>CM045564.1:11242031-11487012 GCA_024721245.1 Mitragyna speciosa
TATATAAACTAGTAATGAAGCACGTGCGTTGCACGTGAATATGATGACTTTGTTTTTGTTTTTTAATTTTTTGATTATGAGAAATTTAATTATTTTATATACAAATGTATTTGAAACAAAGTGAATGAATTGAAGAATATTAAATTTCAGTTCTCCACGGTCTTCAAAAACCTTGATATATGTTTTGACATTTTGACACTACAATATTACCATAAAACACTTCCAATAATCCAACAATACATGAGATCAATTATTAGTGCATGGGAATTTCATTTTTATTTTGAAGAATATGTTCAAAAACATGTTGAAAAATTTACAGTTCATAAAAGAATAAAATGCTTAATCATCAATTCAAAATTGTATCATTCGGAGATAAATTAGAAAGTATTTCACAAAAAATTCAAGAACAATTCATTAAATTATATACAATAATCATGTGAATATTTCATTTTAAAGTGGTTTTAAAAGACTTTTTTTACTACCGGACATATGTATCTCTTGATGCATTAAGAAAACTTCATAATATTCCTAAATTTAAAGAATTCTCATTTTTTTTGGACCACCAGAAAAAATGGATTATGCCTTCGTTTAAAATAGCAAACATTTCACTTCCTAAAACAATTCAAAATATGTGTGATGATGTTATTTGAATGTGTTTGAGTATACATAATAAGTTACTTCTCAACTTTACGAAGAATACATTTTATGAGACATTTTTTAGTTATTTTTATAGTTCTTTCTATTACTCTAGATTGGATTTTTTCCTATTTAATTATACTACATGAATAGTTGAATAACAAAAGTTAGAACTTATTTTAAGAAATAGTATGTTTGATTGAACTCAAAATTCTTCCTTTTATATTAAATGGAGTCACATTTTTGTTCTACTAAATTTATTTTTATTAATAATAAAAAAAGGATAAATTTCAAAAACAATACAAAAGATACACTTTAGGAGAGTTTACTTAATAAGGTTCATAACTCTTGATCATCATAAGCATTGGACAATGTCACATTCTTTTTCTATTTAAATTTATTTCATAAATAGTCCAAAAAATAAAAGACAAAAAGAACTTAAGCAGAAGATAATATCTAATTAACAACTCTTTCTCTTACATTGTATGAAGTCACATTTTTATTTAATTAATTTCGTATATTGTCAAAAAAGAATAACTCTTCTTTTTTCAAAACATAATTTATATTTAAATGTTTATGGTTATCTAAATGAACATAGGTTGCACTTGGTAGGTGCAAGTTTTTAAATTGTGATAATTAAAGTTATTTTAAAATATAATACTTCTTAAACACTAAAATTTTTATATAATTTTCTAAATACCATGTTAAATTGATTATATATTATTCTTTTCTTAAACAATTGTTGTTGAAATACATGGTTTGAATTTCAAGTCCTAACCTCAAAACATTTGAATTTTTTCTTTAAAACTTTGCAAATAATAGCATTATGATACTAAAACTGACACTAAGGTATTTTGTAAACTTATTGTATGCTCAATTATCATTGTATTCAAAAATTTAAATTATAAGTTTTTTATTTACAAAATAATTTTGTTAAAAAGATTTTGAAGGTCTTTCTCTAAAATATTGATAATTATACTTAAAACCTATTTATTTTTTAATTTATTTTAAATATGTCAACTCAAAGGTATACTTAAAATCCCATATACGTAATGATAATTATTAATTTGGTGAAAGAAAGCATTGGATTCCAAGAACAGTTATTTATTTAACTATATAGTTGTAAATAATATACATATTTATTCTTTTTAGAATTCAAGTTCTTTATTCAATTAGTATGATCAAATTAGTAAATTTTGAATTATAATCATTTTCGAGATTAGATTTTTAACATGATTGGAAAAGACTTAAAAAAGAATTTCACAAAATTAACTTAATTGCTTTCTACATGATGCAAAATATCATTTTTTTATGTGAAAAAAGATCCATCACAATCAAGTAAATTTGTTTTATATTATTGATATGAAAAACTTCATTTTTTTTATACAAGTATATCATATATTATCTTATTTTATTTCATTTATGAAATCAACTTTACAAATGATTTTTTATGTATTTTTAAATTTTCAAATCCTTGTTTTATTGAAGAATTTTTTTTTTCAAAAAATGAAATTAAAGGGGTTCTTTCACAAGTAAAATTAGGAGGCAACATTAATAGTACTCTTCCAATTATTTTCCATTTTCATTAAGGAAAATCCTACATCTTGTACATTTTTTGTTATGAGCCCTCTTTATATTTTAAATTTTACGTTAGAAATATGTACCTAAAATCCTTTTCATTCTCCATAGATTGTAAAAGCTAATACTTATGAGCCATTTAGATAGTATGCAATTTGTTTTTTGAACTTTGAACTATATATACAATTTTTTGAATTATTTTATCAATCACCAAACGAAAAGGAACTTGCTAGTGGAGTGCTTATTCATAACCCAAATTTTAATATATTATTTTTTTGTAACAACCTGTTTGTTAAAAAAGAATCCTATAATAATTTAATAAAATTTGAAATTATGTTATAATTTATTAACATAATTTAGTGCAATTTAGTACATTGCTTGTTTTATTTGAATTTGCAGTTAATTTGTATTAATCATCGTCCTTTACTTTTCATAAGTCAAAACTAAATTATGAAGAAAAATCAAAGTTTCTTGGTATTATCAATCTCTTGAGGATTGAATTGAAGTGTAGATAAAGATTTTTTGTATGGAGAATTGTTTTATTTTAGTTAACAGCAAAATTTAAATTCAATGAACTTCACAAGAGAATGTGAAGAGTTTTGTAGTTCTACTACAATTAGAATACAATTAATATAATATAATAGCACATAAGGGTATTTTAGGCATATTAGAAAACTAATACTACAAAGTGCAAAGACTCCAAAACAACTAAGACTCACCGTACTTTTAAAGAGAGAATAGATATAAACAGGGGAAGTGTCATTAAAAGTTCTAATAAATCTCCCATACCCCTTCCCCGAGTTTCACACACTTGCACCCACTTTGCCACACACAAAACGGAATGGTGCAGTCTACCGAACATGTATAAGACGTTTCAGTTCAGAGTGACCGGGAATGTTTTCCAGAAAATAATAATGAGACCTGTAAGGAGTCATTCTGTGTTTCCATTTATCTTTCAAATCAAAAACCGTTCTCGCATATATGACGCAACCAGGGCCTTGCGGCTTCTAAAAAATGGAAAAGGACAGAAAAGCACAAAATCATGTTGCACAAGCTTAATAAAAAAGTTAAAAAGCAAAAAGAAACGGGAACTACAATTGCATTGGCCAAAATTAGATGCATTGGCTTTGGGAATTGGGATTGAGCGCCTGGAAGCTTTTCTACGGATAGCTTTGTTGGCCTGCCATTTGGTATTGGAATGGAGTTATGGACACTCAATTTTCTGAAAAGTTGTAATACTACACCCATTTTATATTTTAAATATCATGTTACTAGCTTTGCTCGTACTAAAATGAGTTTGATGATTTGATAATTGATATAAATAAGTATTCATTTTATAATTTCCTATCTCTTGTTCAATTTTTTAATAGTAAACTAAAGTATTAAATAACCATTTATATTTGAATTAAAGAACATATCGTAAAACTCTTTGCATTTTCAATTTAAGACTTACAATGTTTAGACCTTTTTAGTAATAAGAAGAATGTTGTGATAACCATTCAAATGATTGAATCATTAGAAGTGTGTGTTTGTATTTGTGAAAGTCTTCTAGTGTGTGAAAATATATTTGTATATGGAAAGATGTGTTTATCTATGTGAAAAAAAAATCGTTTTGTAATTATTTTGTGTATGTAAATATGTGTGAAAAAATATTATGTACCAAAATTTATAAAATAATATGTTGGGTCATATTTGGATCATGAGTTTGAATTAACCCAATATGACCCAACCCAATATTAACCCAATATATAATTAGACGGGTTAGGAATAACTCATTTAAATGAAAACCCAATACCAACCAGCCCAAAACCTGCCCAACCAGCCCAATTGCCTCCCACACAATTGGGGGTATGGCTTCCTTAAATCTACCTATTCCCTCTCTTGTAAATTCAAATTCCTAACTGTTGCAGATGGGATTTGATCCCGGGACATGCGATAGGGGGAAACCTTAAGGGTCTCTCTTGACCATTGGACTGTTAGCCACTCTCTAGAATTATGTAGTGAAGCATATATAGGGGTGCTTTGCATACCATAGGAAATGATGTATATTCCAGTTAGGTGTAGTGTCTCTGTTATGCTTGAAATTAAGTGAGTAATAGATAGCGTACCAAATGGGTCTAGTTCATATTAATCTTGCCTGAATTAGTCTCATGACCAATACAATATGTGATTGCTTGGATGTATATCTGCTATCTTTTTTAAATCCTGCCCAATTCTTATCATCTCACTTAGTTGCCTTGGTATAGTAGTAGCTTCGATGAACTGATTTAAATTCTCTTCCCAACAAATGATGCTTTTTTTTTTTTGGCTTAATTCCAAAATACCTCTGGTAATGTTAAGTAAAGAGCAAATTACCCTCGTGTTTAGCAAAATATACAAATTGCTCCCTACATCAATAACAATTGTCCTCTCATGTACGTTTCATTTTTGTAAGGACAAATTTGCCCTCATAAATTTTTAATATTGCAATTTTTTAAATTTGTTATATGAAAACAAAATAAAGCCACTACTTTAGGCTAATATTAATGTTGCACTCTTATACAAAAAACTAAAGTCATTACTATAAATTGCAAAAATTTTCGTTATTCTATTATTTGTATTCAAGATGTGAAAAAAATAAAAAATACATGAATAATTTATTTTTATCATGATGTACAATGAACAATTACAAGGTAAAGATAAATTTGTGATTTTTATCAAATATATTTAAAATAGAGTATCAAAAAATGTTAATAATATTATTTCTATTAATAGAAATAATAAAAAAATGAAGCAATTATAAGCTTGTATTTCAGTTGCTTTAATTTAGTTAATCTTTTGATTTGTTTCTAATTTAGTTTAATTTGGTGTAATTAACTTGGTTTAACATTTTGTCTTGGTGATTTTATTACGAAGAGAATATTTACGTTTTTTAGCCCCTATTTATCTTTGAGCATTCTTAACATGCCCCAAACATTTTTGGTTTTGCACAATTAAACCCTTCGTAATTTCACGTTGACTCCTTAGATTTTATTTTCTTGTCAATCAAGCCCCATAATTGCCATTTCTCCCTTGCTGAAATTTATATTTTTGCCCTCGTTTATGTGAATTTTTTAATTTTACCCGTTAAGTTTTTATAGAATTTTATTTTTATCCTCCTTAGTAGCTAGAATTTATTTTTTATCTCAATTTGTCAATATTTATATATTCTGGGTTTTGTTTGTTTATACTGAGGTACCTTGACTTATTTGTTCATTTTTTATTAGTGTTTGTATCGGGTCTTCGAGTGGTATCCCTATTCCTCGTTAATTTCTCCTTATGTGCTCCAATGTGTCCCTATGTGATTTATTATGCATTCTCCTACATGTTTCTTATTTTACATGCTTTTTGCGTATTTGTTTACTTTATACTATTTAATTTAAATTTTATTATTTGGCAAAAAGTGTACTATTTTTGTTTTTAGGTAGTTAATGTAATAGTTAGATAATATTTCTCATATTTTTATCAAAAATTTTGTATTTAGATAGCAAGTGCAATAGATAGGTCGTTTTACCTCTTCCTCCCTAAAATTGTAGCTAATCCCCCTAGTGTAATAGTTGGGGCTTATGTGCTTTTGTGTGCGTGTTTGCTTATATGTTTTACCGTTTTCCTTAGGATTTTTGCATCTAGAATATCATGTTTATGTGCTATGTGCTCCTACGTGTTATTATATGTCTTTATATGTCTATTTGCTTTTTGATTCATGTTTTACTATTTTAATTCATGTTTTATCAGTTTTGTTGTTCCGTCTAGTTGTGGTTTTCTCGCTTCCCTGCTAATCCAACGTTAGGGGGATTCCCAGAACGGGCTAGTCCAATACTAGACCCTTAGGGTATTTTAGTGTTAGGTGCACTCATGTGCATGTTACATCATTTCACACACTATTCCCTTTTTAGTTTTTTTTTTATCATTTTTGCATGATTTTTATATATGTATATAATCATCATTATTATTTATTGTTTTTTAGTATTTAAGAGTGCATGACATCTAGGTTGCATTTCACTTAGAAGTTCGGCCATTTTGTGTGATCCAATTAGAAATAGTTGCCTACTTACGTGAGAAGCGAGGGCGTATATGTCGTTCCCCCTTCTGTGAGTAGGAACATTCAATCACAAGTTATTAGTTTCTCGTACCTGTTATGTTGCATTTTCACTTTCTTCGACCAGTTATTATCTATATTACTATTTTTCTTTTCTTTTTGCATTTCCATTTTGCATCTACACTTATGACTCCCTTGAGGTCTCGACTCGGGTTTCGTAATTAATGCGATAATCTCGATCAAGTCTCGACGGGACATTTCGACCGTCTCGACACTACACTAGATTTAGGACTTGTATTCATATAGACACATCCAAAACGCGATAGAATTTAGGGTTAATTTAGGAAAATTTGATTAAATCTTGCAAATAGACTTGGCTAGGTGGAAAGAGTGCCTTAGGCGCGAGCCTTTGCCTTCCCTTTCTTCAAATGTGACTCCCGGACCTTCTTCTCTTGTTTTTTCGTAGATCGGAGTCGAAAAAGGATTTTTTTAAATACTTTTCTAAAAATTTTATTTTTGTTTTGCTAAATGATTTTTCGGGTGACTTGGTACACCCTAACTCAATACCAAGTGGCGACTCCATTTTTTCTAAACAAAACCCTTTTTCAAAATTAGTTGACCAAAATTGTCGCACTTTTAATCCCAGCCTTATTTTCTTTTAAAATATCTTTTTTTCTAAATAATAGTTTTTTTTACTAAAAACCCAATTTTTTCTCACACACATACAGTTTTTCCAAAACCTCTCTTTTCAAAAAGATCACCAAACCGAACCGCCTTTTCGGGACGCAACAGTCAATGACCCCACTAGTACCTTATCGATTTTCGGACGTGACAGGGGATAGTTTGGTTTTAGTTTTACTTTTTCAGATTTTATTACAAGTATTTCTTTTAATTAATGATTTGGGTTTAATTAGTTTAATTTGATAGCTAAGTTAAATTAACTGGTTTAGAGTATTTGATCAAATTGGCTTCTTTTATTTTAGAATTTTCTTTTCCGTTTATGATTGCTATAGATTCATTTTTAATTCTTAATTTTTTTTTCAAATGTCATAGGTATACCTCAATAACTTCTAGTTTTCTACATTTTAGGTCTTTGATCATTGTGGATTGCCATGTTTAGATTTAGTTTCTTTCAATTATCTCTTGAATTAATTACAATTTGCCCCGGCCTTGCTAGAATTTACTATTTTATCCCCGATTTGCTCCAATTTGCATTTTTTGCCCCCTAGACTTGTGTAAATTCCTAATTTTGCCCTAAGCCCACTTTAGGTTTATATAATGTTTTTTAGTCCTTTCAGTTGTCAAACCTTACGTAGTTACCCCTATTTATCAATACTTACATATTTTAGCCTTTATTTGTTTATACCGAGGTACCTTGACATGTTTTTTTTGTGTTCTTAAGCATTTGTACCGAGTCTTTAAAGAGGCATCCCTATTTCTCGTTGATTTCACCTTATGTGCTCCAATGTGTCCCTATATGATTTATTATGCATTTTTCCACATGTTCCTTATTTTACATGCTTTTTGCGTATTTATTTACTTATGTTATTTAATTTTGAATTTTTATTATTTTGTCAAAAACTGTAATATTTTTGTATTTAGCTAGCCAATGTAATAGTTAGATTACATTTCTTATATTTTTAGTAAATATTTTGTATTTAGGTAGCAAGTGTAATAGATAGGTCATTTTGTACTTTTTCCCTTAAAAAATTGTAAACTAATCCCCCGGTGTAATAGTTAGGGCTATGTGTTTCTACGTGCTTGTGTGCTTATATAATTTACCGCTTTCCTCAGAATTTTGCATCTAGACATCATGCTTACGTGTTATGTGCTCCTACGTCCCTTTGTATGTTTTATATGCTTATTTGTTTTATGATTTAAGTTTTACTATTTTTTTAATCATGTTTATGTTATTCTGTCATGGACACTAATCCAACGCTAGTTGTGATTTTCTCGCTTCCCCGCTAGTCCAACATAGTGGAAGATTTCTAGAAAGGGCTAGCTCAATGCCCAGACTCTCAAGTCATTTTAGTACTAATTTCATTCGTGTGCATTTCATCTCATATTACACACATTTTCCTTTTTGAGAAATTTCCATATTTGCATGACCTTTTGGTATATATTTTATTATTATCTATTTTTAGCATTAATAATGCGTGACATCTTGGTTGCATTTTGCTTAGAAGTTAGGTCATTTTGTATGCTCTGACTAAAACAAGTCATCTACTTACGTGGGAAACGGTAGATTGACAGGCCATTCCCCCCTCCATGAGTAGAAAAAGTCAAGTTGCGAGTTTTTAGTTCCCCGTAAGTTGCATTTCCCACTTTCTTTGACACTTACTATCTATAGTATTTTCCTTTTTCTTTTGGCAATTCATTTTGCATATACATTCATGACTCTCTCGAGATTTTCGACTCGGGTTTCACAATTAATGCGATAATTCCGACCAAGCCTCTACGGAACATCTTGACCCTTCCGATACTTACACTAGGATTAGGACTTGCATCCATTTAGACACATCCAAACGCGATAGAATCTAGGGTTAATTTAGGAAAATTTGATTAAACCTCACAACTAGTTTCGACTAGGTAGAAAGGGTGCCTTAGGCGTAAGCCTTTGCCTTCCCTTTTTTCAAATGTGACTCCCGAATCTTTTCTCTCATTTGTTTCGTAGACCGGAATCGAAAAAGGGTTTTCAAATGTTTTTTTCTAAAAATTTTTATTTTTGTTTTGTTTCATTAAAGGATATTTTTTTGGTGATTTGGTACACTCTAACTCAATACCGAGTGACGACTCTATTTTTTATTTAAATGAAATCTTTTTCAAAATTAGTTGGCCAAACTGTCGCATTTTGTTGTCCCGACCTTCTTTTGTTTTTCAAAGTACCATTTTTCCTAACTAGCACTTTTTCACCAAAACTCAATTTTTTCTCACATGCGCACAGTTTTTTCAAAAACTTTCTTTTCGAAAAAGGTCATCGGACTGGACTGCCTTTTCGGGGCGCGACAGTCACATACCGACCCAAACACCATTTTTTAGGCCGTGACAGATTTTGGTGACTCCATTGGGGATCATTAGTGAGTCTGAGCACTAGGCTTAATCATTTTTTCTTTCTTTAACCCTTTTATTTTATCACGTTTGGATCTTAGGATTGCATTTTCATTTTTTAGATTTTTAGAGTTTTTGTATCTCACACACCTCGTCTTTCATCTATCTGTGTGATGTATGGCTTAAACTATCTTTGTTTATTCAACCGGGTTTGCATTTGGAGAGGTGGTCAGTCA
Organism: Mitragyna speciosa; assembly: GCA_024721245.1. Lineage (NCBI taxonomy): Eukaryota > Viridiplantae > Streptophyta > Magnoliopsida > Gentianales > Rubiaceae > Mitragyna > Mitragyna speciosa. Next base: position 11,251,587 of record CM045564.1, read on the forward strand.
TCCTTAGAGCCCACGCTTTGTCTATTCCCTTCTCTCATAAGGAGCACTTCATACATGCATTTGATTTTTTACCCTTTTTATATTTTTGGTGGTTGTCACTCACCCATCCCGATTAGGAGTAGAATTGATCTACTTGGACATCTAATCGTGGCACAATGTGCACGTGACCATGTCTAGGAGATCACCCGAACTCTCAGCTTAAGTCCATAAGTCTAGAGTTTTGGGGCTTGAAGAATAGATTCACTCGGACTCATGGCCAGGGCACGATGTGCACATAGCAGTGTCCGAGGGATCACTCAAGCCACCGACCAAGGGCTTTGGGATTGATGACCCTTACCCTTCTATCTGAAGGCTTGGAACCTATAGCCTAATTGAATCTAGATGCATTAGTGAGCCCTACCTCATGCATCCATGTAGAATAACCTAGAGTAGAGTCAGCCTTACCCTATCAAGCACACCAGGCACTGAGAGGAGGGAATCCACCTCCTTTATTTACCTTATTATGCCATTTACTATTATCTACGTGTATTATTTGTTTTGGCCAATGTGTTATATGTTATTTGTTGAATAAACTAATGTAATCTCTTTCTTTCGTTGATTGCATTCACAACCATAGAATAAAGAGCCCTAGCATAGTGCTCTCGTAGGAAGCCAACCCTCTTTCAGCACATTTAAATTTCATTTTCATAATTAATAGAATTTTCATAAATTTTTGCAAATTGTATTTAGTTGTGAACAAAATACCCAAAGGTCCAATCATTGTAAACTTGTAAAGTCTCGAAAATATAATTTTTCAACTTGTGTATTTTCGAATAAGATTTATAGTTTTAGATCTTTTTCAAAATTTATCCATCCTTTTTGTACCTATTAGTTTTGTCCGAATCAATTTTTCTCAAAATCAATAAATGTATCCAAGAGGGCAAAATTTTTTGGTACAACTCATGTGCATCTTTTTCAAAGAAATTAATGCATCATTTTTGCCTTATTCCGCACCCTCCGATCCTACATTACACAAAAAGTGATTTTAACACATATTTCATTATACTTTAATAAACTGACATTTTGATTTGTATATTCCTTGATAAAGTTATAATTTTTTTGTGTCCCGTAACCTCATGGAGGCCTCATTTTTCGATCAAAAATATATTTGAAGTCAATAATTTCTTTTGCACAATTCATGGTCTATTTTTTTCAAAGAAATTCTGCATTATTTCTCAAATTTGCATTTTTTGCATATTTTATCCTACTTTAATAAATTGGCATGATATATGAACTCTAGAGCGAATGCCATTTCGGGAATCCCACTATAGGAAAGCTATCCTTTTGTCTTGGGTACATAACTCTAAAAAGACATGCATGTTTATGTTTTTAGTACCATTCAGGTGGGTGAGACCCTAGGTAAGGTAGTACGAGCAAAACAGAAGCATTTTCTTCTCGACAGATTTAGCACTGTTTTTTTATTAGAAAAGGGGGGTCTCACCTTAAAGGATCGCATTTCATGCTAGGTCTACCCTTGGCACAACAAGGGTTCCCCTAGGGTATGCATTCGAATTGTTTATACATTTACTAACTCTAGTCTTTTTCTTTTTCTTTCTCAGAATAAATTTGACAGTGTTACGCAAGTGAATACCTGAATCATGTTTTTTTTATTCCCGTCTTTTAGGTACTTTAAATCATAGCTTCTTTTCACCGAAGCCCCATTTGTATGCAGTCTCGCACCAAGCTACTGCATATAAACATGAGTAACCATACGGATCATTTCGAAGTGCCAGCAGGGAATCAGGCATCTAAACTAACTGCGTTAAGGGCGTAGATGAATGAAATATTAACCAAGATGAATGGCATGACTCACGAGGTGTCTTCCCATAGTCAAATCATTGCTCACTTCATAAGCAATATGAACAACAATAGCTCCACCTCGAACGTACCACTCACTCGAGAAACTCTGCAAACCCAACAAAATGCAAGTGGAGGAATCCCAGGTACGAACAATAATGACACAATTGTCCAGATACAAGCCTCATCTCTGAATACCCAAGACACTCAGATTCTACCCCTACCTACTCAAAATCCTCAAGTGCCTGTTCATATTGCATCCAGCTCTAGAAACACCCAGAATGCTCTGAACCAACCTTATTACCCCCAGCAAGCAACTCAATTCACCTAAAACACTCAGCCACCACCAGCTCTTAAAGCAAGTCAGTTTGTGCTCGATACTGGATATCAGGGCAGAGTGGAGATGGAACTTTTTGTTAGGGAAGAGAATCCTTTTATAATTGATAAGACATTGTTGAAGAGATTGGATAGATTTGATGATTTCATAAAAGAGAGTTAGGAATTTGATAGATACGGAAGATTAGACTACGAGGATTTCTGCATGTTCCCAAATACTCAACTGTCGCCAAAATTCAAAGTGGCTAGAATTTTCCAAGTATAATGGTAGTGGGGACCCTGTGGTGCACCTCAAGATGTTTTGTAACAAACTGGAAAAACCAACTGGGGACGACAAGTTTCCAATGAGGCTTTTTGGAGACAGTTTGAAAGAAGACGCATTAGAGTGGTATTTGAAACTAGACTTCTCAAAAATTCGAAGCTAGACTGACCTTTTACGGGCTTTCATCAAGCAGTACGAATTCAACTGTGACCTGGTAACTGACAGCTTTGCTCTGGTAGAACTAAAGAAAAAACCCTCAGAAAGCTATGTAGCTTATGCTTAGCAATGGCGAAGTGTTGCTGCTAAAGTGCATCCACCCATCAATAAGAACAAGATGATCAAACTTTTCATTGATGCCCATAACCCACCCTATTACCAAGCCATTGTGGGCTCTATTGAAAAAATATTTGCTCAAGTCATAGAACAAGCGAAGCCATTGAGAGAGGAGTGAAAAAAGAAAAAGTGGCATATATGGCTGCCATGAAGTTACAAGTGAAAAATTTGCAAAACAACAACAATTTGAAGAAAGCAGCCGGGAAGAAGCCCGAGAAAGGAGAAGGAAGAACAGCTTTCGTCATAAATCAAGACCCGAACCCCAAGTCTAGATTTCAAAACAAACCAAACTATTATGCTCGATACCCACAGTATCCCCAGTTAGGATATCCGCCACCTGTTTATCCCTAATATCCTCAGCTTGTTTTTAACACCCAAGCCCAATCAGTGAATACCTGACCATTTTACCCAAATACACTGCCTACGTTCCAAAATTTTCAACCCGCACCACAAAATAATACTCATCCTCCATTTCGACCTCGCCCAAAGCCAATTCATCCTAACACCTATATTTTGCCTACCCAACATCGAGCAGTTATTAGACTAGCCAACCAACCACAAAGGCCAAACAAGTGTTCACTCCTCTGGGTCATCCTATAGAGCAAATATATGAACAGTTGAAGGCTGCAAATAAATAGGCACAATACCTTAGACTATCTACTCTGATGGATTGCCTTGTGACTACGATCCCCAGGGTTTTTGTGCTTACCATTCAGGAGGCCAAGGACATTCCATAGCTAATTGTCGAGCACTAAAGCACAAAATTTAAGATATGATTGAAACTAGAGACATTGTATTGAGAAGGGGTAAGGAGCAGGCTCTGAATGTCAACAACAATCCTTTGTCTCAACACGAGCCTAATGTTGGGATGATAACACTAGATGAGAAATTCATGATGGAGGGAACATTCGATACTGTTGGTTTCGAGGTCATCGAGTAAGGAGTACTAAAAAACTGGACAACTGATCACTTTCTTATGCTGAAGAAGTAACGGTGAATTTAGGGTTGCCTTTGTTTCAAAATTTATTTCCAAATAGAGCCTTGGAATGGATTTATTTCTTTCGAATGGTTTTGGTGTCTAGCTCATATCATCTTTTTCTTTCATTTGGAAAATGGTCGTGAGTCTTTATTTCCTTTTAAGAAAATGTTTTGACTTGGACTGTGTTTATTGCTTTCCCAAAGGCCGAGCCAGTTTACATGTTTGTAAATATTCCTTTTTAAGAAAATACAAGTTTGAGTTCAATGAAATGAAAGTTTTCCTCTTTTGTTTATTTATTCAGTTGTTTCCATGTCTTTCATTTTTCTTCAAATGATAAAAAATAAATGCCTTTGATCTTTGGGTGTCACTTTACATGAAACTGAAGATTGCGACTTTGATATCTCTTTGGATTCTGAATGAGGCAAAATTGTTAATGAGAGACTAGAAGTGATACCGAAAAAGGAATCTGGATTCCATGTTAAGGACTTCTGAATGGTACGAAAGGGAATCCAAGCTTAACTTGGAAGAGGCAGAAGTCACAAATATTGGCACCAAGACATTAGTTAGGGAGTTAAGTCAAGATGCACTTTTGCTTTGAAGACCTAGAATGTTGCAAGTTTTCCAATGTATGTTTGGAGGACTCAAGCACGACAAAAGGAACGGACATGCAAAGGATGCGACTTCAACCAATTCACAAGGGAGTTCATTGTTTCATATCCTAACTTTTCTCACTTGCATAGGTTAATTGTGAAGTTAAAATAGAGTGATGTTATATGCATTGTGAGTCATTGCTGGCAATCGTGATTTTTGTCTAATTTCTCTACTTGTGGAAATTACTTTATGTACTTTGACAAATGCTTTCTTCAAGTACGACTAAGAAATTATTATTATGTGGTTTGGAGTTTTATTCTTATAGAATATATATCTTGTAAAGTGGTTAGAATTATATCTAAATTTTGTACATTTGATGAAAATTTATCCTCTGTACTTAATTTCACATGTTAATTATGGTCAATTAGTGTGATTATGTAATCTGTGATGTAACATCTATTATGAGGGATTTTTATGCTGCAAAAATGAAAAAAGAGAAAAAAAAAGAAGAGAAAAGAATGATATAACTTTTTCTACTCCAATGGTTTCGGTACTTAATAACCTTTTCATCTAAAAATGTCGACTTTCGTGTCAAACGGTACTTGAAACTATGAGTAATGTATTGCAAATTTGAGCAAGTAAATTATTGAGTAACCAGGGATCTTCATCCAACTAATGTTGATTCTTACGTAAGAAGATAATTGTACTTTTCAAATATAGTTTTGCTATTTGTTTAAGGTTGAGGTGTTGAGTAACCGAGAACCTTCATAACCAATGTCGATTTTCGCATCAAAATACACTCTTGTATCTTGAGTGATTAGTTCGACTAAAATAAAATTTCTCAAGTGAAAAATGAAATTGATCATGGAGATATGATACTCTTTGATTGATCATATGATTCATTTGCTTGTAAAATTCGGTAAGGCGAAAAAATTAAGTTGAGCTAGCTTAATTGTGATATAATTTCTTCTCCTTTCTTTGATATTATGAAGTATTAAAGACAAGATAATAAATTGCATAATAGTTATTTACTTGGTCTTAAGGAAATACATTTTACAATGCACATGTGTGATTTCAATGCTTGAATCATTAGTTGATCTCGCATTTTTCAAATTAGTTTGAGGGCAAACAATGATTCAAGTGTAGGGGAATTGACACATGTCAAAATGATTCATTTCGATATATTTGTTGACTCAAATTTAGAATTCTGAGGTAGAAATAGTTTTTGAGTAGATTAACACACAACTTTTTATGATCTTTGCAGATTAATGACATTTGGATAGAATTTGTATCATTTAAAGCACAAGAAGTGGAGAAGCATTGTCCAAGGAAGATTGTGTTCTAGCAGAAGTGGATGGTCGAATATTTCCCTCGATCATTAATTCAGACAACATAAAAGGAGTTTCTCATTTGATTTAGTAAATTTTTTTTCAAATTGTTACAAAAGAGACGGATCAAAGGCGGGCATTCTTTCTTTTACCTTAAATATTTTCTTTCTCTAGTTTCCCTTATAAGCCATCAGAATATGTGACTTTTGTTTGACAACCCACTTAAAGGTCGCATCCCCGTACTGCGGCAATGTTGTGGTAACTACATCCCACACTAGGGCAATTTTGTGGTAATTTCATCCTACATTGGGGCAAATTTTACTTTGAATAGTGTTCCCAAGGAAAGAAAAGGAAAGAAAAGAAAAGAAAAGGAAAAGAAAGGAAAAGAAGACGATTGACAAAGAAAGCCCGAACAAAGTAGTAGAACTTAGGGGCAAATATTTTTAGAAAATGAAAAAAAGAGAGAAAGAACCCTAAAAGGCCTAGTAACAAAAGTGGGGTCGAAAACTTTTGTAAGATAAAAGGGAAACTGTCAAAACTAGGGACAAAATTCTTTGCAGAAGTACGACCTCAAGTTATTAAACCTCTCATGAAATTCTGCATTCTAGCCTTAACATTTTCGACACATTACTCGACCCTATCACAAGAGTCGAGAATGTTAGTGACCTCCGTCTTCATTTTGTGATGATTTTTTAAATGAAAATTTGCAAATCAAATACGGCAGATGATGTTAATATATCTATCCCATAATCAACAAGAGAAGATTGCCTTACTGATGCCAAATGCTTTTCATGTATTAGTCTGTTTTAATGAAAAGGAAAAATACTATTTCAAGTTTGGATATCGCCGTTCATAATTCAGAAGGGCACTGCAATTGAGCCAATGTGATGGTTGAAGTTTCATAAGTGAGAAAGCCAGTATGATGACATGGGACTTCTTTGAAAGTTGATGACAACAATTGTTTGAGATTTCTTGTTTGTATTGATCATTTTGTGGCAATGTCAAAATTTAAATGGGAATGACATCCGAAGATCAAAAGGCATCCTTTAAGCCATTATTTCAAAATTAATTTTTTTGAAAAAATGTTTCATTTAATTATATTTCATTTAGTCTTTGTGTGTTTTGTGTTGTTTACTGTACAAAATTTCTTTTACATTATTGCATGTGAATCATTTTCTTGACCAATTCATGTTTTGAAAATTTTGACATTTACTTTGTTTGAATTTGAAATAAAAGCAAAGACAATCCTAAATTTATTAAAAGTCAGATTCATACATGAATTACAAGACTATTTGAGGGATTTGATCTGAATCATAAATCAGAGGCCATTGAATTCGAGAAACATGCAAAACGTAAGGCAAAAAACCGTATCAGAGATTCAAGATGTAAATACTTATGTTTATATGTGCCAGTAGAGTCAAGGGACCACCAAGTGGTGGCATTACTTTTGCAATTGCTATTGTCTTTTCTCTTTTTGCAAGTGCGATCACATCATCTTCAATTGAGACCTTCTTCAAGGATAAAAACTCAGGCAAATTTTTAAAGTTAATGATGGTTTAATCAAGGGCACAATTTAATTCAAAAATTGATTTCAAAGTTGACACTGGGGCAAATTTTTGAGAAAAATTTAATTTTAAGATTGATTTTGATGCTTTGTACTTGAGGCAAAATTTTAGAAAGACTAATTTATATTGGGGCAAATTTTTGGAAGGGTTGAGTTTAAATGGATTTTTGATATTTCTACATAGCACCAAATCTCGAAAAGAGTGATTTCAAGTTAGTTGGATGCCATACACTAGGGCACAATTTTTGAAAATTTTAATTTTTTTGAGTTGATTTGGTTGCAATGATTGACAGTTGTTTCAAATTTTCTTATGTCTTAAATTTCTCTATGCATTTCGTTCAGCAACCTAGACCTCATTATGTGCATTCTATTTTGACATTCCAGTTCCAACATTTCATTCATCAATTTAGCATCAAGCATTCATCTATTCATCTGGCAGGCCAGACCAAATCATCATATTTCACTTTTTCAAATCAACAGTTGTTTAGTACTTGTTCAGCATATTGCACCTTGTTTTGATTTTTTTCTAGCATTTCGCATATTTTTTGCTTTTCTGTTAAGTTTCAACTTTTCCGTTGGGTCTCAACTCGTCCATTGGGTTTACATTTTTATTAAGTCCCAACTTGTCCTTTGAGTTTATTTTTCCATTATATCCCAGCTCGTTCGTTGGGTTTATATTTCCTGTTAAGTTCCAACACGTCCGTTGGGTTCCCGCTCGTCCGTTGGGTTTACATTTCCATTAAGTCCCGACTCGTCTGTTGGGCCCCAACTCATCTGTTAGGTTTACATTTCTGTTAACTCCCTATCTCGTCCGTTGGGCTCCAACTCATCCGTTCAGTTTACATCTCTGTTATTTTAGTCTGGCAGTTTAGACTCTACATTTTCATCCATTCATTCATGCTTTCATTTGTCAGTCCGCACCCCATTTGTAAGTTTTATTTTTTTTCAGTAATTATCTAGCAGATGTCCAACATACTGCATGTTGTTTTAATGTGTCTAGTAGTTTGTATATTGTATTTTCATTTCATCGCCTTTATTTTAATTCTTGGTGGGCTCAATCCTTGCATTGGGTACTGATTTTCATTTTAGTTGACGTTGGCTCAATCTTTAGCATTGGGTACCGATCTTTATTTTTATTTTTAATTTTTATTTAATTCTGTTTACAGGTTTAGATACCACGTCATTCTAATTGCATGCTCAGTCATCTTATTTCAGCATTTTTTTTCTTCTTATGTCATCATGCATTAGTCATCATATTAATCCATTTAATTCATGTTTTTTGAAAAAAAAAAAGTTGATTTTTGAGTTAGATTGCATCCTATGCTCGACACTTGTTTTTCTTTTGTTTTAAAATCTTTTTTGCATTTATTTTGTACAATAGCCTGGACCTAGTTTTTGTTATTTGAATTTCAAGTCTGGCAGTCCAAACTTTATATTGCATTCATCAATCTTGACAGCCTAAGATCATACATCCGTCTAGCAGTCTGGTCGGCATATGTTATTTACATTTTCAAGTCTGACAGCCCAAACCTTGTATTGTATTCACCAACCTTGGCAGCCCAAGGTCGTGTATCTGTCCAGCAGCCTAGACTCGCTTTTTGTCAATTTACTATTTTCAAGTCTGACAGCCCAGACTTTACATTCCATGATTCTTGACAGTCCAAGATCATGCATTTGTCATTTACATTTCCAAGTCTGACAGCCCAGACTTTGCATCCTATGAATCTTGACAACCCAGGATCATGCAATTGTTATTTATTTTTCCAAGTTTGACAGCACATGCTTAGCATTCATTAACCTTGGTAGCCCAAGGTCATGCATCTGTCCAACAGATTGGTCGGCATCTGTTTATTTACATTTTCAAGTCTGGCAGCCCAAACCTTGCATTGCATTTTATGATTTCGGATAGTCCAGGATCATTCATTTATATTTTTATGTTGGCAACCCAACTTTGCATTTGATGTTTACCACGCTACACTACGGGTTCTTTAGGCAAGTATACCTATTGCTCCAGTAGTACAGGATAAGTGAGTATCAGTTATCGTTCCCACAAGGACTATATGAATACTAGTACTAACACTTTCCCTATTATCTAACCCATAAATCTGAAAGATTGATATGATTGAATTAAAATAAACTAACTACCTAAACCTAATTAGCAAACAAGAACAGTCGAATAGAGAAAATAACAATAATCAAAAGTAGGAACTAGATGTGGAATTCCCCTAATTCTTTCCTTATTATGTTTCAATTCCAGATTAATGAAGTGAATGAATTCAAGTATTCAGACCCCTAGAATCCTATGTTAGGTCATGATCTCTCTCAAGTATCATAACCCTTATCTCTCTAGTTGATTAATGAGAATCTCTTCTACCATTAAAACCCCAAAGAGATGAAGTTACAATTCAGAGATTCTATTGTGTGGGTTAGGTATGAATCTACCCGGGAAGACTTATGTGGTTCTATCTCTAGCAACCCATGCAAGTCTCATTATTCATGAAAAGATCTATTAGTTAGGTTATTTCTCAATAAACCTAAGTGAAATCAATAATCAAATCAAAGGTAGCGCGCAAATACCCAATTCAATCAAGCAGTAAATTCACAATAAATCCAAATAAAGAGAATTCCATTCATTAATCAAGGAAAAAGGATCCATAATAATTGAAATAGGGTTCAACCCATCTAGTTCCTAAGCTATTTAGTTCATAACTACAAAGAAAAGATCAACAAACAACAAAGCAAAAATAGGAGAACTCATTATTATGAAGTCACCAATTCTTCGCTTGTGTTGCTGCAGAGATTATCCCGTAGTTGCAACCCCTCTCTCCTCATTGTTCTTGCCTCTTTCCTCTATCTAATATGTTCTCTCCTTCCTTGTTACCCTAGAGAAGACCTCCCTGTTCTCTTTTTAATCTTCTCCCTTGGTCCTCCCGATTCACGCCAACTCTATTGCTGAAAAATCGCAAAATCCCGTAAGTGAGCCGCCTCCACGTCTGTCCCAACCGCACCCTACGACTGGATGAGTCGTGGCCACTTCTGGACCTGCGGCTGGTGAGCCGTAGGTGGTCTCTGGCAAGCCGCAGGCGCGAACTGAGACTCTCGACCTTCTGATCTCGGCTACGGCTCAGTCCGCGGCGCGAATAAGAGTGCAGGCCGAGGTCAGAAACTTTTCTTTTGCGTCCAATTGCGCCTCCAACTATGGTCCAGTGGCTCTAATGCCTTTGTAGCTCAAAACGCTTGGACTTTGTTCCATATTTTGGCATGTTTTACTCTATTAATCGTCCACCATCATCGAATCAACCATCCAAACTCCGTCTTTGCAATTTCAATTGATTAAATTCGATGACGAAGCTATGAAAGACCTACAAAATAGTACGAAAGCATATGTAGATCACACATTTACACAAATTGGCATAAAAATCACAAATGAGAAGAAATAACTAAGAACTAGAGGAAAATCCCATAAAAAATTTTAAAAACCTAATCTAAAAACCTACTAAAAACTAGTATACTTTAGCACTTATCAAATTCCCCCACACTTAAACCATTGCTTGTTCTCAAGTAATGAACCATACAAAACTCAAACATCGACTTAACCAAAATGAAACCAAAACATACACCTCTAAGAATAACTTCTCAACAACTATGGAACACAATTATGTAATCATCCATCTTATTCTAAATACTCATCATATTAAACAAAGAAGAAAGAATTATATGTCAATTAAACAAGTTTAGTTCCATTTCTCTACTTTATTCGAAATTCATAAGTAAGTAGATCTTATAGCAAACAAGTACAACTATATGCCCATGAACCATTCATATTTCACAACTAGGGACTTTTCTTCTTAAGCTTAGCCTTTACTTAGAACATAAAGTTGCCTTTTTACGCGAAAATCAACATTGGTCAGATAAAGATCCCTGGTTACTCAACACTTCATCTGTCTAAGCTGCTATGCATACTCATAATTCTACTAGCTTTTTATGCGAAAGTCAAAATTGACCAGATGAAGACCCCCGGTTACTCAGTACTAAAACTAACGGAGTAGAACCTAAACTTAATTACTCTTTTTTTAAAAATTCTTTTTGATAAGATCATTTAGTCCCTTTTCCATAACACATTACCAATCATAGGCATAAGTCATACCAAAAAGCTAATTCACTACTTAACTCATGATGAAAAACAAATAAAGCAAAAAAACTTCACTAAATTCACAAAAAAAATTAGCATAATTCAATCTACTTTATCTAATATACTTTCTTCAAAATAAACTTCAAAATCACACAATCACATCACCCTATTCAATTAAGAAGACAATCCTCAAAATGTGCATAATCACTCTATTTGGGCAGGGAAAATTGAAAAAAATAACAACTTGAATATAGTAGTACTTAATAACTCAAATAAGTTAGACAATTTTTGAAAAAAATTTGACAGAGTTTTCCCTAAAATAGGACCAACCCCCTGTTAACACAAAAAAAATCCAGCCAAGACAACTGTAACACCCTAGAAATTCATGCTAAAACCATTTATTTTGTATCATGTTCATTAGGAAAAAAAAAAAGTGGTGGCCGAATTTGTGGAAAAAAAAAAAAAGAGAATGAGCATGTTGTACTTAGTTCTTTAAGAGTTGTACCTAGGAAATCTTGCAAGATTTATTGGAAGATAAATAACAAAATTCCTTTCTAATTATCCATTGCCAAGTGTAGTCTTCCATGGTTAAGAAAGTCAAGATTACTTTGTTCTTGTCTTGCTTTGATTGGTCAAACTTTTCCCAATTCTTTTCCATTTCTTTTCTTCTTTACTTAAGCATTTTTCTCTCTTTTTCTTTCTCTCAAAACCGGCTGCTCTTTCTCCATTTTCTCTCCATTTTCTTTCAATTTTCTTGAAGCTTTTACTTCCATTTACTCATTTTTCAACCATTAGAAATTGAGTGAAACTTCCTCCTAAGCAACAAACTTGTCTACCTAGAGGTATTTCCCATGAATTTCTCTTTTAATTTCAAGTGTAAGATTATAGTTTTTAGCTCTTAAGTTATGTTTTTTTTGGTTAAGTAGGATTGATTTTTGACCATGAAAAGTGAAGTTTTATTCCATGAATGTGAAGCATATAGACTTGTATGCCTTGTAGATAGTAAATTAAACTTGAAAAGTCATGATCTAGGTTTGATTTACTTGAAGAACTTGGAGTGGTTTATGTATTTTTGTGATGAATTTGAATGGAATTGAATTGAGTTTGATGTGAGAATAGTAGAACTAGTTGAAATTGGGTTGTTGGACATTTTCTTGCAGGTTTAAAATTTTTGGGTTAGTCCGATTGTAGGGGAAGTGCTGCCGAAATTTCGGTAAAACCTAGGAAATAAAAATAATTAGGCTATGATTTAAGGCTTTATAAGCTGTAATTTAGTGATTTAAGCGTGCAGAAATTTTCGTAGATTAGCTATTAGTGAAGTAAACCTTTCCGAGCAAAACCCTAGAAAGTTAGAAAACCCTAAATTTGAAAACCCTAAACCCTAGGGTAAAACCCTAAGCTCCAAAACCCTAGAAATTAAACCCTAGAAAGACTTGGGGTATTTCTTGAATTTCCTTATGAAATTTCTTAGATTTTAGTTAGGATTTTTATACGATTATTTCTCGTGAATTTCAGGATCCGGAAGTGAGACGCAACCTTACCACGAAATCTTTTCATAGGCATTTCAGGTGAGTGTTCTTATGTGTGCATGATGCATGAAATTCCATGTAATACTTGATATTATTATTTCGATGCATAAAATGATATGTTATGTTTGACATGATTATTTAATAAAATGTGTTACTTGAGGAAAGATGTGTACTTTATCGCATCTATTCCGCAATGTGTTACATGCTTTCACTATCCAACGTGTTATTTGTGCATGTGACTTCCGTGGTTGAGTATGGGAGAGATATAAGGTGATGGGCATTATTCGGTGCGTGTTAATTTTATATTTGAGTAAAGTCCTGAAAAAGGCTAACTCATGATTAAATTTTATGCTTGATCTTGGACTTCCGGGGCTAACTTCACCGTTACTCCTCGGTTAGTCAACCTGGTGAGTTTGGGGTGATATAAGGTGCTGTGGGTTATAGGTGCGTGATATTCTTTCCTATATGAGTTTCATTCCTCTAAGAGGGTAACTCTGGATTGAATTTTTTCAAGTGTCGCAGACCTGAGCTATTATCTCAGTCCCGATATCCTTGTTATCTTGTTCGTGATTGATATTCCTGCTGATTGAGCTTGCTCCCGTAGTGAGCCAGTATCCGCCATTGATTATATGACACTTCACTTTGCTTTGTTCATTTTTATTGAAATCGTTAATTATTATCTTTAAAGGTTATTTGTTATTGGTATGCCGCATGTCTTGAGCACTCACTGGGCTATTATAGCTCATCCCATGTATTTGTTTTCTTTAACCAGGTTTCCAAAACTATCAAAGCTGAAGGAGCTGATTTTGAACCTTGTACATGTTTTGTTTCGGTATTTTGATAGCTTAAATGTGTTGGCTTTTATTATAAATATTATTTACATTCTGGGATGTAAAACTCTTGTAATATTTATATTTTCAAGTAAATACTATGAATGTACTTATTTATGAGTGCATTTTATTTTAAGTGAAGTACGGAGGGATGTTTAAGCGAGTGCGTGTTTGAGTCCTGGCGAGAGCTAGGCAGGCAGTCCTGCTAAGCCCTTTGGTGCGCCTCTGGGTAAGGTGGGGCTGCTACAACAACAGCCAAACAAATTTTTTCAAATATCATTCAACAAGCAACAATTACTATGAAGTATTCTCATCCCCCCCACACTTAAACCACACATGGTCCCCAATGTGTGACAAAGTAAAGAAATGATAAGATAAATAACTAAAGATGGAACTAATACTCCCCTATTTCGTAGTAGTCGGTGTCTATGGTCTAGTTACAGGTAAGAGATCCAGAATCGAACTCAACTGCAGCCACATCATATGAAAAATAACTACATAATCCAATTCGTTAGATATAGGCCAAAGCGACTTAAAAATCTTAAAAAGTAAAAATAATAAGTACGGACCCAGAAAGAAAGAAATAAAGGAAAATAAAGAAAAATGACATAAAGCAGTGAAAAAGGTCGACACGTCCGCCATCTATAAGGTAGGCTCTTCACCCCCTCCTATGTCACCATTAGTAGCCGAAAATGGACATGCTGATCGAATCTCCTCTCATAGAGCTCTCACGTCCCCACTCAGGTGCTCTATCTGGGTGAACTACTCTCTACCTCATGCCTCTATTTGGTCCATCCGGGCAATCACTTTGGTCTCCATACAACAAATTTTTTGAAAGATCCTATCCCATGGTGGTCTAGACCTGGAGGAACTCACAGAGGTACGAGGTGGTGGCAAGTCAGATACTGATGGCCTAGCAAAGGTAAATGGTCTAGCAGAAATAGACAGCCTAGCAGAAGGCTCCTCATCACCCTCCCCGTCATCTCCCTCATAATCACTATGAGCAGTATCAAAGTTCCCGTCATCCTCCTTAGCTCTAGGATGCCCCCTGATCGCATCAACCACTGTCTCATCCATCTAGATTGAAAGAAGCATCCTAGGTGTGATCCAATCATTGACTAACAATCCAATTGATTCGTCATCAGATAGCTCAACTCCAGTAGCCAGGAATAACAATAAGAGAAGGCGAGAAAAGCCAAAAAATGCCGCTCCTCTCTGGGAGCGCGCCACTATGCCCATGTAATTGATGATGATACTAGGTAGTGAAATATGTCGGTCCGGAGGTTCATGAAATATGGTGTCTAAAAAATACATATCGCTCCGCCGAACCTCATTCTTCCCACTCTTTCTTGGAATGACATTCGTGCCAAAGAAGAATAGGAGGATGTGTTGGAGTGAAGTAAATGTATGTGCGTATATAACACGCTTCCCTGTCTCCCAGGATGTCTCCCAATCCACTCCAAACCTGTCTTTAGCATCGTTGAAGTTCCATGATGCCGGGTATACAAAATATTTCCTAAACTCCACATCTGATCCATCATTTTGGCATCACAATGTATCGGAAATCACCCTCCTAGAGACTGCCAGACACTTTCCCCGCACGTATGATTCAATAAAATTCCCACTGAATTGGTCCCTATTGACCACATTGGCGTAGAACTCCCTAACCGATTCAAGGTAGATAATCTCCGGCAGTGTAAGAAGTGGGGCCCATCCAAGCCTTCGCAAGTATTCAGCTAGAGGGAAATAGGCCTCCACCTCTGGCGCTAAATTTCTCTCTTTTATTAGTGTTTTCTTCCTACTCGTCTCATACCACACCTGATTATCTCTCGAAGTAAAACATGTGGCATCATAATCCAATGATACCTGAGATCTAGAGGATGAAGCTCCAGTCCTTATTTTCTTTGCACTTGCAGACGCTGCTCCTCGAGTTCGTGCCATTGTACCTACACTTACAGAAAATAAATTATTGAAATAAGGCACAAAGAAAGGCATTTCTCCTTGTGATAATCAAAGCACAAAGAGAAATTCACATATGCAAATGAAACTGTAAATTACTCCCACACATAATCTCCATACCAAAATGAATACTAGTAACCAATCAAAGAAGTATCTAAATATGCATATAAGTTGCTATTCAAGCAATGAGAAGTACAACTTGCCAATTAATGAGTGAATGAGGCGCGAACATATATCACCAAATTCACTCAAAAGTAGCGATTACAAACCAATTAGCAACTTAATGTGCACTAATAAATGCTAAAGTGGCTCACTAGTATACCATAGCGAAGAAAATATTATTCACACCTTATGCACATGCGCTACCACACCCATATTCAACATATGAAGGTCATCATTAGGCTAGAAAGAAATAATAATGATATGAAAATAAACTCTACAATCATTTATGCTCAAAACTTCTTCATAGCTAGATTTGGAATTGTAAGTCATCCCTTATCACAAAGAAGTCATCATCTCCAAATTTAACCGATTTTCTGCAAAAGTAGAGTTTATAACGCATCATAAACATTCTAAGATCACAATGTACACTTATGCAACCCAATAAATGTCAAATAATAAACTCTAGACATTTAATCCTCAAATAATCAAAATTAGGAATTTAACTAATCAATGTAGCAATTGTATGCATAAAACTCCTAATTCAACCTTCAAATCATGTCATAGGGTCAAACAACATAGATTAAACTCATACATTCCCATGAATTGCACCAATTATCCCAAAAGTCCAAGAACTAAATTAAGCACAATTAAAAATTCCATAGGTATAATTAGACCATAAATCACTAAACCCATGGCACAATCATACTTAAGTAGCTCCAAGAACACAAATTAAGCTCAAAATTCTAACAAAATTTCACTACATTGTCATATAATTCATGAAGTATTATTCAACATAACTAAGTAAAATAACCATAAAATATGGAAATCTTACCACAAAAATATGCAATGAGTGAATGACTAGTGTTGTGAGTGTAGATACCAAATTTTGACACACCATTTATTTTCAAACATTGAAGGGGCATGTTTGCACTTTTTGGGACAAATTTTAATTTTTTTTAATAATTTGGCGGGCAAAATAGTAATTTTATCTGTAAATATTTTTCTATCAGCTTTTGGGGGTTTTAAATTTATATTTTCTCTTTTATGTGAATTTGTTAATTTTTTATGATTTTTTTGGATTTAATTGGTATTCTTTATATTTTTTCCAGCATAAGGGCAAAATAGTAATTTCACCTCACGAGCACCATTTTAGCTCATCTTAAGTTCCAAATTAATTTTTCTAATTTTTTAAGCATGTTTCTAAATTTTCTTGATTTTTTCAGAAACAATACCTATTTTTCTGTAAATTTTCACTGTCCAAGGGTAAAATCGTCATTTTACAAATTAAATTCCTTTTTATCAATTTTTGAGTCATAAATGCATTTTCCAGTGTTTTAAGATTATTTTTAATTTTTGGTAATTTTTTGAGGTCAATAGCTATTTTTCTGTAAATTTTCATTGTCCAAGGGTAAAATCGTCATTTTACAGTTTAAATTCATTTTTTTGTCAACTTTTGAGTCATAAATGCATTTTCTAATATTTTAAGCTTACTTTTAGTTTTTGATAATTTTTTGAAGCTAATATCTATTTTTTGTATATTTTCGTTGTCTAGGAGCAAAATCGTCGTTTCACACCCCGAGTGCATTTTTATCAGCTTTAAGCTCTAGCTTTTATTTTTGAAATCTACTGTGAATTCTTTTTGAAAATTTAGATATTGCTGTCAGATTCTTTGTATTAATTTTTAATTTTGGGGTTAAAAATATTTTTTTTAATAAAATTAATATTTTTAATACCGGTGGCGTTTTCGTTATTTATAGCATTCTTGGCCAACAAGACAAGTGGCCTGTAAATACCCCTTTTAATCAGCAAAGAAAAAATAGAAAAATTAAGAAACCCTAAAAAACACATTCAATCTTACCCAAAAGGATCAAACACACACTAAATGCACCAAAAAAACACACAATTGTTGTCCCTTTCAATTACTTGTTACTGTTCATCATTTCTTCAAGAAGTCAATCACTACTCATCAACAGATCAATCTTACGCTCAAAAGGTAATATCTTAACTCTGTTCCCTTTGTTTTAATCCATTTTTATTTTTTCTTTTTCATGCAATCTAATTATGTTTATAATTGTTTGGAATTTTAGTTGTTTCTCTTTTCCAATTTCTCTTCAATTTTGTTCCTGGTTTTATGTTCTTTTGTCATGGTTCCTGGTTTTGTGTTCTTATGTTACGTTTCTTTTTCTTTCTCTTCTATTTTTCTGGGTTTTCTTTTTTCTAGTTTCTTTGGCTTCTGGTTTTTGCTTTTGTTTTAGGTCGGATTGTCCTGGGTTTTCTTTTGACCCGGACCACCACCTCCTCTTTCTTCTTCTCTACCGTCTCCCTCTTCCTTCTCCAACACCTACTTAGCCAGCAACCCCACCCTTACTCCACCAGCAACTTTCTCTGAACCACCATCCAGCTTCTTCTACCAATTCAACGACATCAAAAAAGCAAAAAAAAGACATAAAATAGTCTCCAACACCAACAAATCCAAACCAGCCAACTTCCTAAAACACCACAAAATCAACAACCAGTCCTGACCAAAATCTCCACTCCCTCCAACATAATCACCACAGTTTTAGACTCACAAACACCAGCAACTCCACAATTTTAGTCAGTTAAAGCCCCACAGAGCTCCAGAACTGTTTCTCCAAGTCTAGCCCCTCCTCTCTCAAAACAGTTCCACCATATTGCCACTGTCATAGCACAAATCAACTGCTAATTGAAGTTTCTAACTTCCTAACAGCGGTCAACATCATCTAACCAATCCTAATTGCCACCAGTTTTGGTATCAAAAGTCATTGCAGCTTCATCGCTAGCAATAGCAACAACCAAACAGCACAATTGCCTACTCCAATCTCAAACCTGCAAAACAATTCCCAACCTGCTACCACCAGTCATCACCAGGTGGTCTACAAACCACCATAGCAGGTCCACTACACCATCGCACCACCACCATGGCTGTCACAACGGCCTCCAAACAACAACCCAACCCAATCTCTCTCTTCTCATCTCCACCCCTAAATGAAGAAACATTCGCACAATCCCACCACACGCAGACTTTCA
The DNA here is from genome assembly GCA_024721245.1 of Mitragyna speciosa. Taxonomy (NCBI): domain Eukaryota; kingdom Viridiplantae; phylum Streptophyta; class Magnoliopsida; order Gentianales; family Rubiaceae; genus Mitragyna; species Mitragyna speciosa. The sequence continues at coordinate 11,270,476 of CM045564.1, forward strand.
CACATTCCATCCAAATTCACAACAACACATATACACACAGCCAGTAAAAACACACACACAGAGTTGCACAAATCACAAATTGAACGCATTCACACATGGCTCATCCATTCAACCAAGCAATACACACACAGTCACACATGCTAATTCACAGCCATCATTCACCAAAACAAACTCAACCATACTACCCTCAAGTCTCATCAACACGCCCTTGGTCAACAGACCCAATTCCTCACCACTGGCATCACAGTCATCTTCATCAAAAACAACCACAACCGCCGAACCACCACTCTCCCTCACTACCATTTCACTATCAATTCCTTCCCAATCACCACATCAACATCACTTCCACATCCTTTAATCACCATTGCAAAAACAATAAACAACCACCAATTCAGCCCCATAGACAACCAATTGCACCTGTAGTTTCCTCATATACCACAATAATCACCCCCAATTCAGATTCAAAACCACCAAAACCTGCAGAAAATGCAGCAAACCATATAGGGCCGAACCTCAGCCTCACCACCACACAAAATAGGGAAATTAAAGGGAATGTGAGAGAATTAGAGAGGGAGAAAGAAGACGACAGCAAGATGAGGGAAAATCGAGAGATTATAAAGAACAGAAACAAAAGACACATAGAAAAGAGAAGGAAAAACAGGGGAAGAAGGAAATGAACGGAGAGAAGGGGGAAAGAATAGCAAATTGGAGAGAAGGAATTAGGAATAGAGAACCGAGGGAAGGAGCTAGAGATGAGAGTGAGAAAGAGAGAGATCGGAGAGAAAGAGAGAACGCCATAGAGAGAGAGAGAGAGAGAACGAATTAGAAGAAAAAAGAGAGAAAAAGAAAAGAAATCTGGGAAGAAGAAAGAAAGAAGAAAGAAAAGAAAGAAGAAAAGAAAAAAAAAGAGGAGAAAACCGGTAATAATAATAAAAAAAAGTGTTATGCAAAACTACATCGTTTTGGCATAAAATGACGTAGTTTTGATTAGTTTCTTTTATTTATTTATTATTTATTATTTTAGCAGATTAGATATTTATGTTTTGCCCTTAGGTTCTCGATTGATTGATTATGCCCTTCAATACTTTTGGTTTACTTCATTTATGTCCTAATTTATTTAAGTTGACCACCTAGAATTTGTGTTTCCTTTCAATTATGTCCAAAATAATTGCAATTTAGTTTTAAACTTGCTGAAATTTATATTTTTGCCCTCTAAGTAGCTAAAAATTGCGTTTATACCCTTAAGTGTTGCTGAAAATTGTATTTTCACTCTTGAATATTGCTGGAAATACGTTTATACCCTTTAGCTTGTTGGAAATTGCAATTTCGTCCTTTAAGTCTTGCTAAAATTACATTTTTACCCCCTAGGTTTGCTCTAGTTTTCATTTTTACTCCCCAAGTTTGCTGGAATTGTATTTTACCCCTTGAACGTTGCTGGAAATTGTAAATTTGGTCCCTCATGTTGCTGAAAATTGCATTCTTGTCCCCCAACCTTGCTGAAATTTTATTTTTGTCATTATGCTTTGCTGTAATTACATTATTGCCCTCAAATATTGTTGGAATTTATATTTTTTCCCCCTTAGTCTACTTTAAATGTTAAAATTATCACCATTTACTTTAATTTGCATGGCTACAACTTGAATTTGTTCGAATTTATGATTTTGCCCCCCTAAATTTGTGTTAAGTTGCGATTTTCCTCCCTAGTTTGCTAAAATTTATATTTTTACCGGTTTATTAGTATTTACATTTTATAATTTATTTTTACCTAAATTGTGGCATCTTGACGTGTTTATTCATTTTGTTAGCATTTAGTACCCAGTTTTCAAGAGGTATTCCTATCCCTCGTTGATTTTTCTCTTTATGTGCTCCAATGTGATTTTCATGCTTATTTTTATTATTATTTGTTTCTTATTCTACATACTTTTTGCGTATTTACGTATTTAAGTTATTTAATTTTGAATTTTATTATTTTGAAAAAATATAATATTTTATATTTAGCTAGTCAATGTATTAGTTAGATTATGTTTTTATATATTTTAGCAAAAATTGTGTAATTAGATAGAAAGTGTAATAGATAGAGCATTTTTAATTTTTTCCCTTTTTAAATTGCAAATTAAGCCCCCGGTGTAACAGTTAGGGTTTATTTGCTTTTGCGTGCTTATGTGTTTATTTCTTTTACCGCTTTCCTTAGGATTTTTGCATCTAGAATATTATGCTTATGTGTTATGTGCTCCTATGTGATCTTATATGTTTTTATATGTTTAATTTGCTTTTAATTCATGCTTTAATGTTTAATTCATGATTTATGGTATTCCGTCACCGCACTAATCCAATGCTAGTTGTGGCTTCATTCTTTTCCCGCTAGTCCAACGCTAGTGAGATTTTTTAGAACGGGCTAGTTCAACGCTAGACCCTTAGGACATTTTAGTGTTAAGAGCATTCGTGTGCATTTCACATTTCACACACTTTTAGTTTTCTTTCCATTTGGCATGATTTTATCATTACTATTATTATTTATTATCATTATCATTATTATCATTATTATTTTAAGACATTTTAAAAAAATGCATGACATCTAGGTTGCATCTCACTTAGAAATTAGGACGTTTGTGTGATTCGACTAGAAATAGTCCTCTACTCACGTGGGAAGCGGTGGTGTACAGGCCATTCCCCCCTCCGTGAGTAGAAACATTTAATCATGAGATATTTGTCTCCGTACCCGTTATGTTGTATACCCATTTTCTTCTTCACTTACTACATATTATTATTTTCCTTTCTTCTTGCACTTCATTTTGCATAAACATTCGTGACTCCCTCGAGACCTCAACTCAGGTTTCGCAATTAATGTAATAATTTTGACCAAGCCTTGACGGGATATTTCGACCCTCCCGATAATCACATTTAGACTTAGGATTTGCATTCATTTAGACACATCCAAAATACGATAGAATTTAGGTTTAAATTAGGAAATTTTTTATTAAACCTCACAACTAGCCTCGGCTATGTGGAAAAGGTGCCTTAAGCGTGAGCCTTTGCCTTTCCTTTCTTCAAATGTGACTTCCAGACATTTTTCTCTCGTTTTTCGTAGACCGAAGTTGAAAAAGGGTTTTAAATGATTTTTCTAAAATTTTTATTTTTTATTTTTTGTTTTGTTAAACGATTTTTCGGGTGATTTGGTACACCCTAACTCAATACCAAGTGGCGACTCCATTTTTCAAAATAAAACCCTTTTTCAAAATTAGTTGACCAAAACTGTTGCACTTTTTTGTCCCGGCCTTATGTTTATTATTATTTTTTAAATAACACTTTTTCAATAAAAGCTCGATTTTTCATACAAGCACATGGTTTTTTTTCCAGAACTTTCTTTTTTAAAAAGGGTCTCGATCGGACAGTCTTTTTAGGACGCGATAGTCAACGACCCCACTAGTACCCTTTATTTATGATTTTAGGATGCGACAGTGAGAAGCCAAATGATGTCCAAAAACCATGCTCAAAATTCGCCCAATACAAACCCCCAAATTGGACACAAAATTCGGATGGAGGGCAAAATCCACCAAAAGATGAAGTTTTAATCCACCAAATTCGGATATTTTGCTCTAAATGAGGTGGCTAGTAGGTGGGTGAAGTGTATTTGGTGTGGAATTAAGGTGGAATGAAGGATTAAAGTGAGGGGATGCAAGGGTTTGGGAGAAAGAAGAAAAATTTTGAGTGAAAAAAAATGAAGGATAAGTCCACTGACGCGACTGGTTTAATCACGTTAGTGGCCGAGCCGCGAGTACAAGCCGCGACTAAGTTGACCGCAGCTCATCTCGCGACAACTCTCTGATGCCCGGCTGCAGCTAAACTAACCGCAGCTCATAGCTGCAGCTCCTTACAGAAACCCCTTTTTTTTTCAACTACCACACCAAAGATTACTCCTAAATGATTGCATGCATTTCAAAACATAGCAAAAAGAAAAATTTTAACATGAAAATCACGCAAGAAAAACAATGAAAAGTAAAGAAAAATGAAAACTCCCTCATTGCTCATGTGGACTTCTATAGCAGTGATTGCGAGTTCCATCTTCTTTCTTTAGGTCTGCACAACACACATGAAACAAACTAATTAAAATACTCCTACTAAACTTAAAACCAACCAAAAGTAGCAAAATACTAAAATAAAAATTGAGTTGGCTCCCAACAAGCGCTTATTTTAGTGTCATTAGCTCGACGTCCTCAATGCATGTATCAAACCTCAACACCGTCGCCTAAAGAGGATTGAGGGCTCCTTTAGGACTATAGTCTCCAACCATCTTGGTTCTATCTCTAGCAATCCATACAAGTCTCATTATTTGTGAAAAGATCTATTCAGTAAGGTTATTTCTCAATAAACCTAAGCGAAATCAATGATTAAATCAAAGGTAGCGCGCAAATACCCAATTTAATCAAGCAGTAAATTCACAATAAATCCAAATAAAGAAAATTCCATTCAGTAATCAAGGAAAAATATCCATAATAATTGAAATAGGGTTCAACCCATCTAGTTCCTGAGCTATTTAGTTCATAAGTACAAAGAAAAGATCAACAAACAACAAAGCAAAAATAGGAGAACTCATTCTCATGAAGACACCAATTCTTCACTTGTGTTGCTGTAGAGATTATCCCATAGTTGCAACCTCTCTCTCCTCGTTGTTCTTGCCTCTTTCCTCTATCTAATATGTTCTTCTCTCCTTTCTTGTTGCCCTAGAGAAGACCCCCCTGTTCTCTTTTTAATCTTCTCCCTTGGTCCTCCTGGTAGTCCGTTTCACTATACTATGGATACTTTAGGCAAGTGCACCTATCGTTCCTAGTAGTACAGTGTACAAGAGTACCGAGTGTCGATCCCACAGGGACTATGTGAGTACTAGTACTAACCTTCTTTTTATTATCTAACCTCACAAAGCAAATGGCAAATTAATTGAAAATACAAATTAACTAAACGAATTACCTAATCAAACCACAATCTAGAAGTCAGTAGAGAAAATGGACAAAAGTAGAGGCGAATCAAGATGAAGAATACCCTAAATCAAGCATGCTAAGACTATACCTTGATTAATGAATAACCCAATCACTTAGACCCTAGAATCCCTTAATTAGGTTCAATCTTTCTCAAGTATTAACCCCCTATCCCCTTGGTTGATTGATTGGAATCTCTTCTCAATCAAAACCCCAAAAAGAAGCATTAAGTTTCTATGGATTCTATGGTTTTGGTTAGGTTTGAATCTAACCAGGGAGACTTATGTGATTCTATCTCTAGCAACCCATGAAAGGCCTCTTTATTCAAGAGATGATCTAATCAAATAGGTGATTTCTCAATCCAACTATATGAAATCAATATTGAATCTAAGGAAGCATGCAAATCCCAATTCAATAGCCAATAAACTCAAGAATAAATCTAAAACAAAGTGGGTCTTCTTATTAAACAAAGAATGAAATCATAGACATAAGAATTTAGGGTTCATCCCATCTAAATCATAAACAACCCAATTCATAAGTACAAGAATACAATTAACAAAAGACAAGAAAGAAAGAGAAAGCTCATTCTCATGCAGCCCTCTTGAATCCTCCCTTGCATCTTGATAAAACCTTCTTGCTTTCCACCATTGAAGCCCTTGAGTTGTCCCCTACTCTTGCTTTTTCCTCTCTACATCTCTCTAGATGTGTGCAAAAGTGTGTTTTTGATGTCTTTGGTGCGTGTATAATTGTCTCCCAGGAGGTAGGGTTTTTCTTTTAAAAGATTCCTCCCAAAACAAAGAAAATCGCAGGTTTTCGTGACTTGAGCCGCGGCGCCATCCGTGGCACGGCCGCGTCCGCAGATGGAATACATGACTTTCTGGTCCCATCCGCGGCATCATCCGTGCCGCGGGTGACATCGCGGATGGGGACAGAAGCTCGATTTTCACTTCTACATCAGATTCGACCTCCAAGACGGTGGAATTAGCTTTTCCTCAAAACACAAAAGTTGTATCCCCTTGAGATAGCTTTCCAAATCAATAAAAATAAAGTCATTTGAATCTCTTTAGCTCAAGATATAGTCAAAATACTTGGACCTAGTCGGAACTGTCTCACAGTACAGATGTGCTTCAGTAACTTGGAAATTTGACCATCAAAACGTGAGAACTGGATTTGGATGTCTTCATATGAATTGTAGACCATTGTCTTAGCTTTAAAATGACTTAAGAAACATCTCAGTCCAATATCTCTAGCTAGAGTTATTACCAAAATACTGAAACATGTCCAAGCTTCATACCCATTTCTTTCCCATTCTTGTTCCACCATTGATTCTTTGCACCAATTTGAGGGTTTCTTGACTTCAACTCATCACCAACTTAAAATCATCTTAAAATATCATCCAACTATCATCCAAATTGGTGACGCAATGTGCAAACCCTATGAAAACACAAGAATAATGCAAATAATTATCTTTAACACACGATTTAGCTATTAAACTCAAAAATAAGAAGAAATAGCAAGTAAATAGAGGAAAGCTCATGGAAAACTCTATAAACCTAACCTAAAAGCCTACTAAAAACTAGTATATTTTAGCACTTATCACCTCTCGTTCACGCCAACTCTATTGCTGAAAAATTACAAAATCTCGTAAGTGAGCCGCCCCCACGTCTGTCCCGGCCTCGCCCATGGTTGGATGAGCCGTGGCCACGTCTGGACCTGCGGCTAGTGAGCCACGGGCGCGGCTCAGCCCGCGACTAAGGCTCTCGACCTTCTGATCTCAGTCGCAGTTCAATCCGCGACGCGGATAATGTGACAGCCCCACCTTACCCAGAGGCGCACCAAAGGGCTTAGCGGACTACCTGCCTAGCTCTCGCCAGGACTCGAATCACGCACTCACGCAAACATCTGAGCATACTTAACTCAAAATAAATAAACTAAAATAAAATGGAATAAAATAGAATACACTCATATTATTTACTTAATGGGTACAAGTCACATCAAAAGTTTACGTGTCATAATATACATGATTCTCACAAAGATAGCCTAACACAGTTTGGCTATTACAATAACTAAAACATCTATAATATTCAAAACCAGTTGTTTCAGCTTTAATTTTTCAGGAAACCTGAGTAAAGGAAAACAAGTAAAAGGAATGAGCTATAATACCCCAGTGAATGTCCAAGTCATGCAACCATATCAAGAACTCATTATTTTAGTACATAAAAAAAAATCGATAAGTTAAATAAACAAGATATGAACAATTTAATTATCAAGTAGTCAATGGCGGATACAAGGCTTAACTACAGGAGCAAGCTCAACCACAGGAAAAGCAAGTACTGATCATGTAACCATGACATTTAGATCGAGATAATAGCTCAGGTCTTTTATCAAGGAACATGCTAGTTTTTATCACGCAAGCCCTAACCACCATTCGCCTTATAACCTCCGTACAAGCTACCACATCCAGGGAGTACTCTCAACCTGGGAGGGCCAACACGCAAGAAAGTTCAATCCGGAGTTGGCCTCTTTGAGGATTCACAACTCAAAAGGGAAAGAACGTCACGCCCTAAAACACCCAGCACCTTATAACCTCCCAAGTCTGTCCGGGTTGACTATCCGTGAAGTAACGGTAAAGTTAGTGACGGAAGTCTCACGCACAAGTAACACTGTTGAATAGTGAAAGCATATAACACATTACGGAATAGATACAATAAAGTACACATCTTTCCTCAAGTAGCACATTTTATCACATAATATTTGCAAGTGTAACATAAGATTTACAAGTAGAACATAACATTTCATGCATCATGCACACATAAAGACACTCACCTGGAATGCCTAAGAAAATATCTCGTAAAATGGTCGTGATGCGCTTTCGGACCCTGAAATTTAAAAGAAATAATATAATGAAAACCCAAGTAAAACCCTAGTAAATTTAGTAAGAAAAATTCAAGAAAACACCCCACTTATTTCTAGGGTTTTGGTTTTAGGGTTTCTAGGGTTTTAGGGTTTACTTATTCTAAGAAAATTTAATCTATCACTAGATCATTTCTAAAAATTTCTACACTTCAATTTCCTTGAATTGAACATATTCTAATCTTAAAATCTCACTTGTCAATTTTTTTTCTTTTAATTCTGCCAAAATTTCGGCAGCATTTCCCCTTAAAATCGGACTAACCCAAATTTTTTTCCTGCAAGAAAAATCAACAATCCAACCCAATTCAACAAGTTCTACAACTTTTATGTTCAACTCAAGTTCAAATTCAATCAAAATTCCACTAAATTCCAAGAATTCTACTCCAAGAATCTTCAACCAAACAACATATAACACATGAAATTTCAAGGTTTAAAGGCCATATACTAGTCTATCTAACCACAAGAATACTTTATCTAGCAAGTAAATCTCCAATTCTAACTAAGTTCTCCAAGTAGTACCAACAAGAATCTTGGTTTAAGCTTGCATAAAAACTAATTAAAAGTTGAAATTAATAGGAAAAGTTCATAGTAAATACCTTAGATATGCTTAGAACTTTGCTTAGAAAGGAAAGAAGCTCACTTTCTATGGTGGATTTGCCCAAACTTTAGAGAGAAAACTTCAAGAAGTTGAGAGCAAAATGAGAGAAGAAGAGAAAGGGAGATGGCTGGCCAAGAAGGAGAAGAAAGGGAAAGAAATAGGCTAGGAAAAATGGAAAAGAAATAAAGAACAGGTGGGAAAAGATTAACCAATTAAAACCTAACAAGAATAAAGTGAAGAGGTAGTCTTTTAATGCAAGAGTAGCTAACTTGGATCAATTTGATTGGTAGAACTCATTAACCTCTTATCACCTAATACTAGCAATATTAAGACACAAATTATTAAAGCAAAAAGAGAGTAAAATAGGGAGAGAGAAATCCGGCCATAAGGAGAAAAAAAAAGAAAAAGAATTTCGGCCAAAAAGAAAAGAGAAGAGAGAGGAATTTTCGGCCAAGAGAAAAAGAAAAGAAAGAGAAAAATTTCAGCCAAGGGAAAAGAAAATAAAGCAAGAAAATAAGTGAAATTTTTGAGTGAAATTGAGCTAAAATTCAAGTAGTCAAAAGACTAGAAAATAGTAAAATGAGCTAATCAAAATTTAAACACTAATATAAATTAAATGGTCAAGTAAAATTATTCTAACTTTAGTACTTAGGTGTTCTTGCTTAATAATGAAAATCTTAGCTAATTAACCTAATTAACTCAAGAAATCTTCCAACTAATAAATCAAGGATTAACACTTAACCCAAAATAAGAAAAATGTCTCTTGTAAGTGCATTTCTAAGGTGTTACAGATAAGAGCGCGGCCAAGGTCAGAAACTTTTCTTTTGCGTCCAATTGCGCCTCCAACTATGGTCCAGCAACTCTAATGCCTTTGTAGCTCAAAACCCTTGGACTTTGTTCCATATTTTGGTGTGTTTTACTCTGTTAATTGTCCTCCATCATCAAATCAACCATCCAAACTCCGTTTTTGCAACTTCAATTGATTAAATTTGATGACGAAACTATCAAAGACCTACAAAATAGTACGAAAACATATGTAGATCACACATTTACATAAATTGGCATACAAATTACAAATAAGAAGAAATAGCTAAGAATTAGAGGAAAATCCCATAAAAAATCTTAAAAACCTAATCTAAAAACCTACTAAAAACTAATATACTTTAGCACTTATTAGCATTCATCAACCTTGGCAGCCTAATATCATACATCCATCCAGCAGCCTAGTCGACATCAGCTTACATTTCAAGTCTGGCAGCCCAAACATTACATTGCATTCATCAATCCTAACAGCTCAGGATCATACATCTGTTCAGCAGCTTGAGTGGCATATGTTATTTACATTTCAAGTTAGTAGTAGCCCAACTTTGCATTCATCAACCTTGGCAATCTAAGGTCATACATCTGTTCAGCAGCCTAAACGGCATATGTTTATTTACTTTTTCAAGTATGACAACCCAAACATTGCATTTAACTTCTCAGTATTTATTTTGTCTAGTAGCCTGGACTCATTTTTGGTCTATTAGTTTAAGCACTTTATTTTGTCTTGCAGTTTTTACCGCTTTATGTTATCTTTGTTTGGCAGTTCAAGTGTCGTAGTTCCTTCTCTATTTCAATCACAAGTTTTGAAAATTTTGAATTCTTGTGTTGCCATTTGCAGTTGTGTTTTCGCATTCATAGTTCACTTGCATTTGAACTACGTTTGACCTAATTCCTTTCACCAGGATACGTAGGCAGTTCCTAGAAAGTTCAGTCGCATGTTTTATATGTTCATTGTTCATTGGTTTACATCTCACCATGTTCTCATACTACGTATGTTTAGGTGTTTTAGTTTACATTGGCATTTGTTTCACAGTTAGGTGAGTCAAAATTTAGTGTTATCTACGTCTTTGTCTGAAATTCCTGCGAGATTCCCAACAAAGAGGGGCAGACTATAGACATCAAATTTTGACACACTATTTATTTTTTTGAAGAATGGGGCCCCTTCATTTTTAGTTCCATAGTCAAATCTGTTTTTTTTTTTTATCAAAAAGTGGTAAAATCAACAATTTTGGGGGGCCAAAACACTAATTTTTAGCTGTAAATATTCTTCTATTAGTTTTGGGGGTTTTAAATTCATATTTTGTACTTTCATATGTATTTTTAAATTTTTATAATTTTTTTGGGTTTAACCGGTATTATTCTGTATTTTGCCAGCACAAGAGCAAATTGGTTATTTCGTCCCGCGAATACTATTTTCGCTCATTTCAAGACCAAAATTTATTTTTCAAACTTTTAAACATGTTTCAAAATTTTTCTTATTTTTTTGGAGACAATTGCTATTTTTCTATAAATATGGCGTTCAGGGGCAAAATAGTTATTTCGCATCCTGAATGCATTTTTCACCAATTTTTGAGTCCTAAATTCATTTTCTAGGATTTTAAGCTTATTTTTAATTTTTGACAATTTTTCAAGGCCAATAGTTATTTTTCTGTTCATTTTGTCATTACAGGGGCAAATAGTCATTTCACATTTCAAATGCATTTTTGGTCAATTTTAAGCTCTAATCTTTATTTTTTTAATTTTAAAATTTTTTTGAATTTTTTTGGCAAAATTTGGAGTTTATTGTCATTTTTGTATTAATTTTAATTTTTGTACGTGACAAAAATAATTTTTTTAGAATAAAATTAGGATTTTATTGTTAGTGGCATTTTGGTTATTTTGGGGTATTCTTGAAGGCCAAGACTACTAGGCTCTATAAATACCCCCATTAAAAAATAAAAAAACAACACTTAATTAGAAAATACTAGACACACTATTCTACTCTTTTGCATAGAACACACTTTTGCACACATGAAAGTCAACACTTTTAGATGAAAACCCCCAGGTACTAAGCACAAGAACCATTGGAGTAGAAAAAACTACATCATCCTTTTTCATTTTTGTTGTATTTATATCCCTTATTTCAAGTATTAAACCATAGATTACATGCTTTGCACTAGTGGACCATAATCACCATTTACCATGTAAAATCAAGTAAAGAAGAGAAATTTCATTAAATATGCTAAATTTAGACATAATTTCAACCACTTTGCATGATATACTTTCTTAAGAAACAAAACTCTAATTACATAATAAGTATTTCTCAAGTATATGTAGAATATATTCTTCCAAATGCATAAAGTCACTTCAATATGTAAAGGAATTTGAAATAATCTTGGTATGAAATCATTGCCCTCTTACGTAAAATTGAAGCATTTTTGAAAAATTTTGGACAAATTTTCAAAAACATTTTGGCAATTTCTTACACTACCTCAACCAAACATGTATCTTAAGCCTTTGCCCCACACTAAGAATGCACATTATCCACAATGTGTAAAGGAAAAGATAAGAATGGAAATTAGAATAAGACTACTATCCTTGCTTGGTTAAAGAGTCCAAAGTATGTGTTGATGATTTGCTCAAGTGCATTGCTTCATCATTCCTCAAGCTTGTATGTTGTTCTAGCATTGTGCTATAAGCTTATGCGAACCATGGTCACGAGATGCCCAAGACTCCTTGAAAATCCGTGGAAACCAATCCAATCTTCTTGACCCTTCGTTACTTGTCAAAGAATCCAAGAACAACTTGAATTAGGCGCTTTGAATGCCACCAAAGATCGTTGGTTCTCCTTATGGGATGCAACTTAGACTCCTACCCAACCCGTGGAATAGATCCCTAGTTGATGATCTCACAAGACGAAGAGCAAACCCTTTTGAAAGAACAATCCTAAGCAAAGAAAAGGCTTGATCTTAACAAGTTGATTGTCAAGAACAAGAGTAGTTCTTGTTTTACCAAAGAACTATGGTAACCCAATTTGAGAGAAAAACTCATGTTTTAATTCATTCAATAATAAGATAATCCGTTTCATTACACCAATACCTTATAAAAGGTTTACAACTTGTTATTCCACTAAAAACCCGTAAAGGAAAACGCGTATACGATTTCTGGGGAAGGCTGCGGCCAAGGCTGTGGGGCGGCCTTCCTCGTGGCCTCAGTCAGAGGCTTCAGTTCATCCGAAGCAACTCTCTAATGAAGGCCGTGGAGAAGGCCGTAGCGCGACCTTTGGCACGGCCTCGGTCAAAATGTCTGGCTCACAATGGTTGTCTCTGCTCAACTCTCTGATGAAATCTGTGGGGAAGGCCATGGCTCGGCCTTAGATGAGGCCTTGGTCAGAAACTTCAATTCTCCTTCATTTGGCTTGGTTTGGCTACTTTGCTCACTTCCCTTGGTGTCAACATCAATCCAAGCATACATAATCATCCGAACCGGCATGTTCTTAGCCCAAGTAGGTTCTTCTTCTTGCAATTTCATGAGAAGTCCTTGCATAGCTTGTTTCATCCTCTTGGTTCGACGCCTCGTCATTGGACCTCCTATGCCTTGTAAAGGATCTACCTTGAACTTTTCCTCACCTTGGCCTCAACGATCCTCGTCATAAGCTCATGGAATCCACTAAACCAATAAGTTAGAAGCTAATTCTCATTTGAATGCATTGGATCTCTTAGTAGAATTATATAAACATGCATCAATCATGCACAAAACCTACTTGAACCATAACATCTTCAATACTTAAGTTGCATGTGCACATAATTGGGAATGAAAACATGCCAAACATTAGACTAAATCATGATTGAACACGAGGTAATAACTTCTTATTAAACAAACAAGAACATTGAAACATGAAATACAATCCATTTGAATGTGTCAAAATCTTCATTTCATGCCTTTAAAGTTGCCAAATACCCAATGAATAAAGCTATAACGATTGCCAAACAAAACCACATAAAAGCAACAATGGAAAGCCAAATTTCCATGGATTCGGGGGTCAAGATCCATGGGTTGGACCCGTAGATTACTGACCCATGGATCAGCAACACCAACCAGAAGTTGCAACTACAATTCTTGTGCTACAAGCTGGTTTTTCGACCAATTGAAGTGCTTAATTTTGCTATTTAAACTTTAAGTTTTGCCCAAAAAACTTTATAATCATGTAACCATGTCAACAAAATTTCAAGTCATGCATAAAATCATCCAAATCATCAACACATACGAAATGAGAATCGATCAAATTTGGCTACTCGAAAAACTTGCAATTTTGGTTTTCAAGATGAACTTGAGATTCAGAATTTTCCTTTTCAAGTTTTTGGCCAATGTAACACTTCAAACATATTTCTAATGTTAAAACAAAGTTGTTCACATGATTTTTAGGCATTAAAAACATGAAAATTTCAAAATGAAAACCAAATTCACAAAACACCTCTTATTAAGTGAATAGTAACTAATGGAATAGTAACCATTATACTTGATGCATCAATTTGGTTCCTTGAGTTGTTCCAACTAAACAAACACTTTAAAAAAGTTTCAAAAGATCAAACAAACTTTCTCAAAATCAATTTATATATTAAATGTCCATGGATTGCAAAATGAGATCTTTGTTGCTCAATTGAATCCCGCTCAAGAATAGTAATCTAAAAGAATAGTAATATTGAAACTTTCAATGCATCAAATTGGATTTTTTGTTTATTTTAACTTCAAAACCACTTCATACACATTTTAAATGATAGAAAAAGATGTCTAACCCTTCTAAACATACAAAATTCAAGAGATATGAAATTTTGTATTAAATATCCTAGTTTAAGCATGAAACCTCAAAAATTGCATACAATGTTTCAAGTTCAATTTCATCAAACTCAAACTAAACAAACACACTTAAAACAACATAAATCAAACCAAAGCAACTAAAATTACCAAAAACATTGGGTTACCTCCCAACAAGAACTTCATTTAAAGTCTAGAGTTAGACTTTATACACCTTGGTCAAGTAATAGGTGTATCCCACAAAGGATAAACAACAACTTTTGTGCTCAATTGATTGAGTAGAAAGAGGTGCATCATCAATACAAGTGCTCCTATGTTCATGATTCATTGAGCCATTTTTCCTACAACAAAGAAACACTTTGAAAGATTTTCATAGCCCAGATTGGCTATGTCTTTCCCTTGTGTTAGTGCCTTATTAATACAAAGAAAATCAAGTTCACAAGTGAAAGAAAGATGATAATTTACATCAAGGATGTCATTTCCCACCTTTGAATTCTCAATTTCTTCATCAAGAACAAACTCATTTTCAACATTTGTGTGATCAAATTTAGGAGAAACACTTGATTCATCATTTTTCACATTTACAACTACTTCATCACACACACATACACAATTACTTTATTCACTTGTCCTTGCTCAAGGTCAAAGGTAAAACACTCAAGAATTTTTTATCAATGTCACATTCATTTTCGTGAAACTCATGGATGGATTCACAAGTAAGGGTTCAACATGTTGTTTATGATATTCCAATTCCCCTCTTTAAACATTTTCTTCACATACATAGTCATGATTCTCTTTCTCATGCTCAAAATCATGTTCATTTTGTAAGGAGTCACTATGTATGTTATCCATTTTATCATCATGTTCCTCACTTATGCTACGTTTAGAAATGTTTCCATGAGAATCACATGAATCATCATAAGTATCTAACCATATTTTAATTAATCCACAATCAAAGATCTCATGATTTCCACCACGAATGGAACAACAATAAGCAAAATTAAAAGAATTATCATAAACATCATGATCCATGGTTTCCATATCATTCTCACGTGCCCCTTTTTGAATTTTTGGCTTCATTTTCATTACATATTGGATTAGAAGTGTTTACTTGATATTCATTTTCACTTGATGAATTACAAATGCTATCAAGTTGCACATGATCAGTATTGGCACATTAATGATTTTTCACGATTTCCTCCACATGTAATACAACAAGTAACATTCAAATTTGACTCTAAAGCAATTTCTTGATCACCAACATATTCATGATTCAAACAATTTCATCACTTATTCCTACTTGATTGCTAGTTCCATTTTCAACACATGGTGACTCTAGGTTAGTTTCATTTTCTTTCCTCATTTCATCTTCATTCCTAGAGTCCAGTGCTTCCTTCATTCTAGCAAAGTGACCTTCAATTCTCCTACTTGTTTCATCTAAATCATTCATACTAGCCTTATGCCTTGCTTCAAACAATCTTTCCTTTTTAAGATAATCATTTGAAACATAAGTAGAATTGGCTAGCATTTCATTCTCAATTCCCCAAGATGAATTTTGCTCAACATATGTAGGTTGATTTGGTTGATTCCATTGGTTCATCTACCCTAAATTATTATTTTGAGCATAATATCCATATTGAGGCGAATAAGTGTAATTACTACCAAATTGTACATGACCATTATAACCACATTCAAAGTATGCACGACTGCCTGGATACAACTAGGAACATTTACACTAGAAATATGACCAAGTGTATTTTAACACTTTTAACTCATCATCTAAAACATGCCTCTATGAATATTGGACTTGTACTCATTATAAGGCCAAGAATTATTCCATTGAAAATTGCCCTCCATGTGTTTGATGAAATGCTTGAACAACCTTTAGCTTTAGTTTCTCCTTCCTTCAACCTTGATTCAAAAGGTACCTACAAAACACAAAACAAGAGATATCAAACAACAAAAATAAAAATGTTGAGATTAATAAAACTTGTTTTTGCCTTGATATTGCCTAAGCTTCTTTGTTTTCCCAACAATGGCGCCAAAAACTTGATTGTGAGGTTTAGGTACTATGAAAATTAAGCAAGAATTGCACGAACAAGTAACAAAATTTATAACCTAATACCCCTTTTTGCAAGTGCACTGGTCAATTGTAGTAGAGGACGTATTAGGTTTGATCCATGAGGAAATAAGAATTGACAATTACTAAAGTTTTATCACTCACCTTATTATCTAGAAAAATCAACAAACAAGTAGCATGCAACGTTAAGAACATTCAATTATTTAAAGTAAAACTATAAAGAAATTCACAAAATACAAGTCATAGGGTTTAGAATCCACTAATTATCATTTATGAATTGGCTATTAACAACTTGCCTTGCTTAAGATTGCAATTCCATATGAAATCAAGACTTGTTCTCACAATGAATTGACTAGAGTTCAACTATTTTCATGACGAACTCTTGTGAAATGCATGAATTGTGGTCTTAGACAACCTCAACCCACCTACTTATCCCACTACTTTCATGTGAATAAATCATAGGCTTCATCTGTTAGTGTATGCCCTAAAACCAAGTTGGTTTTTGGGATTTTTATTACGCTTATTTCGTGTTATACTTATATATGTGGCATTTTCTTTGTCATTTAATACTTGTTATTATATTACTAGTTTATTTGATGAAGTCCATAGAATATTAACTGTGTATAAGAGATTGTAAGAGTTACAATGATGAGACTCTTATTACACATTAAGTTATATTCTTAAATATCCCTAGTCGTAGTATTAATGAGATTGGACATCATTAATATGGGAAGACTAGCACATACTTTGCCTCTACTTATGGTAAGTAGTAGTTGATCTCGTCAACTATGGCGTGTGACACCTAAGCTGGTATGTGGATGCTTGTTAGAGAACAAGTTCATTGGATTGATCCGCCAAGAGTTACTATTCATAGTGCTAATGAATTATACTCTTAATGGCAATGGTGTAAGTGATCCTTAGACTTGAGATTACCATGGTATCTTGAGTGTGGATTGCTATGCTTTGACTCTATTGCTCGGTGCTCGTAAAAGAGTAGCCCATACGGTAGAGATTGGGTATAGTATGAAGCATGGAAGGATAGTGAGTAATCGATATAGGATTCACCACTCCTTATTATAGGAGAGTATATCCCGGATTGGCCACTTGTTGAAATATGACTTAAAGAATCTTTTGCGCAAAAGTGAAAGTATGACTTGAAAGAGTTTCAAGGTTATACTTTTATGAAAGTTGTATTTCGGGAACAAGAAATCATTAATTAGTCATTTAAAGAGTGCGCACTACACTCTTAGACTAATTGGGATATAGTGTGGTGAAAGGATATTAATTACACGGTAACATTGTCATTGATAGGTGTAGTCTACCATATGACTTTCCTATTCACTTGGGTGGTCATGATGCATTGCTAGACGCCACTCATGATCTATAAGTGCAAATTAATTAATTAGTGAATTAATGATAAATTAAAGTGTTAATTTATCTGGCTCTTAATTAATTAATTAATGAGTTATAATTTGTACTTATTGCCAACGTGAATGGAACCTAATGGGTCACACACAATAAGAACATGGTCTTTGGGTTAAATTGTTATTAAGATAAGTATATGATACTTATGGGGTTAATTTATGTGATAAATTAACTTAAAGGACTTAATTATAAATATTCTAAGTCTTGATGGAAATTAGTTTCCTAAAAGGAATTAAGAAGCTATTTGGTTTCCTTTTGGAATTGGTTTCCTAAAGGAATAGGATTAGCTTAAGGTAAGCTTCCTAAACCTTCTTGGTTTCCAATTGCTCTTGTTTCCTTAAAGACTAGGATACTACATCTATAAATAAGTCCATGCCTTGACTCTTGAAGATTGATGAAACATAACACAAAATTTAGAGAGAGAAAAATTGAGAGCTTGGTGGCGTTTTTCTCTCCAAGAAAAACGCCACACCTCCATCCCTAATTGTTAGGGTTTCAACTTCTTTCTTCTTCTTGTGTTCTTCATGAATCATTCAAGGGAGCTAGCACTCAAAAGGCAAGGCAAGCAAGCCCAAAGGTTCCTAAAGATCATGTTCGTGTGGATACCGTTGGAGGCTCGACACTTGGAGGGCTTTTCATGGTAGATCAACACCTTCATCGAATAGGATCTTGCCCTTTGAAGCATAGAAACCTTCTATGCTTGAGGTATTTGTGCTAAACACCCTTTAATCGTATAGATTACATCAAAGAGATCCATGGCTAAGGTAATAAATTTTTAAATTTTCCGCTGCGTTACTCCCCTTATTACCTTACAGTGGTATCAGAGCCTCCTTTGATTATATCTATATGATTTATGTTTATTTAATTGTCATAAATATGGATGGTTTGTTCTTGATGAAATTTGTCTCAAAATTGTTTTAGAAAAATCAAGAGTTTGATTTTTAAGATAAGTTCTTAATTGTTTAAAAGTGTTTTAAATAATTAAGATGAGTTCTTATGGTTGTATTCAAGGTTTCTAAATTATTTTTACGTGCTAAAAGGGTTTTAACATGTTTTGATTCAAAAGAGTTTTGAAAAAGACCAAAGAATTTCAAAGATCGTATTTTCTGGACACAAACCGCGCGAAAACTCGCGCGCGTTTTTACCCACGGTTAAAAACTCGTATGTTCTGTCAACAAACCGCGGATGAAACCGCGCACGGTTTGTCCCACGGTTTGTAAACCGCGGATGAACCCGCGCACGGTTTGTCCCACGGTTTGCTGGCAGAGTTCTAGCGAGATTTTTCCTAATTTTTTGGAAAACGCGAATTTTTAGAATTTTCTCTACAAAACACTTTCCAATTTTAATTGTTAATATTTGGAAAGTTAAATATTGGAAACCTACACCTTCTATAACTTTATTTTTGAGACAAATAAATTCAAGAATATTAATCTAATTAATTTAGACCATGTGATTTATGACTAGAATTAAATAAAGTAATTTATTTAATTGTTAAATATTATGATGGCATGGTGGATGATTATGGACTATGACCAATGTGATTGAATGGTTGATTTTTTATTAATTTTGATGGTTGGCTTGTATTGGTTTTTAAAATAGGGCCTGCGCGTCCTGCCTTCTCTATTATTCTCATGTAATTCTCTTCTCACCTAACTCCCCTCGAATGTAACTCGAGGTTTCTTAGTCAATACATGTAATGTACATTGTGTAGGTTAGAGTTAGGTTTTAATTTTCTAAATTGTTTAGAATAGAATTACATGTGTAATGTACAAAGAAGATGGAGATGGAACCAAGGAGCAACCATGGAGGCTCATCAAGAGTTGAAGACCTCCCAAGGAATGCATCAAGGAGTTGATCACATCCCTTAGGAATTTGACCATATATTTTCCTTAAGGCTCGAGGAAAATATTTTAGTTAAGTCCATAATCATCCACGGTTTATTGTGCATGTTTTTATTTTATATGTCGATATATTTTAATTACATGCTATGATGAGACTATATATTGTATAATTAAAATAAAAATCCCTCAAATAAAATATTAAGTCACTAGCCTTCCATTATTAGTAGTAAAAAATCATAGTTCTTGCTAAGTGTTGACACGTTGGCCTCCGTCAAGGTCACCTTACCTAGAGCATGTTTTTTACTATGAGATATGATCTCCAAATAATGGGTCTGACTTAACAAAAATGCTTAATTTGTTGGTTTCCATCAAGGCTATGGTGTTTTTGAGGCGATATTAAGTCAATATATATAAGTTGCCTTCCATTATTATAGCAAAAACGAAGAGTTCCTATTAAGTGTTGACACGTTGGCCTCCGTCAAGGTCACCTTACTCGGAATATGTTCTTGCTATGAGATGTGATCTCTAAATAATGGGTATGACTTAACAAAAATACATAACGAGTTTGGCCTCCGTCAATGTTATGATATTTTTGAGGCAATGTTGGGAAACACATAAGATGTGAATATCAAGAGTTGATACCCAACAATCTAGGAGTCACAAGAGTTGTGATTGATAAAAGTTATCTACCTAATCGAAGTTACCTTTGGGGCATTGGCCTCCGTCAAACCCAAAGTTAATTAGATGGGATCCTAGCCCACTAGGAATTTCCAATGGATTCCCGAATCAATAGATTGAGGGTTATTGATTTGAAGTAAAATAGTGGGAGCAAACCAAATAAATTCGAAGCCCACATTTTTGGTTTGCAATTATAACATGAAACAAATACTTGTACTATCTTTTCACTTGTTGTAGAATACATGTACACATGAACACACTTATCACCCTATATCTCCATACATATACGATTTTCTTGGACTAGTGTAAGACTTGAGAATAGTTCTTAAGCACAATTGGCTATGTCCTTGATACCCACTTCCACTTGTCCTATAGTGACAATTATAGTTAGGAAACAATGTGCATACAAGATGCATAAAAGATGATAATGATATTGCTACTTATATCATAATGTCATCTATAATTCCTAAGCTATAAAAGTAGCACAAATTGATAGATCTTTTTGTCTGTGATTGTGCATCTCAAAGAGTTGTTGATACACAATCTAGGACCATTAGATATGAGATATCTAAGGAGTAGTCTATCAAGGAAGAAAGGGGCACTTTATTGTTTGTCAAGGGTAAAACCTAGCGTGGTCTTGAGAAGACCATAGTAGCTATGACAAAGCTTAAAGGTGTGATCAAAATGGACAAGTCTAAGGGCACATGTTTCCAATTCTATTGGAAAGGGAATTGTAAGGCTCGTTTCAATACTAAGAAGTTAAAGAGGCTAAGTGAAGCTTCTACTTCTAAGTATGTTTATATTTGAGATAAATTCATCTACTAATTAAGACCATTGGGTATAAGATACTGGATTTAGATCCCATATTTGCAAAAATGTGCAAGGTCTTAAAGCATGGTAGACAATAAGGAAAGAGAAAGTCAAACTACGTGTGATGAATGGAGCAAGAGTTGCTACACTCGTTGTAGAGACTTATACACTCTTTACCAACTGGGCTTGTTCTAGAATTTAAAACATTGTTATTATGTTGTGATACTTACAAAAGAACATGAAATCAATTCACATTAAATGTGAAAAGATTTACCATTACAAAAGAGAATATATACTGTTCTTTTACGTAATGGTGTTCTTTGTGGTATTAGATCACTAAAACAACGTTTTACAAATCCTAGACCTTGATAAGTCCATTCTCAAACATAGACAAAAACTCTAATATTTTGAAACAACTATCCTTCTGGCATTATAGACTTGGTCATGTGAATGAGAAACGCACTTCCAAATTACATAATAGTTGTGTACTTGGACTCATTCAATTATGAATCGTTTGAGACATGTGATTCTCATTTACTTTGAAAGATGACCAAAACACCTTTTATTTGAAAAAGGTGAATGTGCTAGTGATCCTCATAGAACGTTAACATATAGATGTTTTTAGCTCAATGTCGATCCATGCTAGAGGATGTTTATCATACTTCATCACTTTCATGGATGATCATATGGGATATGATTATGTGTATCATATGATACACGCATCCATGGCCTTTGAAATGTTCAAAGTCATTAAAGTTGAAGTAAGAAAAACAAGTTGACAAGAGTATTAAAACACTAAAGATTTGATCTATGTGGATAATACTCAATGTCAAGTGTTTCAAAATAATTAAAGAAGAATGTGATTCTTTCTCAATGTCTCCACTTGACACACCATTGTTGATGATTGTGAAAGAGGAGAAGTTGTACCCTATGAGATATGGTGCAAACCATGATGAGCCATACTACAATTCCTAACCTCATTTTAGGGGTTCTTGTCTTAGATGCCAACTCCTATACACTCAACCATGTTTCGACAAATGTCTATTTGTGGGGTATCCTTGTGAAAACAATGGACACCACTTCTATAATCCCCTGAGCAAAACGTTTGTCTCAAGAAATGTCTTTTTCTAGAAAAATAGTTATTCTTAAAAGAGACAGTGGGAGTAAGATAGAACTTGAAAGGTTCAAGAACCATGAATTGACAAAGATCAATAGTTGGAACTAGAGCTTATGCCACATGTTGATGAGGCGCAACGGAAGCTCAAAGTGCACAAAATCTTCAAAAGACTGGTAGAGTGTGTTATACTCTTGAGAAATACAGATTTCTCACAGTATGAGATATATAGATTTCTCATTAGAAAGAGCAATAATGTATTAGTCATATATGATGACAAACCTACCAGTCACGAAGAGGCTTTGTCTAATGTAGACTCCTTGACGTGGCAAGATGCCATAAAATCCAAAATGGATTCCATGTACAAGAACAAGGTGTAGACCTTGCTCAAGTCACCTAATCGGATAAAACCCATAGGGTGCAAGTAGGTCTTTATGAGAAAGACTGACATGGATGGTAACGTAGTTGCCTATAAAGCAAGATTAATGGGAAAAGGATTCAATTCAAAGGCTTGGCTTTGAAAGAAACTATTTCACCATTGACCTATGCTTAAATCCATTTAAGATTTTACTTGCAATAGCTGCTTTTATGGCTATGACAAATGGATATGAAGACTTCATCCCATTAACGGGAATTAAAAGGTATGTATATGATACATCCCTTGGGCCTTTACTTCCATTGATAGTCATTAGGGTACGCAAGCTTCAAGGGTCCATTTGTGGACTCTTGCAAGTGTCAAGGTGTTGGAGCATTTGTTTTGATAAGATAATCAAAGAGTTTGATTTTCTCGAAAACAAAGACAAGCTTTGTGTAAATGTAAAGTTGAGTGGGAGCATTGTCATTTTCTGGATACTATATGTGGATGACATATCGTTGATGGAAACAACATACTTTAAAGGTAAAGATATGGTTGTCCAAGAATTTCTTACTAAAGGAGAGGCAATCTCTAATTCTGGGAATTAAGATCTATATAGATAGATCCAAGAGGTTGCTTGGTCTCACTAGATCCAAGTACATAGGCTAGATGCTAAAGGGTTTAGCATAGTGCAATCGAAGAAGGGGTTTTACCTATGAGATAGGAGATTACTCTTTCAAGAGACATGTGTCTTTGATACTTGTTGAGATTGATAGCATTAATAGATCCCGTATGCTTTTGCAATGGATTCTATTTTAGTATGCTATCCTATGTACGAGACCCGATGTCTTCTGGCTTTAAGTGTTACGAGCAATTCTAGGTGAGTGTCACTAGATGGTTATCAAAGAATATTCTTAAGTACTCGAGAAGCACTAAAAGACTATTCTTGACTATGGAGATTACACTTAGGAAGTGTGTGGATTTAAAGATACAAGCTTTTAATCCAATAGGGATGATAAGTAAATCATGAGATGAATTGGTGTTCACGTTGAACTGTAGTGGATAAAAGCGTTTTATGATAGACACTACAACATATTCTACAACAAAGGCGAGTACATGGTAGCTTTAGAAGTTACTATGGATCAAGGGATTCTTTGTTGGACAAAGAATAGTTCCTTCTATTGTTTTATGAAACAATTGTGCCATCGCTTAATCAAGGAACTAAAGTCTCATCCATGATCCTAAAGTGTAGGTTCGTGCCACCATCTATTTGTGGAAATAGTTTGGTACAAATGATGAAAAGATAGAGGAAGTTCCCACAATGTAAATGTCACTAATCCTTTCACCATGGCCTTGTCCCAAAGTAGGCATGATAGTCATGCTTATGGCCTAAAACCTATAGGTGATTGGTTTTAGTGCAAGTGGGAGTTTGTTAGTGTATGCCCTAAAACCAAGTTGGTTTTTGGGATTTTTATTACGCTTATTTCGTGTTATACTTATATATGTGGCATTTTCTTTGTCATTTAATACTTGTTATTAATATTACTTGTTTATTTGATAAAGTCCATAGAATATTAACTGTGTATAAGAGATTGTAAGAGTTA
This sequence comes from Mitragyna speciosa, assembly GCA_024721245.1. NCBI lineage: Eukaryota > Viridiplantae > Streptophyta > Magnoliopsida > Gentianales > Rubiaceae > Mitragyna > Mitragyna speciosa. The sequence goes on from CM045564.1 coordinate 11,294,483, forward strand.
CAATGATGAGACTCTTATTACACATTAAGTTATATTCTTAAATATCCCTAGTCGTAGTATTAATGAGATTGGACATCATTAATATGGGAAGACTAGCACATACTTTGCCTCTACTTATGGTAAGTAGTAGTTGATCTCGTCAACTATGGCGTGTGACACCTAAGCTGGTATGTGGATGCTTGTTAGAGAACAAGTTCATTGGATTGATCCGCCAAGAGTTACTATTCATAGTGCTAATGAATTATACTCTTAATGGCAATGGTGTAAGTGATCCTTAGACTTGAGATTACCATGGTATCTTGAGTGTGGATTGCTATGCTTTGACTCTATTGCTCGGTGCTCGTAAAAGAGTAGCCCATACGGTAGAGATTGGGTATAGTATGAAGCATGGAAGGATAGTGAGTAATCGATATAGGATTCACCACTCCTTATTATAGGAGAGTATATCCCGGATTGGCCACTTGTTGAAATATGACTTAAAGAATCTTTTGCGCAAAAGTGAAAGTATGACTTGAAAGAGTTTCAAGGTTATACTTTTATGGAAAGTTATATTTCGGGAACAAGAAATCATTAATTAGTCATTTAAAGAGTGCGCACTACACTCTTAGACTAATTGGGATATAGTGTGGTGAAAGGATATTAATTACACGGTAACATTGTCATTGATAGGTGTAGTCTACCATATGACTTTCCTATTCACTTGGGTGGTCATGATGCATTGCTAGACGCCACTCATGATCTATAAGTGCAAATTAATTAATTAGTGAATTAATGATAAATTAAAGTGTTAATTTATCTGGCTCTTAATTAATTAATTAATGAGTTATAATTTGTACTTATTGCCAACGTGAATGGAACCTAATGGGTCACACACAATAAGAACATGGTCTTTGGGTTAAATTGTTATTAAGATAAGTATAAGATACTTATGGGGTTAATTTATGTGATAAATTAACTTAAAGGACTTAATTATAAATATTCTAAGTCTTGATGGAAATTAGTTTCCTAAAAGGAATTAAGAAGCTATTTGGTTTCCTTTTGGAATTGGTTTCCTAAAGGAATAGGATTAGCTTAAGGTAAGCTTCCTAAACCTTCTTGGTTTCCAATTGCTCTTGTTTCCTTAAAGACTAGGATACTACATCTATAAATAAGTCCATGCCTTGACTCTTGGAAGATTGATGAAACATAACACAAAATTTAGAGAGAGAAAAATTGAGAGCTTGGTGGCGTTTTTCTCTCCAAGAAAAACGCCACACCTCCATCCCTAATTGTTAGGGTTTCAACTTCTTTCTTCTTCTTGTGTTCTTCATGAATCATTCAAGGGAGCTAGCACTCAAAAGGCAAGGCAAGCAAGCCCAAAGGTTCCTAAAGATCATGTTCGTGTGGATACCGTTGGAGGCTCTGACACTTGGAGGGCTTTTCATGGTAGATCAACACCTTCATCGAATAGGATCTTGCCCTTTGAAGCATAGAAACCTTCTATGCTTGAGGTATTTGTGCTAAACACCCTTTAATCGTATAGATTACATCAAAGAGATCCATGGCTAAGGTAATAAATTTTTAAATTTTCCGCTGCGTTACTCCCCTTATTACCTTACATCATCTATCATTTTTCAACGTTAAAAGCATTTCTCAATGTCAAATAATATCTAGATAATTTGCAATAGTCGATCAAACTACCATAAATGTTAAATCTTGATGGATAAGCAAACAAATTCAAGTTATAGCAAGTTAAATATCATTCGATTCATTGGCTTTATCTAACCCTAGACATGTGTTTAGTTAAACGTGGCTTGCATGAACAACAAATGAAAGAAACAACTCATAACAAGTAACAAAATCAAGAGCTAAGGTAAGAAATGCTCGTTTGTGGGTGGAACATGGCTCCAAATCTTTATTCCTCATTGATATGAATTGATACACATGAATTATCCAAAAGTTTTCTTACAAGTAATGAAAATTCTTATAAACTACAATTCTAAACTATTTGGGAGTGCTCCTCCCTCCAAGACATGTTCTAAATGTCTTGCAAGAGCTCCCTAATTTATAGAGGAATCAAGCTTAATGTCATTGTCCAAGTTGAAGAATGAAATGATGAAATTTGATTCCTTTAGACACAAAAGTCTTTCTTGAGATTTGCACAATTTTCTTAAGCAACCTAAATGTAGCTATACACTGAATATATCTGAAAAAAGAGTGTGAACAAGCTATAAGTTGAGAGCAGCCGAAAAGTAGCAACTCAGAGTGGATTCACGGATGAGATCCATAGGTTGTTTGTCTGTGGATTTCACCATAAAGATGGATGAATCAACTTTTTCTCGAAACATAAAAGTTAGACCTTTGAGTTAGCTTTCCAATTCCAGAAGAATTAGGTTCTTTGGAGCTCAATAAGATAAGATATAGCCAAAATGCTGAGAAGGGGTCTGAAGAGCTTCACATCACAATTGTCCTTCAACAATTTGGATTTTTGGCTATAAATATGTGAGAACTGTGTCACACCCTAAAAACTTGGGGTAAGGTCGGTGAAAACCTTTTCGAAAAGTGGTTTTAGGTTTTGAAAAACCATACGTGTGTGAGAAAATCAAGTTTTTGGTGAAAAAGTGTATTTAAAAAATATAGTTTTTGAAAAAACAAAACAAGGCCAGGACTAAAAAATGTGATAGTTTTAGCCAAATAGTTTGAAAAAGGGTTTTATTTAAAAACCGGAGTCACCACTTGGTATTGAGTTAGGGTGTACCAAGTCACCCAAAGAAAATCATTTAACAAAACAAAACAAAATTTTTAGAACAAATGTTGAAAAACCCTTTTACAACTCTAGTCTGCTAAAAAAATAAGAGAAAAATGTCCGAGAGTCACATTTGAAGAAAGGGAAAGCAAAGGCTCCTGCCTAAGGCATCCTTTCAACTTAGTCGAAGCTAGTTGCAAGGTTTAATCAAAATTTCCAAAAGTAATCCTAAATTTTATTGGATTTGGACGTGTCTAAATGAATGTAAATCCTAAGTCTAATGTGGTATCGAGAGGGTCAAAATATCCCGTTGAGGTTTGATCGGGATCATTGCATTAATTACGAACCCGAAAATAAGGCCTCAAGGTAGTCACGAGTGTGGGATGCAAGATGGGATGCAAAAAGAAAAAGAAAATAGTAGTATAAATAGTAAGCGGTCAAAGAAAGTTGGGATGCAACATAGTGGGTATGGGGGACCAGGAACTCGTGACTGACTGTTCTTACTCACGGAGAAAGGAACGGCAGGTTAAGCCACCACTCTTACATAAGTAGCTGACTATTTTAGTTTGAGTTCACAAATGACCTAATATTCCATGTTAAATGTAACCTAAATATCATACACGAAATATATGTCAAAAATAGGTATTAATAATAAAAAAACATATAAAATCATGCAAGAATGAAAAATCCTAAAAAAGAGAAAAGTGTGTGAAATGAGATGAAATGCATACGAGTGGAACTAGCACTAAATGATCTAAGGCTCTAGCATTGGACTAGTCCATTTTCTGCAAGTTCCCCGCTAGCATTGGTGTAGCCGAGAAGTGATAAAAAGCCACAACTAGCATTGGATTAATGTGATGACGTTACAAATTGGGTATAAATAAAAGCATAATATAAATAAATAAACATATAAAAGCATATAATTATATAGGAGCACATAACACATAAGCATGATATCTAGATGTAAAATTCTAAGAAAAATAGAAAAACAAATAAGCATATAAGCACTCAAAAAGTACCTAAATCCTAACTTTATGGGCGAACTTTTTGCATGCTAAATATTGTAAGTCTAGACATCCCATGCAGGTTTCCCAGTCTCCTCTGGATTCAGGGACATGGAGACGAATGTTGGAGATGAGGCATCTTGCTGAAGCTAATATGTTCTGGCAGTTGAGGAATGGTGAAATAAATTTTTGGCATGACACTTGGGTTGACTCGGGAGTCCTGTCATCATATGTCGCTAGCCATGTTTCTTATCAGGTTTGCGATTTTATAAGGGAGAATGGATGGGATTTAAATAAACTGTTTAATTTCCTTCCTTACTCAGTGGTGCAGGAAATTAGGAATATTGAACCTCCTGATGCTACGGGTCCGGATATTCTTGTGTGGAAGTTATCTACATCTGGGGAGTTTTCTCTTAAATCAGCTTTTGAAAATAGTCGCCAAGTACGAAGTAAGAGCTTAATTTATTCCTTAATTTGGGATAATGCTATTCCTATCAAAATCTCTTTCTTCATTTTGAGACTTTTAAAGGGGAAAATCCCGGTTGCTGAAACTTTACAGAAGTTTGGGTTGCATGGCCCTTCGTGGTGTTATTGTTGTGATAGACACTCTGAAGAGACCATAGACCATATCTTTAGTTTTGGTGAAGTTCCTGGGCAGGTATGGAAAGTTTTTGAGCAGCCAATTGGCATAGCCATTAAACAACAAGGCGTGCGAAAAAGATTGATGCAATGGTGGGTTATGCCTTGGAAGAACAAATACCAAAAGTTTTTGTTACAAGTTGCTCCACTTGCCATCCTTTGGCATCTCTGGAGAGCAAGAAATGATTGGTTTTTTTCTAATGAGCTGCCAAAGTGGGACAAAATCGTGGGTAAGATATTTGTTGATGTGAAAATGACCTATGAGCTTAAGTTCAATACTACAATAGTCGATAAAAACTGGTTTGATTTGTTGATACTGTGAGTGAGAAAAAACCTAGTATTGGGGTGACTATGGTTAAATGGTGGCCTGGTAGGGGCATGTTCAAATTGAATACTGATGGGTGTTCTAAGGGTAACCCTGGAGAATGTGGAGGTGGAGGGATCCTAAGGGATGAACAGGGTCAATTTATTTTGGCTTTTGTTACTGCCTTTGGATACGGTACTAGTTTGGAGGCTGAATTTAAGGCGATGTTATTTGGGATTCAAATTTGTTGTGAAAATGGATATAATACTTTACATGTGGAGTCTGATTCTCTTATTCTTATAAACATTCTTCGAGGCCTTACATCTTGCCCTTGGTCACTTAGGCACATTTATGAGAAAATTAAAAAGTTTCAGCCATCTTGCGGCCTTTTCTCTCATTGTTTCAGGCAAGCTAATGGTCCTGCAGATCTATTGTCTAATGAGGGTATCCACCTGGGCACTTCACGAGTATTTTACACGTTTTCTTCTCTCCCAAAGGCTGTTCGTGGAGCGATTAGGATTGATAAATTAGGTTTTCCATGCTTTAGATTTAAGAGTTTTTAATTTCAAATATTGTAAAGGGAGTAGTACTCCTAATTTCCTTTGTTATAAATTTATCTCAATATGTAATAATTGGAGGTTTGGTTTGGCCCCCCTCCTTGTATTATTTCCTTAGTTTAATAAAACTTGGGAGTGGCGTCCCCCCCAGGGTATGGGGTTAGCCAATTAAAAAAAAAAGGGAGAAAAAAATAAAAAATGACCTATCTATTACACTTCCTATCTAAATACACAAACATTTGCAAAAAAATATGAAAAAAAAGTAATCTAACTATTATATTAGCTATCTAAATCCAAATCATGCAAAAATAGTAAAATTTAGCCATCTATTACATTTCAGCTAGTATGGGACCTAAAATGAATGCAATAGATGGCCAAATTTACTATTCTTGAAATGTATCCAGCAATATAAATGAATGCAATAAATGTTAATGGGGGTCAAATATAAATTCCAGCAATACAATAGGGAATGATGCAAGATACAGGACCTAATAAAAGAATGCAAAAATCTGGGGGAGTCAATATGAAATTATCAAGGACTTAATTGCACAAAAATAAAAAGATTTCATAATTATTATTAATAATACTTCACAAGACAGGGATCAAAACATAAATATTCATTTTTATGATAATCATAACCTAAATAATGAAAATTGTCCCAAATTGAAGAACAACTAAATTAATTAATTACTCACTCAAAACTTAAATTAATTTAATCAGAAGTTAATCGGATAACAATAAACACGGATGAAGAAATCTAACTAACTTACTTCAACTAAACCTAATCCAATTACCCGAATTTGCCTCTTTAAACCTTTTCAATTTAACTAAACAGAAACTAAATAAAAAACATAAAATGCCCAAAAAAAAATTACCCACCCCAAATAACTACTAGTCGATCATCTTCAACCCTACACAGAAGACTCTCTCTTCCTCACTCATTTCCTCTCTCTTTCCCTTCTCTCTGTCACTTTCTTTCTTCTCCAATCTTGTCTTTCTCTATTCTCCTCTCCATTGCTTCTTCTCTCTTTCCCTCATCTTTCTTTTTCCTTTTACTCCTCTCTCCATTCTCTTTCTATTTTTCTTTCCCTCTTGTTCTTTCCTTTTCTCTCTTCTTCCCTCCCTATTTTTCTCTTTATCTTCTTGTCCTCTCTCTTTCCGTCTGTTATCCCCTCTCTATAATCTGTCAGCTCCAATTCCTCCTTCTCACTCTCAGAAATTTCCTCTCTTCCTCTTTCCCTGTTTCTTTCCCCTTCTCTCTTTGGTTCCCTTATTCTCTTATCTCTCTATTTCTTCTCTATTTCTCTTTCCCTTTCTCTGACTATTTTCTCTCATTCTCTCTCGTTCTCACCCCTTCTATGTCTTTTTCTTTCGTTGTTTTCTTCAATCAAAATTTCATTTGACCTCCCTAACTCTAATTCTAACTATTTCTTTAATTAATCCAAATAACACCCCCTTCTTGTAAGTCAAGAAAATGCCCTTCTAATTCACATCCACAATCAGCCCATCATACATTTGCAAATGAAATTACCAATTAATGGCTGCAGAAGTAAAATAGAATTTGAAGGCTTTACCTAATGGAGGTGGTTCTGAGCTATGGTTGGCGCAGCTTGCTGGTGGTGTAGGTTGGTTGGAGACGGATGGCTTAATCACTGGTGGGCTACAGGCAGTGGATTGACACTGAGATTGACCTTGGAGTATTTATTGGATGAGGTTGATGGAGGCTAATTCAGGTGGACTATGGTGCTATATGAGGATTGTGGTGGTCTGGGTTTGGATTTTCTGGTGGTAGTGGTGGTGGAATGGAACTCATGGTGGTTCTAGGTATTAACTTTTGGTAGTGATTTGAGGCCCTTTTTTGTTGTGATTTTTGTCAAAAATTCAAGGTGTTTTGGATTGCCTTTGCTGTACTCTGGGTTTTTATGGCTATGTTGGAAATTCTGGATGGTTGTGATGTGGATTGAGGGGTTATTTGTGGTAGTGAATTGTGATTTTAGTGGCTGATTGGAGGGTGGCTTGAGTCTGAGGGTAGTTAGAGCGTGAAGAATGTATTTGAGCCTGGTTGAGTGTGAGTGTGTGAGATGCATGTGATTGAATCAATGTACGTGAGATGTGTGTTTGGATAACTGTGTGTGTTTGTGACTGTGTGTATGAATGTGTGATTGGTATGTGACACTGGAACATGAAATTGTGTGTGAAATATGTTCTGAAAAATGTGTAATTGTGTATGAAATATGAGCTGAAAAGTGTGTGATTGTGTGATGTGCATGTATCAATGTGCGTATGTGCGTATTGTGTATGAAAAAATTGCATGAGGGACTATGTGTTTGTGTGTGAAATGTGTGTCTTGTTTTATGTGTATGTGAATGTGTGTTATGTGTGTATGACTGTGTGTTGTTTGTGTGTGAGAGAGTGTGTGTAAGTGTGTATTTGAGTGTGTGGTGTGTGTAGTGAATTTGTGAAGTGTGTGAAAATAATGTGTGAAAATGGTGTTTTAGGTGTTTTAGATGTTCTAGGGGTTCTAGGTGTTTGGAAGAATATGAACTAGTGTGTGTTCTTGAGGTTCTAGGTGTAGGGTTGAAGATATACTAGTGTGTGTTCTAGGTGTTCTAGGTGTATGGTTGAAGATGTACTAGTGTGTGTTCTAGATGTTATAGGTGTAGGGTTGAAGATATATTTGTGTGTGTTTTTTGTGTTCGTGGCATAAGGTTGAAAATCTCTTTAGGCTTTTCTTTTTTTCTCACCTCTTTTCTTATTTACCAAATTGAGTATTTATAGTGTTAGGCAACCTTGTCCTTCAAGAATAAACAAAATAGCTAAAATGCCCTTAACCATTAAACTACAAATTTACCCTTAAAAAAAGATTTTTTTTACACAAAAAATTAAAATTAAAATTAAAAAATATCATGATTTGTCCAAAAATACATTTCTTATGCAAAATGACCGTTTTGGCCTCGGAACGATATTTACCGAAAAAATAGTAATGGATCTAAAAAATTTATAAAAAAAATTAAAAATAGGTTTAAAAATCTAAAAAATGAAATTAGAGTCCCAAATTAGCCAAAAATGCATTCAGGATGTGAAATGACTATTTTGCCCATATGACAAAATATTCAGAAAAATAACTGGTCTCAAAAAATCATCAAAAATTAAAAATAAATTTAAGACCCTGAAAAATGAATTTAAAACCCAAAAATTGTCCTAAAATGCATTCGAGGTGTGAAATGACTATTTTGCCCCTGAATGCATTATTTACAAGAAAAATAACAATTGTCACCGAAAAAATCAAAAAAATTTAAAAATGTGCCTAAAAGCTTGAAAAATGAATTTGAGACCAAAAAATGAGCGAAAATAGTGTTTGCGTGGCGATATGATCATTTTGCCCTTAAACTAACAAAAATATACAAAAAACAGCAATCAATCCAAAAAAACACAAATACAAAAAAATACAAAATATGTATTTAGAACCCAAAAATTGATGAAAAATATTAACATAGTAAAATTATTATTTTACCCCCTAGAATTGCTGATTTTGCCCTCCTTTTATCAAAAAGTTGGAATTTGACACCAAAAAAAATAGAAAAATGCCCCCTAATGTCAAAAAAAAATGTATATCAAAATTTGGTGTCTACAGTTTGCCTCTCTTTGTCAGGAATATCATAAATTTCAGACAACATAGACAACACCAAATTTTAATTCACTTGAATACAAAAACAAATGCAAATGAGAAATGAAACACAAATCTAAACATGCACAGTGTGAGAATGTAATTAAATGTAAGTTAAAAAAAAATGAACGAGTGAAAATGTGACCAAACTCTCTCGAAGTTGCCTACGTATCCTAACGAAGGGAATCAAGTCAAACATAGTTCGAATTATAGAAATAAAAAGTTTGCGCTGCTCGACTTGAAAAATAAAATAAAATATGAAATGTCCAATTTGCTGGACAGATGCACGATCCCAGTTTACTAGAATTGATGAAATGTAAAAAAATTAAATATGAAATGTCCAGTTTGCTAGACAAATGTGATCTCAGTTTGCTGGAGTGAATGCAAGGAAATTAAACGTGAAAGGTCTAGTTTACTAGACATGAACCCAGTTTGCTGGGGTGAATGTAAAAAGAATAAATGTGAAAGGTCCAATTTGCTAGACATGCACTCAATTTACTAGGGTGAATACAAAGAAATTAAACGTGAAAGGTCCAGTTTGCTAGACATGCACCCAATTTGCTGGGATGAATGCAATGAAATTAAATGCGAAAGGTCCAGTTTGCTAGGCATGCAACCAGTTTGTTGGATGAATGCAATGAAATTAAACGTGAAAGGTTTAATTTGCTAGACATGCACCCAGTTTATTGGAGTGAAATGCAATGCAAATTTTAGTGTGCCAAACTTGAAAAGTAAACGTGGAGGTCCAGTTTGCTGGACAAAAATAAGTGCTGGATAAACTAAAATGCAAAGTCTAGGCTATCAAACTAAAAAATGTAAATAAACTGATGTGTAATCCTGGGCTGTCAGGATTGATAAAATGCAAAGTCTGAGCTGTCAGACTTGAGATGTAAATAAACAAATGTGTGGTACTAGGCTGTCAGGATTCATGAAACGCAAAATTTATGCTGTCAAACTTGGAAACGTAAATAAACAAATACATGATGTTGGGCTGTCAGGATTGATGAAATAAAAAGTCTAAACTGTCAAACTTAGAAACGTAAATGAATAAATACATGTTCCTGGGTTGTCAAGATTGATGAAATACAAAGTTTGGGCTATTAAGCTTAAAAACGCAAATGAACAAATGTATGATTTTGGGTTGTCAAGATTGATGAAATGCAAAGTTGGGCTATCAAACTTAGAAATGTAAATGAACAAATGCATGATCCTAGATTGTTAGGCTTGATAAAATGCAAAGTCTGAATTGTCAGACTTAAATAGACAAATGCATGATCTTGGGTTGCCATGATTGATAAAATGCAAAGTTTGAGCTGTCAGACTTGAAATTTAAATGAACAAATGCATGATCCTGGGTTGTCAGGATTGATGAAATGCAAAGTTTGGGCTATCAGATTTGGAAACGTAAATAAAGAAATGCATGATCCTGGGTTGTCAGGATTGATGAAATGCAAAGTTTGGACTGTCAGACTTAGAAATGTAAATAAACAAATGCATGAAAAAGATTTTAAAATGTCAAAAGCAATCCACAAATCAATTTGAAAATAATTTTTTTTTATTTTTAAACTTGCTCCAGTGAACAAGGTTCAGAGAAAGAAAAAGAGGAATTTTTTTTTGTCCCAGTGTACAAAGTCCTGAAAAAATCACTCTTCTTTTTTTTTTTTAATTTGTCCCATTGTATAACTTTGAAATCAACCTTTTTTTTTACCCCAGTATCAATTTAAAATCAATCTTTCAAAAATGTTGCTTCAAACATACGGCATCAAAATCTATTTAAAATAAAAAATTTTCTTTAAAATTTACCCCAATATAAGTCAAATCAATTTGAAGTTCATTCCTTTAAAATTTGCCCCAATGTAAGTTATCCTTGATTTAAAATCAGTCTTTCTCAAATTTTGACTAAAGCATAAAGTATCAAGATCTATTTGAAGCCAATCAATTTGCCCAGTATAAATTTGAAATCGATCTTTGGATCCAACTTTGCCCCAATTAGACCATTGTTGACTAAAAAAATTTGCCCCAGTTTTTATTCTTGATGAAGCCCTCAAATAATGATCATGTAATTCCATTTGCAAAAAAAAAAAATACAATTGCAAAATGATGCTCCCATACAGCGGTCCCTTAACTCCACTAGCTCATATAAACATAAGTATTACCATCCTGAATCTCGGGTATAGTCCCTTGCTTTACTTTCTATAAACTCCAAAACTCAATGGATTATAGTTTACAGTTTAGATCAAATTCTCCAAATAGTCTTTCTATTCACATATGCTTTAGCCTTCTGATAAATTTAGGATTACCTTTGCTTTTTATTCAAAAGTCAATAAAACTAATCATCATTGTTCATTTTTGTACAAGAATACAAAACACGCAAAGACTAGATAAGTAAATATAGTCAAATAAAATATTTTTTCCAAAATTGATTTTAAAGTAATGGCTTAGAGATGCCTTATGATCTTTGGATGTCATTCCATTTGAATTCCGAGATTGTTACAAAATGATCAATATAGAGGAGAAACCGTCAAGTAACTACAGTCACTAACTTCCACAAAATTCAATATCTAATGCTGACTTTCTCATTTGTGAGCCTTTGACCGTCATATTTACCCAACCACATTGTCATCCCAGATTATCGACTTCAGAGGAAAAAACCAATAGCATCGTCCAAATTAGAAAAAATCTTTTCCTTTTCATTAAATAGACTAGTATTCAAAAAACTTTTGGTATCAGTCAAACAATCTTCCCTTTATGATTTGAGATAGACATATTAACATCATATGCCCCTTTGATTTGCAAATTTTCTTTCAAAAAATACAGACAAAGTCGGTAACATTCTCAACTTTTGCAATGAGGTTAGGTAATGTGCTGAAAATGTTAAGATTGGAAATCAGAATTCATAAAAGGTATAATTAACTTTGAGGTCACATTTTCAAATAATCCATCCCAACTTTACTTCTTGCTCTTGGGGTTCTTCTTCTGTTTTTCTAAAAAAAATTTTCCCCAGTTTCATTACTTTCTTTGGGCTTTCTTTTACAATTGTCCCCCTTTTCATTTTATTTTCTTTCCTTCTTCTTTTTTTCTTTTTTTTTGGAAATGCAAGTCAAAATAAAATTAGCCCCAGTGTGGGATAAAATTACCACAAAATTGCTCCAGTATGGGGTGCAACCTTCGAGTGGGTTGTCAAACGAAAATCAAATATTCTAAAGGCTCAAAGAGAAAACTAGGGGAATAAATGTTTAAAGAAAAAGAAATGAGGCCCGCCTTTGATCTGTCCTTTTTGTAACAATTTTTTAAGAGAAAATTTACTAAATTAAACGAAAAAGTCCTTTATGATGTGTGAATTAATGATTGAGGAAAATATCCGACCATTCATTTCTGCTAGAACACGATAATGGTTCTGCTCTTTTCTTTTTGGATGAGAGAAATTGTGCTCCAATTGGTCCAAACTCTATTCAAATATCATTATCTTACAAAAATTAAAAAAACTTATGTGTTAATTTGCTCAAAATTATTTGTACCTCAAAATTTTAAATTTTGAATCAACAAATATACCAAAATGCATTATGTTAACAATTGTTAATTCCCCCCACACTTGAATCATTCTTTATTCTCAAATGACTTGAAAAATGCGAGATCAACTAATGATTCAAGCATTGAAAACACGACTATATATTCTAAAATGTAATTCCTCAAGACCAAGTAAATAATTATTACGTAATTCATTATCTCGTCTTTAATACTCATAATATCAAGTAAAGGAGAAGAAATTATATCACAATTAAGCTAGTTCAACTTAAATTCTTTGCCTTACCAAATTTCACAAGTAAATGCATCATTTGATCAATCAAAGGACATCCCATGTCTATGATCAATTTCATTTTTCACTTGAGGGAATTTTGTAATATTGAACTAATCACTCAAGATATAAGAGTGCCTTTTGACTCGAAAACTGATATTGGCTATGAAGGTTTCCAGTAATTCAACACCTCAATCTTAAGCGTATAGCAGAAACTGTATTTGAGAAGTAAAATTGCCTTTTTACACAAGAGTCGACATTGGTTGGATGAAGATCTCTGGTTACTTAACAAATTACTTACTCAAATTTACAATGCATTACTCATAATTCAAGTTTCATTTGACGCGAAAATTGACATTGGTAGATGAAGACTTCCGGTTACTAAGTACAAGAACTATTGGAGTAGGAAAAACTACATCATTTTTTACTTTCATTCTTTTTTTTTTTTTTGCAATATAAAAATTCCTCATAATAGATGTTACATTACAGATTACATGATTGCACTAATTGACCATAATCAACATTTAAAATGTGAAATTAAGTAAAGAAGAGAAATTTTTATTAAACATGCAAAATTTAGACATAATTCTAACCACTTTACAAGATATACATTCTATAAGAACAAAATTCCAAATTACATAATAATCATTTCTTAGTACTTGAAGAAGGCGTTTGTCAAAACACATAAAGTAATTTCAACAAGCAGAGAATCGGCCAAAAATTATGGTTGTTAGCAACAACTCACAAGCGTGTGACATTACACTATTTTCTTCACAATTAACCTATGCAAATAAGAAATGTTAGGATATGAAACAATAAAATTTCCCTTGCAAATTAGTTGAAGTTGTACCCTTTGCAGGTTCATTCCTTTTGTTGTGCTTGAATTCTCTAAACATACATTGTAAAGCTTACTTAACATTTTCAAGGTCTTCGGAGTGAAAGTACATTTTGACCTAACTCCCTAACTTATGTCTTGGTTGCCAATGTTCGTGGCTTCTACCTCTTCCAGGTTATTCTTGGATTCCTTTCATATCATTTGGAATGGAATCCATATTCCTTTTCGGTATCACTCTAATTCTCATTGCAGTTTGTGCTACTTCAGAATTCAGAGGGATATCGAAATTGCAATCATCAGTTTCAAGCATGGTGACATCTAAAGATCATAGGCATTTATTTTTTGACCATCTAAAAAATTAATAAGGCAAAATGCCCAAGAAGGTAATTTTATTTTCATTCAATTTGAACTTACATTAACTCATCAAAAGAGAAACATTACAATAACACAACCTAGCATTAGGCTTTGAGAAAAATGCAATTTATTTCAAAATCTCATCAAAGAATTATTTGCTCAATATAACAAAGATTTGAAGAAAATTCTTTTCACAAGTTAAATGCCAAACATGAAGGGAAAATTGAATGTCACAAACAATTTTAAGTAAACAGCTTGTTTAGTGCTTCATCTAAGAAAGAATTTTGAACACTAGGCAATCTCAAAATTTACAGAAGGAATACAGTTATTAGCATCTAAATTATTTCTATTCTTATTACATCTAAAATGAACCATTGTCTAGTTACAGAATATGATTTCATCAATCACACTGATTATCCTAGCCAAACCCAACTATTTGGACCCTTATCACTGTCAATTCTAAAACTAATTTCCCACGGTTCTTCCACTAATTCGGATAGATTACATGTGTTTTTTTGCCTTGTAGATATCGAATGTGTGGCGCTCCACTGGAGAAGAATTATGATTAAAAAGTGCTTGAACATAAAATCCAAATATGTATCCACTGTCTTCCCAAATGTGCTACCTCCACTAGAATACCTATAAAAATAAAAAAAATCATAATAAAAATATGTAAAAACAAAAACAGATACATGTCCTAGGGGGAGTCCTTATTGTGCCAAGGGTAGGCCTATCATAAAATGCAATCCTGATAGGTCCCAAGGTCAGCAAGCTTCCAAGGTGACTGAGGATGTACTTCAAGACTTGGATGGTCCTATGACTAGGTCAAGAGCTAGGAAAATGAAGGATGCTTTGCATGGTCTCATTGTGGACACGCTGGATAATATGTGCAAGGCGACCAACATGGATCCTTTGTCACGTAGTGTACTTTGCTTATGGGCTGACCAAGGAAGGAAGGATGATTCAAGCATGGGAATGAAGTGCCAAACCTTCTGACCGAACCCGCGCCATGAACCCGCGCCGCGTATAGGTGCCGCGGGTACCATCAGAAGGCTCGTTCGTGAAGTGCTTGGAATGCCAAACTTTCTGACCGAACCCGCGCCCTGTACCCGCGCAGCGGATAGGTGCCGCGGGTACCATCAGAAAGTTTGTTTTAGTTGTTTTATGCAATTTTTAGAGTTGTAATCTTTAATAGTCGAATATTAGGTTACAACTAGGGTAAAGTACTTTCTTGGTTATGTTTTTTGTGCCGCCCTATATAAGGGTTTCTTGGGAACAACATGAGACAGAACGTTTATGATATTTTGAGTGAAATTCTCTCCAGAATTTTCTTGGTTCTTTGGTGATTGAGAACCGCCATAGGTCTTATCAAGCTTTGCTTGTGGCGACCATCCAATCTCGCTTAGAGTTTCCTTTCGGTTTTGTTCAAGATCTTTAGAGAATTAGGTTTGAACGATTGAACGCGCTCAATTCGGTTCATCTTGGTTTTTCTAGGATCGAGGGCATCTTCAAGGGGAAAAGTTCGAGCAACCTACTCCACTTCAAGAGTTCTTGGAAGATCCATCCAAGGGGTCTTGAGTTCAACGAGTAGTAAGCCTAAAATCCAAAGGTCTTGGTAGTCTTCCGTACGCGCGATCTCATCAATTGGTATCAGAGCCAACTTCTTTGGATTTCCAGGTTCTATCAATCCGTTTGTTCCTTTGGAATTGCGGATATATCCCTTTGTTCGTTGTTTCGTGATATTAAGGCAAGAGCTTCGTGCGTAGCCCTAATATTTTGTTTGTTTCGTGCTGTCTTTTTCTTTTCAAATTGTGTTTGCCTACGTTGAATTTTGTTTTTGTCCATCTTTGACATTCTTAAAATTTCAACCTTTAGTTTTCGTTGTTTCCTTATTAAATTCGTGCTTTAGGGTTTGTTTAGAGTCGTTCTTGGTTGCTTCTCAATCAAGAATTCTAGAGTTGTGTGGTATTTTGTATTTTCTTGACTGTTTTTATTGTTTTCTTGGAATTCTTGTGCAAAAATCTTTCAAAAGAATTGGTTTCTTGGATTTGCCATCCTAGGGTTGAAAATTCTTGAGAAAAAAAAAATCGTGTACTGTTCACGTACTGTAGCATCACTGTTCATGGCGGCTACTGTTCACACTAGGGGTTACTGTTCACGGTGGTACTGTTCATCATAATTCACTGTTCATTCGGTGAATTTTACTTTTTTTTGTTTGATTTTTGTGGGTTATTTGGGTTTTGAATTTAAAAAAAAAAAGTCTTGCACAAAGAAAAGTCGTGCAACACAAAAGAAAGTGAAAGAGGCGTGCAAGGTAATAAAAGCCAAGCACACGAACTAAAACAATTAAACTGAAGTATATTTGGCTGGAATACTGTCCTTGTGCAACCGAGTAGACCTGTTGAAACAAACAGATCGTTGGACAGAGAACAACGCCACGTACGAAAGTTTAATTGACTAGGTTCTATTCTTCTTATTCTTAGTGTTTTGTTAGAATATTATTTTTGCATAAGTTTGGTTATTTTTCTTCCAAAGAACATTAAAAATCAAGAAACATCACACAATTATATCACACATTAGGGTGTCTATATCGTGTCTGTTCTTGAATCTTGGTTATTCTTTGTTACTCTCTTGAACAAAACACTCTAAGCATACTTATTTTGACCTCTACATTTACTCTCACAGATTGGTGTTACTATAAGTCTTGGTAAGATTGATTGAGCTGGTTCTTCTCTAAAGGGCCAACAAGAAAATTCATTGAGTGAAAAAAAGGCTTAGTGATGAGCACAAGGAGGGTAAAAGCCAATAAATTTGAGGGAAGTGAGTGCAAACACTAAGGGAGTGATCTACAAATTCTTGTTTATATTGTTTTAACCTTTTATTTTGCAGGTTTAAGGTACTATGGCGGAATATGATGATCTTAAAGCCATGATGAGAGGCATGCAAGATAACTTCCAACACCTCATAGGAGCAAATGCAAAGCATGTCCATGAGAATGGACAATGTGGAGCAAGCATCTAGAGCTCGAGGAGATCAATATGATGGTAGAGAAGTTGGTTCCAACACTAGAATGACTCGAAATCCAGCTTATGATGATGATATTGAAGAGGGGTCGGAGTTTGATGAAGTTATTCAACGGAGAGGAAGGAGGGTACCACGTGATCCCGATGGAAATTTGGGAAGCATTAAGATGAAAATACCTTCATTCCAAGGCAAATTAGACCCTAAGGCATATCTTGAATGGAAGAGAAAGGTGGAACATGTATTTGAGTGTCACAACTACTCTGAGGTAAAGAAAGTGCAACTAGCTGCAGTTGAATTCACCGACTACGTAAGTGTTTGGTGGGATCAACTTGTCAAAGATAGGAGGAGGTGTGGAGCTGAAACCGTGAGGACTTGGGAGGAGATGAAAGCCATTATGAAGAAGAGGTTTGTCCCAAGTTATTACTCACGTGACTTACATAGGCAGTCTACAATTCTTGAAGCAAGGATCTATGGGCGTTGACGAGTACTACAAGGAGATGGAAATGCTCATGATCAAAGCGGACATTAGGGAGGATGGAGAGGCTCTTATGTCACGTTTTCTAGATGGTTTGAACTCAGAAATTGCTGAAATTGTAGAGGTACAACATTATCTAGAGATGGACGACTTGGTGGAAAAAGCAATCAAGGTTGAGAGACAACTGAAAAGCAGGCGTGCTAGAGGGTTTTCCACTACACAAAATCGTACTAGTTGGAGAGTTGAACAACCAAAGAAGGGCTTTAGAGATGCTGAACAATCACATGGTCCTCCAACTCGTGCACCATTGCCTAGGGACTGAACCAACTACAGAGCAAAATCCTAAGGGTAAGCAAATTGTGAAGCCTAGGCAAAGAGAGATTAAATGTTTTAAGTGCCAAGGGTTCGGGCACATAGCTGCTTCTTGTCCAAACAAGCGCACTATGGTTATTTTTGAAGATGGTGAAGTAGCTAGTGTAGCTTCAAGTGAAGATAACGAGGAGATGCCTCCATTGGAGGGAGGATTTGAAGATGAAGATAATCTGTATGGTGGGGATCAAGGTGAAGTCCTTGTCACTAGGCGTGCTCTTAGCATTGCACCTAAGGAGGATGAAGTGGATTTACAAAGAGATCATATTTTCCACACTAGGTGTACCGTGCAAAACAAGGTATGTAGCATGATTATTGACAGTGGATCTTGTACTAATGTTGCTTCTACTTTGTTTGTAGATAAGTTGGGCCTTAAGACTAAACGCCATCCCAAACCATACAAATTGCATTGGCTAGCTGAGGTTGGGGACATGAGGGTTACCAAGCAAGTTAGGGTACCATTCTCCATCAACAAGTACAAGGATGAGGTGTGGTGTGATGTGATTCCCATGCAAGCGTGTCACATACTTCTTGGACATCCTTGGCAATTTGATAGGAGGGTCACTTATGATGGTTACAAGAATAGGTATTCCTTCATGTGGGACGACCGAAGAATCACCTTGGATTCCATCAAACCGTCTGAGGCACACGCGGACCAAGTAAGAATTGCAAAGGAATTCAAGGTAAGGGAGGAACAAAAGTCACAAGCCCGTGGAGAAGTTAAGAAGGGGCTTCAGTTTGGTCATGAGGTTGACCAAAATGGCATAGTAAATGGTGAACAAAATAGGGTTATAAGTGAGAAGAAAGAGAGAACAAAGCAAGTGAATGCTTTTGCTACCAAGAGTGAAATTGCTTCAGCTTTGGAGGCTAAGCAACAACTTCTACTTGTTCTATATAAAGATGTTCTTCTCTCTTTTGGCGAACTTAATGTTCTTAACCCTAACTTACCTAGTATTGTGGTGTCTCTTTTGTAGGATTTTGAAGACGTATTCCCTGAAGATATACCACATGGATTGCCACCATTGAGGGGGATTGAGCACCAAATCGATTTTGTACCTGGTGCTAGCATACCCAATCGCCCTGCTTATAGAGCAAATCCTGAGGAGACAAAAGAGATTCAAAAACAAGTGGATGAACTTGTGGAGAAAGGATTTGTTCGTGAGAGTATGTCACCATGTGCCGTACCAGTCATTTTGGTGCCGAAGAAGGATGGAACATGGCACATGTGTGTTGATTGTAGAGCCATCAACAAGATAACGGTAAAGTATCGTCATCCTATTCCTAAGTTAATGATATGCTTGATGAATTGCATGGTTCTACTATTTTCTCAAAAATTGATCTTAAAAGTGGATATTATCATATTAGAATGAAAGTAGGTGATGAATGGAAAACCGCATTTAAGACCAAGTATGGATTGTATGAATGGTTAGTTATGCCTTTTGGTTTAACTAATGCACCTAGTACATTCATGAAGCTTATGGACTATGTGTTTAGGGCTTTCATTGGTAAATTTGTTGTGGTTTATTTTGATGACATTCTAGTCTATAGTAGGTCACTTGAGGATCATGTTGAGCAATTGCACCAAGTTTTATGTGTATTACTGAGAGCATCATCTTTATGCTAACTTGGCTAAATGTTCATTTTGCATGGAAAGCATTGTGTTCCTTGGATTCATTGTTAGCTCTAGGGGTGTACATGTTGATGAGTCTAAGGTACAAGCCATACGTGATTGGCCTACACCAAAAAGTGCTAATGATGTTAGGTCTTTCCATGGTCTAGCAAGTTTTTATAGGAGATTTGTGCGAAATTTTTCTACTATTGCTGCACCTTTTAATGAACTTGTTAAGAAAAATTCTGTTTTTAAGTGGGAAAGTAAACACCAAGAGGCATTTGATTTATTAAAGGACATGTTAACTAATGCACCTTTGTTGTGTTTACCTAATTTTGACAAGCTTTTCGAGGTTGAATGTGATGCTTCTGGAGTAGGTATTGGGGCCGTTCTTATGCAGGATTCCAAGCCCATTGCGTACTTTAGTGAGAAACTAAGCGGTGCAACTTTGAATTATCCCACATACGACAAGGAGCTCTATGCCCTTGTACGAACTCTTCAAACCTGGCAGCACTATCTCCTTCCCAAAGAGTTTGTGATTCACTCTGACCATGAGAGCTTGAAATTTTTGAAGACTCAAGGCAAGCTCAACAAAAGACATGCGAAGTGGTTGGAGTTTATCGAGTCCTTTCCATATACGATCAAGTACAAGCAAGGTAAAGAAAATGTGGTAGCTGATGCATTGTCGAGAAGGTATACTCTTATTACCACTCTTCAAACTAAATTGCTTGGTTTTGATTGTATTAAGGAATTATATGAGCATGATTTAGATTTTTCAAAAATCTGGTCTTTATGTTCTAAATATGCTCATCTTGATTACTTTAGGTATGATGGATTTTTATTCAAATGTCATAGATTATGCATGCCTAGGTGTTCTATGCGTGAGTTGTTGGTTAGGGAAACTCATGGGGGTGGTCTTATGGGACACTTTGGTGTCAAGAAAACTTTGCACGTGTTGCATGAGCATTTCTTTTGGCCTAACATGCGAGTTGACGTTGAATCTATTTGTGCTAAATGTATTGCTTGCAAGCAAGCAAAACCTCGAGTTCAACCCCATGGTTTGTATACACCTTTACCCGTTCCTTCACAACCTTGGGTGGACATTTCTATGGATTTTGTTTTGGGATTACCGAGATCTTCTAGTGGTAAAGATAGTGTGTTTGTTATGGTAGACAGATTTAGTAAGATGGCACACTTCATTGCATGTTCAAAAACTAATGATGCCACTTACATATCTGATTTGTTCTTTAAGGAAATTGTTAGATTGCATGGTTTGCCACGTAGCATTGTTAGTGATAGAGATGTTAAATTTTTGAGTCATTTTTGGCGCACTTTGTGGAGTAAACTTGGTACTAAACTATTGTTTTCTACTGTTGCACATCCACAAACTGATGGTCAAACTGAAGTAGTTAATAGAACCCTTTCTACACTATTGCGTGCAATCATTCAAAAGAACTTAAAGAATTGGAAAAAATGTTTACCACACATTGAGTTTGCTTATAATAGGACTGTTCATTCCACTACATCTTACTCACCTTTTGAGGTTGTTTATGGTTTTAATCCCCTAACTCCTTTAAATATTTTACCTTTGCCTACTAATGAAGTTGCTGATCTTGAAGGTAAAAAGAAAGCTCAATTTGTTAGGGATCTTCATGCTAAGGTGCATGAGAATGTGCAGAAAAAGAATTAGCATTTTGCAAAGGTAACAAACAAGGGTCGCGTGAAAGTCGTATTTGAGCCCGGAGATTGGGTTTGGGTGCACATGAGGAAGGAAAGATTTCCTCAACAGAGGAAGTCTAAGTTGCATCCTAGGGGGGACGGACCCTTCCAGATCCTTGAAAGAATTGGGGACAATGCCTACAAAGTGGATTTACCTAGTGAGTATGGAAACATTAGTGCAACTTTTAATGTTTCTGACTTGTCTTTGTTTGATATAGATGATTCGAGGACGAATCATTTCGAGGAAGGAGGGAATGATAGGTCCCAAGGTCAGCAAGCTTCCAAGGTGACTGAGGATGTACTTCAAGACTTGGATGGTCCTATGACTAGGTCAAGAGCTAGGAAAATGAAGGATGCTTTGTATGGTCTCATTGTGGACACGCTGGATAATGTGTGCAAGGCGACCAACATGGATCCTTTGTCACGTAGTGTACTTTGCTTATGGGCTGACCAAGGAAGGAAGGATGATTCAAGCATGGGAATGAAGTGCCAAACCTTCTGACCGAACCCGCGCCATGAACCCGCGCCGCGTATAGGTGCCGCGAGTACCATTAGAAGGCTCGTTCGTGAAGTGCTTGGAATGCCAAACTTTCTGACCGAACCCGCGCCCTGTACCCGCGCCGCGGATAGGTGCCGCGGGTACCATCAGAAAGTTTGTTTTAGTTGTTTTATGCAATTTTTAGAGTTGTAATTTTTAATAGTCGAATATTAGGTTACAACTAGGGTAAAGTACTTTCTTGGTTATGTTTTTTGTGCCGCCCTATATAAGGGTTTCTTGGGAACAACATGAGACAGAACGTTTATGATATTTTGAGTGAAATTCTCTCCAGAATTTTCTTGGTTCTTTGGTGATTGAGAACCGCCATAGGTCTTATCAAGCTTTGCTTGTGGCGACCATCCAATCTCGCTTAGAGTTTCCTTTCGGTTTTGTTCAAGATCTTTAGAAAATTAGGTTTGAACGATTGAACGCGCTCAATTCGGTTCATCTTGATTTTTCTAGGATCGAGGGCATCTTCAAGAGGAAAAGTTCGAGCAACCTACTCCACTTCAAGGGTTCTTGGAAGATCCATCCAAGGGGTCTTGAGTTCAACGAGTAGTAAGCCTAAAATCCAAGGGTCTTGGTAGTCTTCCGTACGCGCGATCTTATCAAATCCCTTAGGGTGAGACCCTCCTTTTAAATGAAGATGGGCCAGATCTACCAAAAAGAAATGCCTCCATTCTGCTTGTATTACCTTACCTAAGTTCTCACTCGCCAGGATGGTACCGAAAATATAGACGTGCATGTCTTTTTTGGGTTATGTACCCAAGACAAAAGGACGGCTTTCCTATCATAGGATTCCCAAAGTGGCATTCCCTCTGGAATTTATGCATGATGCCAGTTTATTAAAGCACGTTAAAATATGCAAAATACAAAAAAATGTCCTAAAGATTTTTAATCTAACAATGATGGGGAATTTCTTTGAGAAAGATGGACCATGCACTATACAAAAAATTATTGACTTCGGATTTATATATTTGATAAAAAAATCAAGCCTCCATGAGGCTACACGATACAACATTAAAAGAAAGTCAAAAATCACGACTTTATTTGAGAACATAAAAGTAAAAAAAGTCAATTTATTAAAGTAGGATAAAATATGTGTTAAACTCACTTTTGTGTAGTGTGGGACGGAGGGTGGGAGATGAGGAAAAATGACGCATAATTTCTTTTGAAAAAAAGATAAACATGGATTGTACAAAATTTACCCTTTTGGGTACATTTATTAATTTTGAAAAAAATTGATTCAGACAAACCGACAGGTACAACAAGGATGGGTAAATTTTGAAAAAGATCTAAGATTACAACTCTTATGCTAGAATATACAAGTCAAAAAATTAGATTTTTTAGACTTTACAAATTTATGATGATTGGACCTTTGGATATTTTGTTTACAACCAAACGTAATTTCTAAAATTTTATGAAAATCTCATTCCCATTTTTCTCGAAGAAATTAATAATGAAAGCGAAATTTAAACAAGCCGAAAGAGGGTTGGCTTCTTACGAGAGCACCATTCCAGGACTCTTTATTCTATAGTTGTAAATGCAATCAAAGAATAAAAGAAATTGAGTTAGTTTATTTAGAAAATATCACATAACAATTGACAAAACAAATGGTACACGTAGATAGCAGTAAATGGCACAACAAGGAAAATAAAAGGGGAGCATCCCCTCCTCTCATGCCTGGTGTACCTAATAAGGTAAGGCTGACTCTATCCTAGTTATTCTACAAGAATGCATGAGAGTGAGCTCACTAATGCATCTAGACTCGATTAGGTTGTCGATTCCAAGCCTTTAGACTAAAGGGTGAGGGTCATCAATCCCAAAGCCCTTAGTCGGTGACTCGAGCGATCTCCCCGACACTGCTATGTGCACATCATGCCTTAGCCATATGCCCTAGTGGATCAAGTCTTCGATACGGCTTAAGGCTCCCGAACCTTCAAACTTTGAAACCCAAAAATAACAAGTCCATCAATTCCAAGGGTCCCAAATTGGTGGTTTGAGTGATCCCTAGACTCCACTACATGCACGAATGCGATAGCCGCATGTCTAGGCAGATCGATCCTAATCCTAAAGGGATGGGGAGATGACAATCACCAAAAAGAGAAAAAAAGGTAAAAATATATCGAATGCACGCATGAAGTGATCCTTATGAGAGGAGAGAATAATAATGCTAACATGTGAAAGGGTCTAAGGGTGACTGACCCTCTCCCCAAATGCAAGCGCGAGGCGAATAAAGCAAAGATAATCAAACCATACAATCACATAGATAAAAATGAGAAATCGAGGTGTGTGAAATGCAAAGGAAAACCTAAAAATCTAAAAAGAAAATGCAATCCTAACCTCCAAAATGCGATAGAATAGAATGGCTAAAAAAGAAAATAGTGATTGAGCCTAGTGCTCAGGACTCACTAGTGATCCCCAGTAGAGTCGCTAAAATATGTTGTGGCCCAAAAATGTATAGTTGGGTTGGTGGAAACCCTTTCAAAAAGTGGTTTTGGGTTTTGAAAAACCACATGTGTGTGAGAAATTCAAGTTTTTGGTGAAAAAGTACATTTTAAAAAAATGATATTTTAAAAAAAAACGAAACAAGCTCGGGACTAAAAATGCAACAGTTTTGACCAAATAATTTAAAAAAGGGTTTTGTTTAAAAAATGAAGTCGCCACTTGGTATTGAATTAGGGTGTACCAAGTCACCCAAAAAATTATTTAACAAAACAAAATAAAAATCTTTAGAAAAAATGTTGAAAAACCTTTTTACGACTCTAATCTGCGAAAAAAACAAGTGAAAAAGTCTGGGAGTCACATTTGAAGAAAGGGATGGCAAAGACTCGTGCCTAAGGCGCCCTGTCAACCTAGTCGAACTTAGTTTCGAGGTTTAATTAAAATTTTCAAAAGTAACCCTAAATTCTATCGCATTTGAATTTGTCTAAATGAATGCAAATTCTAAGTCTAATGTGGTGTTAGGAAGGTTAAAATATCCCGTTGAGGCTTGATTAGAATTATCGTATTAATTGCGAACCCGAAAATAAGGCCTCCAGAGAGTCACGAGTGTGGATGAAAGATGGGATGCAAAAAGAAAAAAAAAATAGTAGTATAAATAGTAAGTGGTCGAAAAAAGTGGGGATGCAACATAATGGGTATGGAGGACTAGGAACTCGTAACTGACTGTTCCGACTCAATGAGGGAGGAACGGCATATTAAGCCACTATTTTTCACGTAAGTAGGTGACTATTTTAGTTTGAGCACACAAATGACTTAATATTCTATGTGAAATGCAACCTAAATGTCAAACATGGAATATATGTCAAAAAAGGTATTAATAATAAAAAATATATAAAATCATGCAAAAATGAAAAATCTTAAACAAGAGAGAAAAAGTGTGTGAAATGAGATGAAATGTATACGAGTGGAACTAGCACTAAATGACTTAAGGGTCTAGCGTTAGACTAGCTCATTTTCTATAAGTTCCCCGCTAGCAATGGACTAGCCGAGAAGTGATAAAAAGCCACAACTAGCATTGGACTAGTGTGGTGACGTCAAAATTTGGGTACAAATAAAAGCATAATATAAACAAATAAACATATAAAAGCATGTAGTCACATAGAAGCACACAACACATAAGCATGATATTGAGATGCAAAATCCTATGAAAAACGGTAAAACAAATAAGCACATAAGCATGCAAAAAGCACCTAAGCTCTAACTATTACACCAAGGGGATTTAACTTACAATTAAAGGGGGAAAAGTTAAAAATGACCTATCTATTAAACTTTTTATCTAAATACACAAACATTTGTAAAAAAAAAATATGAAAGGAAAGCAATCTAACTATTACATTGGCTATCTAAATACAAAATCATGCAAAAATAGTAAAATCTAGCCATCTATTACATTTTGTCAAATAATAAAATTCGAAACTAAATAGCATAATGTAAATAAATATGCAAAAGGTATATAAAAAAATAAACGCATTGAAGAAAATGTACAAAAAATTACATATGAGTACATTGGAGCACATAAAGGGGAAATAACGGGTAATACTAATACCTTTCGTGGAAAATCCAATACCAATGCTAATCAAAATGAACAAACATGTCAAGGTACTGCTATTTAAAGGAATAAAACAAAAAAAATGAAATATTACAAAGTAAATTTCAACAAATTGGAGTAGATGCAAATTTCTAACAAATCAAGGGTACTAAAATAGAAATCCAAGCAAATCTAAGGACTAAACCGCAAATTTAAGAAAGCATGGGGCACAATTTGTAAATTAAAGCTAATTAAGGGGGGCAAAAATGAAATTTCAGCAAGTATGGGGCACAAAAAGAAAATTCCAGCAATGTTAATGAGGGTCAAATATAAATTCCAGTAATACAATGGGGAATGATGTAAGATACAGGACTTCAGTGAAAGAATGCAAACATCTAGGGGAGTCAATCTGAAATATCAAGGACTTAATTGCACGAAAATAGAAAGATTTCAAAATTATTATTAATAATAGTTCACAAGATAGGGATCAAAACATAAATATTCATTTGTATGATAATCATAACCTGAATAATGAAAATGTCCCAAATTGAAGAACAACTAAATTAATTAATTACTCACTCAAAACTAAAATTAATTCAATCAGAAGTTAATCGATAACAATAAACAAAATGAAGAAATCTAACTAACTTACATAAACTAAACCTAATCCAATTACCCTAATCTATCTCTTTAAACCTTTTCAATTTAACTAAACAGAAACTAAATAAAAAACATAAAATGCCCAAAAAATAGAAAACCCACCCCAAATAACTACTAATCGATCATCTTCAACCCTAGGCAGAAGACTCTCTCTCTCTCACTCATTCCCTCTCTCTTTCTCTTCTCTCTGTTACTTTCTTTCTTCTGCAATTTTGTCTTTCTATGCTCTCCTTTCCATTGCTTCTCCTTTTTTTCTCTCAGTCTCTCCTTTTCCTTTCTTTCCTATCTCCATTCCCTTTCTGTTTTTCTTTCCATCTCGTTCTTTCCTTTCTCTCTTCTTCCCTCCCTATTTTTCTCTTTATCTCCCTATCCTCTCTCTTTTCGTCTATTATCCCCTCTCTCTAAACTGTCCACTCCAATTTTTCCTTCTCTCTCTTAGTAATTTGCTCTCTTCCTTTTTCGCTGTTTGTTTCCCCTTCTATCTCTATTTCCCTTATTCTCTTCTCTCTCTATTTCTTCTCTATTTGTTTTTCCCTTTCTCCTACTATTTTCTCTCGTTCTCACCCCGTCTATGTCTCTCTCTTTCTCTGTTTTCTCCAATCAAAATTTCATTTAACCTCCCTAAGTCTAATTCTAACTCTTTCTTTAATCAATCCAAATAACACCCCTCTTTTCGTAAGTCAAGAAGATACCCTTCTAATTCGCATCCATAATCAACACATCAACATTAGCAAATGAAATTACCAATTAATGGCTACGAAAGTAAAATAGAATTCGAAGGCTTTACCTGATGGAGGTGGTTCTGAGCCATGGTTGGCGCGGCTTGCTGGTGGTGCAGGGTGGTTGGAGACAGATGGTTTAACCACTAATGGGCCGTAGGCAGTGGATTGACACTAAGATTAATCGTGGAGTAATTGTGGGATGAGGTTGATTGAGGCTAATTCAAGTTCACTATGGTGTTATATAAGGATTGTGGTGGTCTGGGGTTGAGTTTTCTGGTGTAATGGTGGTTGAAATAGAACTCATGATGGTTTTGGGTGTTAACTTTTGGTAGTGATTTGAGGCCCTTTTGGTGGTGGTATTTGTTGGAATTTGGGGGCGTTTTGGATTGCCTCTGGGTTTTAGATGGCTATGTTGGAGATTTTGGGTGGTTGTGATGTGGATTGAGGTGTTTTTTGTGGCATGAATTGGGATTTTAGTGGTTGATTAGAGGGTGGCTTGAGTCTGAGGGCAGTTAGAGCATGAAGAATGTGTGTTTGAGCCTGGTTGTGTGTGAGTGTGTGCGCGTGTTAGTGTGTGAGATGTGTGTGATTGAATCAATGTGCAGTGAGATATGTGTTTGGATGACTATGTGTGTTTGTGACTGTGTGTATGAATATCTAAGTGGTGCGTGAGACTAGAATGTGAAATTGTGTGTGAAATATGTGTCGAAAAGTGTG
The DNA here is from genome assembly GCA_024721245.1 of Mitragyna speciosa. Classification (NCBI taxonomy): domain Eukaryota; kingdom Viridiplantae; phylum Streptophyta; class Magnoliopsida; order Gentianales; family Rubiaceae; genus Mitragyna; species Mitragyna speciosa. Next base: position 11,322,230 of record CM045564.1, read on the forward strand.
ATTGTGTGTGAAATGTGTGTTGAAAAGTATGTAATTGTGTGTGACATGTGTGTTGAAAAGTGTGTGATTGTGTGCTGAAATGTTTGTGTGCTATGAGTGTATTAGTGTGAATATGTGTGCAAAAATTATGTATGAGGTACTGTGTGTTTGTGTGTGAATTGTGTGTAATAGTGTATGTCTGTGCTGTATGCGTATATGAATGTGTGTTGTGTGTGTGAGAGTGTGTGTAAATGTGTGTTTGAGTGTGTGGTATGTGTAGTGAATCTGTGAAGTGTGTGAAAATAGTGTGTGAAAATGGTGTTTTAGGTGTTCTAGGGGTTCTAGGTGTTTGGAAGAATATGAACTAGTGTGTGTTCTTGGGGTTCTAGGTGTAAGGTTGGGGATATACTAGTGTGTGTTCTAGGTGTTCTAGGTGTAAGGTTGAAGATGTGCTAGTGTGTGTTTTAGGTGTTCTAGGTGTTCTAAGTGTAAGGTTGGAGATATATTAGTGTGTGTTTTGGGTGTTCTTGGTGTAGGATTAAATATGTACTAGAAAATAAGTGAGTGTTTTTTGTGTTCTTGGTGTAGTAGGAAAAAACTAAAACTAAAAATCTCTCTAGGCTTTTTCTTTTTTCTCCCCCCTTTTCTTATTTACCAAATGGAGTATTTATAGTGTTAGGTAAACTTTTCCTCGAAGAATGAGCAAAATAACTAAAATGCCCTTAACCATAAAATTACAAATCTACCCCTAAAAATTTTTTTCGACACAAAAAATTAAAAAATGTCATGACTTTTCTGAAAATACCACAAAATGGAAAAACCAAAAAATGTAAATAAAAAATTTTGTAAATTACAAAATTCGGTTAAAAAATACATTTCTTGTGCAAAATGACCATTTTGCCCCCCAAACACGATATTTGCCGAAAAATAGTAATGGATCTAAAAAATTTACCAAAAAAATTAGAAGTATATTTAAAAATCTAAAAAATGAAATTGGAGCCCCAGATTGGCCAAAAATGCGTTCAGGGTATGAAATAACTATTTTGTCCCTATAATGACAAAATGCAAAGGAAAATAGCTATTAGCCTCGTAAAATTGTCAAAAATTAAAAACAAGCTTAAGACCCTGGAAAATGAATTTAGAACTCAAAAAATGGCAGAAAATGCATTCAAGGTGTGAAATAACTATTTTGCCACTAAACACAGTATTTATAGAAAAAAATAGCAATTGTCCCTGAAAAAATTAGAAAAACTTAAAAATGTCCCTCAAAGCCTGAAAAATAAATTTGAGACCCAAAAATGGGTAAAAATGGTTTTGCATGGCAAAATGACCATTTTTCCTTGAACTGACAAAAATATACAAAAAACAATTATCAATCCAAAAAATAACAAATTCATAAAGACGTATAAAAGTACAAAATGTCCATTTAGAACTCCAAAAGTGTGAAATATTTACATGGTAAAATTACCATTTTATCCCCCAGAATTGCTGATTTTGCCCCCTTTTATCGAAAAGTTGGAATTTGATCCTAGAAAATAGAGAAATGCCCCCTAATGTCAAAAAATAAATGTGTGTCAAAATTTAGTATCTACAAACTCGATTTTGATGTCTTCACAAGCATTGTAGAGTATCTTCTCAGCTTTAAAATGCTAGAAGAATCATATCAATCGAATTTTTGTAACTGAAGTTATCACAAAAATACTAAAATGTGCCCTTATTGCTAGACTCTAGTTTTTTCCAATTCTTCTTCTTCTATTGCTTCTTTGCCCTTCTATTTTATTGGTTTTTCCTTTTATGCTCTGGAGACCTTTTAGTGATGTTAATCCTTCAATTCTATGGTGAATTTGTTGATGAAAATTTTCCAAAATTGAGTAAAACAATCTTGAAGATTTTTTAATGTAAAGTTGTTCCACTAAAATTGTAATTCAATCATCCTTGAATCTACTTTGAATATGATGATTTGTACTCTAACTAATCCAAACTATGATTGAATGTATAAAACCTATAAGATTGTACAAAAATTATGCATTCATTTATGGAAAAATTCTCAAATTGAGGAAACTTAATCAAAATGAACCAAATTCGTATTAAAAACACTAAAAACACACTAACAACACATGATAAAACATATACTAAATAGGTAAATTTATTTCTTATCACTTGTGTTAAGAGAATATAGCCAAAATTAGCCATTTGTTGGAAATATTAACTCAATAAATTTTCTGCAAAAGTAATAGTATAACTTAAAAGAAGTTTCATGGTTATACTTCATGAAGAATTATATTTCTATAACAAGAAAAAAGATAATTTGTCATATAAGGAGTGCGCATTACACTCCTAAACTAATTGGGAATATGGTATGGTGAAAGGATATTAGTTATATGGTTACACTGTCATTGATAGGTGAGTCTACCATATGATTTTTTGAATCACTTGGGTGGCAATGATACATTGCTAGACGCCACTCGTGATCTATAAGTATGAACTAAGTATTTAGTTGAATTAATGATAAATTAAGGTGTTTAATTTATCCAATTCTTAATTGATTAATTATTGAGCTATAATTTGTACTTAGTGCCAACATAAATGGAACCTAATGGGCCACATGCAATAAGAACATGATCTTTGGGTTAAATTATAATTAATATAAGTATGAGATACTTATGATGTTAATTTATGTGATACATTAATCATAGGAACTCATTTGCAATTATTCAAGTTTAATTTATGTGATAAATTAATCATAAGAACTTATTTGCAATTATCCAAGTTTTATTTATGTGATAGATTAATCATAGAAACTTATATGCAATTATCCAAGTCTTGGTGGTAAGGGTTTCCAAATACCAAGTGGAAAAGGTATTAGGTTTCTTAAAGGAATAGAAATTGCTTAATCTGATTTGGTAAGATGAAAGCTTCCTAATTCTTTTGGTTTTCTAATAGCCTATTGACGTGGTGTAGATTAAGTATAACAATTATGAACAAAAACACACAAATCAAGTAATAAAAATCTAATCTCCCATGTAACAACCCTAGAAGCACATAAAATTTATTTAGAAATTATGTTAGTCATGTTAAAAAAAAAAAGAGAGAGGAAAACCGAAAATAGTTAGAAGAATAAACCCTAGTATGATTTCTTTTATATTATGGCTTGTTGTACATTTTTCTTTAAGGATTGTACCATAGATTTCTTGCAAATTAATAGGAAGATAAGTGTTCAAACTATCCTCTAATCATATTGAGCCAAGATGGTAGCTATGGTGCCAAAAAGTCAAAATCCTATGCTAACTTATGTCTTGCTATGATTGGTTTTTTTTTTTTCCTCCATTTCTCTCTTTATTTCTTTTCCATTTTCTTGGCCTATTTCTTTCTTTTTTCTTCAAGATGGCCGGCCACCTTTTCTCTCGTTCTTCTCTCTTTTGCTTTCATTTTCTTGAAGCTTTTCTCTCCATTTTGGTCATCTCCTTTGATGTGATCCAAGGAGTGCTTACAATCTTGATGCTTGGATATTCTCATGGAGCAACTCATTTAGACCAAGATGAGATCAAATCATGGCTGATCATGAGGGGAACGTTCAAGCTTTGTGACTACCATGGTGTAATTCATGACTTTGGGCCTCTCAATGGACTTGGTGATCAAGCTATTCAACTGTGTTCATTAGGCCAAGAGTTTATGTATTGGTTATGGATTAAATACACATTCAAAGAAGGTCCAATTAAAGCTTCTAAATGGTCCGTAACATTTTTTTAATGTGCTGGTTTGGTTGGACTTGTTGGAAGGCCTTTTAAAGATGCAAGATGGAGGCCCAATGGTGCTTAAAAGGACACATACAGCCCATGAACAATTTTTAGACGAATTTTTAAGTTTAATTCTTTTATGTTAAGTTTTCTATTTTGTTTACAAGTTGTAACCTCTTAGAAAGTTACCATATTATGTTAGGTTACAACTAGTGCTCTTTGTTAAGTTTCTAGAACTTTCTACAAGTTGTTATGCAAGCCTATTTATAGGCCAAAACACTGTTACGAATTTTATAAGTTTGATGATTAATAACTTTGTGAGTTCTCAAATTGAGTGCTTCTTTCATTCTTTGCTGATTAAGAACAACCCCCGAACTTATAGAGTGATTCCAAGTTCAAAAACCCTAGCTTAGAGTTGCCTTATTGGTTTGATCAAGTATTTTAGGTGCTGATTCCTCGAGTTCTTGTTCGTTCCATAAGGAGGTTCAAAGCTTCCTTGAATTTTCGAGTTGTTCATCTTGTGTGTTCAAGACTTTGGTGCTGATTCTAGAGTCTAGTGGTGCTGATTCCTCGAGTTCTTGTTCGTTCCATAAGGAGGTTCAAAGCTTTCTTGAATTTTTGAGTTGTTCATCTTGCGTGTTCAAGACTTTGGTGCTGATTCTAGAGTCTAGTTCATCCAAGGGGAAAGGTTTGAAATTCATACTTGGTCTTTCAAGCAATTCCACGTACGTCCGCGCGTATCAATCTTCCATTGAAAGTGCACTAATCTTCTCACTAAGCAAAGATCTAGACTTGTTTGAGGTATTTACTTTGAACTTTTGTTATTCTTTCCAAGTTATATGTTGTAGTTATGTAAGTTAATACTTATGTTCTTGTTGTTAAGCATGACTAATTAAGCCATGAATATGAAGTTTTATTCCATGATTATGATGTTTAAAGACTTGTAAGACTTATAGTTAGTGTTTAAATCTTGAAATAACAAGAATTGAGTATTGATTGGTTAAAGAACCTTGGTGTGGTTCAAGTGTTTTGATGGAAAATTTGAGTGAAATTGGATTGATTATGACATGGAGGTTGTAGAACTAGTTGAAGTTGAGTTGGTTTGTTGATTTTCTTGCAAGTAAAAAAATTTTGGGTTAGTCCGATTTTAGGGGAAATGCTGCTGAAATTTCGGTAAAACCTAAGAAGTAAAAATTGAATAGGCTATGATTTAAAGCTATATAGGCTGTAATTTAGTGATTTGAATGTGCAGAAAATTTTAGAAAATGAACTATTAATGAATCGAATTTCTCGAGCAAAAATCCTAAAATTTCGAAAACCCTAATTCTAAAAACCCTAAACCCTAGGGTGAACCCTAAACTCTAAAACTCTAGAAATTAAACCCTAGAAAGAATTGGGGTATTTCTCAAATTTTCTTATTGAATTACTTAGATTTTAATCAGGTTTTTATAAGGCTATTTCTTTTGAATTTCAGGATCCGAAAGCGTATCCTGACCTTTTTACGAAATATTTTCCTAAGCATTTCAGGTGAGTGTTACTGCGTGTGCATTTGCATGAAATGATATATTATGTCTGTAAATGTTATTCAATGACATGTGCTAATCGAGGAAAGGTGTGTACTTTATCGCACCTCTTCCGTTAAATGTTACATGCTTTATTGCTTTAATGTGACTGCTTGTGTATGCGACTTCCGTGGTTAACCTCACCGTTATTCCACAGTTGGTCAAACCTAGTGTGTTCGGGGTGATATAAGGTGCTGGGTATTATAGGCGAGTGTTAATTTATATCTGAGTGAAGTCCTCGAAGAGGCTAACTCAGGATTGAACTTTATGAATAAATTTAGACTTCCGTGGCTAACTTCACCATTACTCCATGGTTAGTCAAACTTGCTATGTTTAGGATGATATAAGGTGCTGGGGTTATAGGCGAGTGTTATTCTTTCTTATTTGAGTTATATTCCTCAAAGAGGATAACTCTGGATTGAATTTTATAAGTATCTCGGACCTGAGCTATTATCTCGGTCCTAATACCAATGTTATTTATTTCAATGAATGATACTCCTGCGGTTGAGCCTGCTCCCGTAGTGAGCCCGTATCCACCATTGATTATATGACACTTCACATTTCTTATCCATTGTTTATTGAATTTGTTAATTATTATCATTCAATGTTTATTGGTTTACTGGTATGCTGCTTGATTGGAACACTCACTGGGCTATTATAACTCATCCCTTTTATTTGTTTTCTTTAACCAGGCTTCCCGTACTGCTAAAGCTAGAAAAGCAGATTTTTGGATATGTTAGATGTTTTTTTTTATATATTTTGATAGCCAAATTGTTTAGGCTATTAATATAAATACTATGTATATTTTGGGATGTAAAACCTCTTAGTGGTACTTGTACTTTTAAGTTGAATTATATGAATGTATTTTGAGTTAAGTATATGTTTGGATTGTTTTAGTGAGTGCTTGTTTTGAGTCCTGGCGAGAGCCAAGCAGGTAGTCCGCTAAGCCCTTTGGTGCGCCTTTGGATAAGGTGGGTCTGTCACATCCCAACTTATTCCGCAAGTGCACGGGTCAGTTGTAGTATTTGGAGTATTAGGTATCAAATCCCACGAGAAATCAAATATGTGCAATTACTAGAGCTTTGTCACTAACTTTTATTTCTAAACACAAATGAAAATAACATTTATATGGGATCCCTTCAATAGAGTAGATATATAATTGAGAACTTTTGTAGAATTCAAGCTAAGAAGTCTAGAACATAGATTCTACTAATAAACCAAGCAAAAGTGACTTACTAAGTGTTGTCTTGCTTTGGTTAGAATCCAATTCCATATGTGTCATAACTAGATTTCTCTATGAAATGACAAGACTACAGCTATTCTCATGATGAAATCTTATGAATTCATGAATTGTATATTCACTTAAGCATCTATTATTTTCATATGAAAGACTTAAGCATTACTTGTTCATTTTCCATTGTTACATGCATTTCTCAATGTCAAGCAGCAACTAGATGACTTGTTTAAGTTGGCCATGCAAAAACAAGTGTTAAAACTTGAACAAGCAAATAAACAAATACAAGCTTAGTAAGTACAATAAGTTAAATCATGTTTGTTGATCCATTAGCTTCATCTATGGTCTAGACGAAACCTTTAGTTCAACTTCAAAGATAAAATTCATGGCAACTATTGAAAGTAAAAGAGATAGAGTTTGAGAATTGCTCAACCAATATGAGAATTAGTCCTTTTCTTTATTCACCTTCAAAAGATTGCACTACAAAAGTCTCTTACAATGTTCCTCACCACTCTATTGAAGGATTGAGAGAATTCTACTAATTCTCTACCAAACTAAGTATAAAATTTAAGATTATAACTACTATCTACTACTACAAACTTGTTTCAAATGCTTTACAAATGACTTCTATTTATAGACAAATGTTCCTCAAGTCATTTTCCAATTTGTATGAATCATTAAGGCATGGAAATGATGAAGATTTGCTTGGGGATTCCAAATGGGCACAAAAGTCTTCATTTATGCTCCCAATGTATTCTCCCACTTGCAAAACCCTATCTTCATCTGAAAATGTCTGCAAAAACCAGCTGGAGGAGGATGCAAGTTGATGCCCTAGAAAGTCCAGCCGTTATTGAGATACGCAGATGATCATCCACGTATCCTATCCGGGAATCTCATCCTGTGGCCCTACTTGATTTTTTGATTTTTGCTGAATTGGACCTGATGTGTACAGGCATTTTTCATGTATTTCCAAGCATTTTGGTGAAAAATTAGATTTTTCCATTATTTTGCATAATTGTTCCTTCAAGTTTGTTCAATCAACTTTAACTCTTTGAATCACCATTGAATTTGATTTTCCTTAACTCTAATTGATCCAAAATAAGTTTTAGTATGATGAACCTGCAATTATACACAAGAATTGTACATTAATTTGCTCAAATAAAAATTTCGCCTCAAAAACCCTAATTCCGGTAAAAACTCTAATTCTCATGAATTGTTGAAAAATAAGTCATTTGTAACCAAAAATACTATAATTATACTTAAAATATCATCTAAAATATATAACAATATATATAATAATATTGGTAAATTTATTACTTATCACCTATTCCCTAGAATTTATAATCTAAAATAAGAACCTAGCTTGACTCTTGAACTACTACATCAATACACAATACAACTAAAGAGATAAAAAGTAATTAGAGAAAAAATGCAAAAAAGAAAAAGACATTCAATTTCTCTCCCTCTTTGGATGCCTCCCCTCCATTTCTCTCCCCTCTAATTGTTAGGGTTTTGTCTTCTTCTCTACCTCTTGTGTTGCTGATAATTTGCTAAAGAGAGTTAACGCTCAAAAAGCAAGGCAAAACAAGCCCAAAGAGGTTCCTAGAGATCGTGTTTGTATGAATACTATTTAAGGCTCTACACTTGGAGAACGTTTGTTGTAGACACCATATTTCATCAATTAGAATCTACCTTTTGAAGCATAAAATCATTTGTGCTTAAGGTATCTTCGATAAACTCCCTTATGATCGTATAGATCATATCAAAATGATCTTGAGTTAAGGTGGTTAAAATTTTAAATTTTCATTGTGTTACCCTCTTTATTGCCTTATAGAAACAACTTTAAAATATCCAAATATACATGTTCAAATCAAAATCAAACACATTATACAACTAGAATTAAAATTGATAATCAAATTGGCCTTGAATTCACATTAACATCAAAGTTACACACGATAGAATTTACAATTCCTCATACTTTTGAGTTGGAGGAATCCCAAGCATGGAAGTTTAAGGATAACTGTAGGTTAGTATCTCGTAAAAGACCAGCTACAATGGAGAGATTATACAAGAAGAAGCGTCAATCTTAAGCTTGATATTATGCATGCTCTTCGAAAACTATCTTTACACATATATTTCATATAACATACTAAACACAAAAACAAGGCAAAACAACACAAATGCTTGAGTAATCATCAAATTCCCTTATTACATCAAAATTCCATGGTTGCATGACATGCATGCATTACAACTTCTTACCAAGAAAACATCATATTCACATTTAATATGTCAAAATTTATATGCTCAATACCATTTTGTGTATTGATGAGTACGTGGTAGCCCTCGTATCATTCAAGCCTCAACAGGATTGATCATTCGTTTATGCTATTTTGAAGAGTTCAAGGGTACAAGCATGGCAACGGAGCATGGAAGATGGCCTATCTAGCATCCACTTAAAGGATAAAAGGCTAGTGGTCACGTGTAAGTTCAAAAGTGCAAGGGCAGGATCTTCACCACATGGGACATGAAACCATCCGCGCATGGCATGAAGCGAGCCGCATTCGTGACTTAGGTGATCAACATGTGGCTCACTTGAAGATTGACATTCTCATAGAAGCCACAACCCAAGCCGCCTCATGGCCTGGATTAGTAGTTTTACAATTTTTAGTGTTTTTCTTAGTTTAGTTTAGTTTTTGAGTTATATATACTTTAAACTTCCTACATACGCTTTCTTAGGATATTACGCCTATAAAAAGCTAGTTATTATAGGGTTTTTCATTATTATGATGATTATCATGATTTGACAATCCATAAGATTGGCTTTTCTCTCCATAAGAGTTGTCGTTAGTTCTTGGTGATGAGAATTTTTGTGTTGCCTTTTCAAGAGTGATTCTTGTGAGGTTAATTCCTATACCTTGGGTTTTCATCAATGGGTTTGACAAGGATCTTAGGTTTGTTCATTAGTTTGGTTTCAATCAATTGAATTGGTTAGCGTTAAACTATTCAAAGATAATTTTGATCCAATTTTGCAAAAGGCCTCGGATTGATTTATTGCCTGATCTTCAAAACGGTTCTCTGGAGAGATATTCCTATGGCATACCAAAGGGATACTAACCCCGATCATGTCAAGTGGTACTAGAGCTATTGGATCTTAAAAATCAAAATTTTCTTTGTGTTTAACCCATTCGGGTATATCCTTTTGTTTTACAATTCTTTTAGATATATTTTTTCTATTTGGGTTTTTGTGTTTGAGTTGTTTATTATTGTTCTTGGTTCAAGATTTGATTGAATTAAAGTTGTGTTCTTTTGTTGTTGATTGTAAAAAAAAAAAGACTGTTCAGTGTCACTGTTACAGCACTGTTCATTGGTACTGGTATTGTTCACGAGGTACAATCATCCATGATACTGTTCATTCATTGAATTTTGTCTCTTTTTTGTTGTGTGTGTTTTGTGAGTTGTTTGGTGTTTGTGTTGTTTTGTGTTGTTAAAAAAAATAAAAAAAAGAGGGTCGCAAGATTTAAGCGGAAGAAAATCTTGAGTGGAAAAAAGGCAAAAAGGTGAAAATTTTACAAAAGCCACAAGTTAAGTTGCCTTGATTAGTATGGACTTTGATTGCAAGCAATTTGTGCAAGAATTCTCTACAAATATGAAGGAGTCATGTTCAAAGATGGATCATGAGCAGAGGAATTGAGCCAAATCTTGATCTACCCATATTCTTTCAAAGAAGATAGACATTGATGCTATTATGGCTGATTACATAAGGACGATTAGCAAAACCTTTGATTTCATTATTGCTGAAAAAGAAAAGAGTCACCTCAAAGAGAAGAAGTTGCCACCAAGGGAGGTGATCGAAATTGAAGCACCATCTTGGGAGTCCAAGGAGGAATGAGATGTGAAGGAATCATTGGAGGTGATTCATCTATTGGAAGAATCATGGGAAGCTACAACACCATATTTGGAGGAGCATATTACTATCATTAAAGATTCCACTCTTGAGATTGAGTCATATTGCTTATTTACCATGGGTGATGATTCGAGGACGAATTGTTTCGAAGAGTGAGTTTGATATGTGCATGGTAGCCCCCAGACATATCATTCAAGCCTCAATAGAGTTGATTGTTCATCTATGCTATTTTGAGGAGTTCAAAAGTACAAAGTTTAGCAATGGAGCAAGAAAGATGGCCTATCTAGCAAGAGATAAAAGGTTGGTGGTCACGTGTAAGATCGAAAATGCAAGACAAGATCTTCACCGGACAGGACTAGAAGCCAACCGCAGACGGTGTGAAGTGAGCCACACCCATGGCTCATGGTAATCAACCCATGGCTCAATTGATGATTGACGTTCTGACAGAAGCCGTGACCTAAGCCACCTCACGGCCTTCCCGCCGGCTTCGATTAGTAGTTTTACAATTTGTAGTGTTTTTCTTAGTTTTAGTTTAGTTTTTGAGTTATATTTGCTTTAAACTTCCTATCTATGTTTCTTAAGGTATTTACACCTATAAAAGGGTAGTTATTGTAGGGTACTTCATTATTATGATGAGTATTATAATTTTACAATCAATAAGATTAGTTTTTCTCTCCATGAGAGTTGTTGTTAGTTTTTGGTAATGAGAACTTTCATATTGCCTTTTCAAGAGTGATTCTTGTGAGGTAAATTCCTATACCTTGGGTTTTTATCAATAGGGTTGATAAGGGTCTTAGGTTTATTCATTAGTTTGGTTTCAATCAATTGATTTGGTTAGAGTTAAACTATTTATAAATAATTTTAATCCAAATCTACGGGAGGCTTTCGATTGATTTTTTACCTGATCTTCAAGACGGCCCTTTGGGGAGATATTCCTGTGGCATACAAAAGGAATACCAGCACCAATCATTATCATGTACAAAATGCAAAGAGTAAGTAAAGTAGAAAAGCAAACTTTCTATGATTTGAACTTTTATTCTAACTTGCACATCATACTTCCATTCTTCCTACAAAAAAAAAATCAAACAACATATTAAACATTAAAACCAACTAAAATCATACAAAATCCAAAGGATAATTGGATAGCTTCCCCACAAGTGCTTTAATTAACGTCTAAAGATAGAATTTTCAACACCTCAATCATTTAATTGGACCATTTCCCAAGGAATCAACATCTCCATTTGGTATCACATCATTTGATATGTCAATTGTTCTTCCTTAAAATCTACAATCTCCATTGTAGGTAAACTATTTCCAATAACATCAAAAGTAGAAGATAGATGCTTCATCATATCATTCAAATCAAATTCTATTTCCTCATCTCCTAATCTTAATTTGAGTTTGCCATCCTTAACATCAATTAATGCATTGTTGGTAGCAAGGAATGGTCTAACTAGTGTGATAGGCAATGAAAAATCCTCTTCCATGTCAAGCACAACAAAATCCACCAAATTTATAAACTTATCAATTTTCATTAACACATTTTTCACCATTCTTAATAAATGTCTAATGGACCTATCTGCTAGTTGCAATTTAGTGTTTGTGATTTGAGGCTCTTTTGAACCTAGCTTACTAGTAATAGGGAGAGCAAATAATGATAAACTTGCACCCAAATCACATAAAGCTTGAGAAAATTCACATTATCAATTGTGCAAGGTATGCAAAAACTTCCCATATCATTCAACTTTGGAATAATTTGTTTTGAATCCTTGTTCTACATTCCTCCGCCAAAGCTTTTGTCTCATAATTATCCAAGCTCTTTTTCTTGTCATCAAATCCTTGAGAAATTTTACATACCTTGGCACCTATAAAATTGCATCTACAAATGTAATGTTATTACGCAATTGCTTATCTTAACCACCTTCTCAAAATCCTTTTCAAGTTTGAAAATTTTCAACCTTCGAGGCAAAAGGACTTGTGGGGGAATAGGGACACTTTGTGTGAATTTTTAGCATAGTCCTCATTAGACATATCAGTCTCACTTACTATCCCTTATCCTTTTTTTCATTTTCATCTTCATCACATCCATTTTCTTCTTTTTCTTTTTCCACAATTGGTTCATTCAATTCTCTTCTACTCCTAAGAGTTATTGCCTTAATATGCTCTCTAGGATTGAATTTGGTTTTGCTAGGTAATTCTTTGGGCATCCTAGCATTCATTGCTTTGCAATTCGACACAATTTAAGTACCATATTTCTTTGAGTGTTAGACAATTGGTCTAACCTTCCCTCAATCTTTTCAAATCTTTGTGAAAAAGAATAGGCCAATCTCTCAATAGTAACGTTCCAAGTCAATTTAGAATCCTCTTGTGAAAAAACGAGTGGTATATTTGGTTTAGCATTATCCCTTAACCAAAAATTTTGATTGTTTATATTCCTTGGGTTGTAGGTACTAGAAAAAATATTATTTTAAGATATCTTAAAGTTGTTAACATATTGAACTTGTGTACACGTATGAGAATCATGATTATCACCACAATAAGTACAATATCATTAGAAGAAGAATTAGAACCGCCTACTACTTGCTTACTTAACATGTTCATCATATTATGTATTTGAGCACTTAACATATTCAAAGTATGAAGTTCAATCATACTGATAATAGTTTGTTTACACATGTTTTAGAGTGTCTAAGTGGTGGTTTGCGTAGGTATTTTAGTACTTTTATTTAGTAGATTTGGGTTAAACCAGCTATTTTCTAGACTTACTTCTCCTTGTCTATTGAATTTCACATTGGAGCAAAATAGAGCTATTTACTTGCACTCATTTATGAAGTTTGTGTAGGTGAAAAGATCAAGGATAAGATGGTGTTCAGAATTGAAGAAAAAGGGCTGAGAAGGAAAGGGCAGATTGTGAAGAAAAATGCTAAACCGCGGACAAGCTCGAAGAAAATGCGCGCGGTTCAATCGCGCGGCTTCAGCACAGAAGGTCAACCGCGGATCAACCGCGTGCGGTTGTCGATGCGGGTTTCATCCAGAGAGCAATCGTGGGTTAAACCGCGCGAGAGTGCGTTGGGCAGCGCTAAGACGAGCAACCGCATGACCAATCGCGCGTGGTAGTCCATCGGGCTCATCCGCGGTTCCTCGAGATTTTTGGTAACCGCTGAAGATCAACGGGCAGACACGCGCGCGGTTCCTAGTCGCGAATCTACATTATTTTAACAGCTGATATGAGTATTAGGGGGTGATATTCAAGAACCTATCTTTCTCCTAGGGTTTCTTGGGAGGAAAAAGGGAAGGAGAGGAGCTCTTTGAAAGGGAAATCAAAGGGAGAAGAGGAAGAAGCTTAAAGGGACATAGAAAAGGCTTGCATCTTCTCCACCTAGAAGAAATTGCCGAAAATTTATCAAAGAGAGATTGAAGAACTTCAATTACAATGAGTTTTTACATTTCCCCTTTGTTAATTAATGTAGTTTCTTTGATTCTCATGGAGTAATCATTAGTAGTCTAGATTTGGTTGAACCCATTTGTGTAATTAATGGATTGATGGTTGGTTTATGCTAATTACTCTTTTTATTTGGACTAATTTGTGAATTTTCATGTCTAATGGAATTGGAATTTTGCATGCATTCTTGATTCTATGGTTGGTTCTATATGGGTATATTGAGAGATTGCGCATATGAATAGACCACTTCACAAATTAAGGTAATTTGAATGAACCACTAGAGATAGGGTTCCATGAATTGCTCCCAATTGTTAAGTGTTGGAAAAGACTTAATGAATTAGAGTCCATTAATCCTAAGGCTTCTAATTGGGGGGTTAATTGCGAAGAGATTCCAATTAAACAGCCAAGAGGATAGGGATTGTTTCTCTTGAGAAAGGTTACGGTCTAATTTTGGGACTTTGGGTTCAAGTCAAGTTTAGGTAATAGCATTAGCCCAGAATTGGTTCATTGATTATGCAATTGGGCGATACTATGTCTAGACTTATTTTGTCATTCTTGTTGTTACTTCACACTCTCCTTTATCGTTCCCTTTTGATTCTAGTGGATTAGATAGGATTTTCCTTAGTTTCTTACTTTAATAGTCCAATTGCGTTCATTAGGTTAGATAATAGAACTCAAGTAATTACTAGTATTTGCCAATCCTTGTGGGATGATATTCGATGCTCTTGTATCCTATACTACGAAGCGATAGGTGCACTTGTCTAGAGTTTCTTTGGTATAGATTGAAGGGACGCATCATCACATACCTAAAGGCCTTCTATTTGTACCTTTTTCATTTATGCATTGGGAATGGTTAGCCGCAATTTCTTCAATTAAACTTTGAGTTTCCTCCATTGACTTCCCCTAAGAGCTCCCTTTGTAGCTGCATTTATATTCATTTGAGAAAATTACAATTTTGGTACCAAATGTTTGGAGTAACGGCAGTTTTGGTCTTTAAAGTTTGGACAAAAGTAAATCCAGTACCAAATATTTCAATTTTTCAACATTTAGTCCTATTGAGACAGTTTTAGTCCCTAAAGTTTGGATGAAAACAAATCTAATGTCAAATATTTCAATTTTTTATCACATTTAGTCTAATTGATTAGTTTTGTCAAACTTTTATCAAAATCTGATCATGTGATACTATCAATGACTAAATTTTTAAAAAATTGAAAAAAAAGAAAAACTTAATTGCCATAAGTTGTACTTAAAGATGATAATTCGAGTAATCAGTCTCTACTCAAAAACAAATTAAAAATAGAAAAAATCTAATAAATTTGGAAAAAGTTCAAATTTTCAGACAAGCAATCAACTATTTTATCCACTCTCGCTTTCGCCACACCCACACTCTTGCTCTTTGCTCTTAAAAGAAAACTCTAAGATCTTATTTTGAAGACAAAATTTTGCTCTTCAATTTCTCTAGACAATTCATTTAAAAGCCATTTGACTGTTTATAATTATTATTCGAGACAGAAGAGATAAGATAAGTAGCAAATTGAAGAATATGTATATATTTTGAAATTTGATAACTAGCATATGAGTATCACGTGATCAGATTTTGGTAAGATTTTGGCAAAATCGGTCAATAGGAGTAAAAGTGTTGAAAATTTGAAATACTTCATATTATATTTGCTTTCATTCAAACTTTAAGAACTAAAATTGCCTTAATAGGACTAAATGTGCTAAAAAATTGAAACATTTGATATTAGATTTGCTTTCATTCAAACTTTAGGAACTAAAACTGCCAATGCCTCAAATATTAGGTACTAAAACTGCTTTTTCTCTATTCATTTTTGTCAGATAATTTAGCCCATTATAGAATATTTGTACAACTAACCAATTAGGGACTCCACGGTATGCACATTTTTTTAACAAGTCCTTAAATCTTTCCCAACCTTCATAAAGAGACTTTCCTTTGGTTTGAGTGAAATTTGTTATGCCCATACGAAGCCTTGCAGTTTTTCCTGGTAGAAAGTATTTGTTCAAAATTACACGAAAAAGCTCAAGCCAAGTAGTGAAAGTATTAGGTGCGAACGAATAAAGCCATTGCTTAGCTTTTTCCCCTAAGGAAAATGGAAACAATCTTAACTTTATAGCATCATCCTTTACACCATTTAATTTGATTGTGTCACATATTTCTAAAAGCATATATTAAGGTTTTCATTAGCATTACCTCTAAATTGAATTTGTTGAACTATTTGTATTAAGGCTGGCTTCATTTCAAAGTTATTTACATTAACCAAGGGCTTGCAATGCTTGTCTGTGAACCAAATATGCCTGGTAATGCAAAATCACAAAAAGTTCTAGGATTAGGATTTACCTTCGCAATGGTTTCTTCTTGAGGTTGATCATTAGAAGTTTCTCCAACTTCCTTTACTTGTTCTTGTTGTTCTTGAGCTCTTCTCCTTGTTTTCCTTGTTATTCTAATACACATACACGTATACAGAGAGATAATAATTGATCATGGTTGGGAAGATAATGTAAAGAATCCAATTTTACTACCAAGTCAAGTAATGAATATTAAGAGGTGGCTAGATAGCCACATGCACATTTATTGAATGAGGAATAAAAATAATACTTCCAGTCGTTGAAGATGCCTAGACTATGTCATTATGGAATTGGTAAAAAAAAAGAAAAAGAATGACTTTGGATTAAGGAGGAGTGATGCGTATCTTATCTTAAAGAGTAAATTCGAGTGTATTTACTCATATTTATGATTATGGTTGCAAGGCATGTCTAGAATAAGAACCTGAGGAGTTGGTCTTACTAACAAACCAATTGTTGAATATCAAGAGAAGGTTGGACAACCGTATAAATGTTTTGCCCCTACAAAAGAAGAGGATGACAGATTTCCTTGTCGAAAGAACTACTCCTACTTGGACCAAATTGTTTTAGCCTAAACAGATGAAAGGAAGTGAATGGCATGAGATAATCTAGCAGCCTATCGAAGAAATGAGGAACTAAAAAGTTGGTGATAGAATTACAAAGAAGAATTTGGGGTTTGGAAGCTAAGTTTCGAAAGGGGAAGATGTCACCTAAGAAGCCAAACTTTAATCAAGGACACTAGAAATCTCGTCTCTAGACTCACAAAGAACTTATAGGACCAAACACTTGGCATCTATCCTACTCAGCGGTGGATACTAGGGCAAGCTTAACCATAAGGAAAGTGCAAGTTAGAAAATGGCTAAGAATTATTTAAGATGCGAGACCGTATGCCATCAAATTAGTAACTTTCCAAGATTGTAGGGAGAGAAAAAAAATCACATGTAAATTATTTTGGGTTATAGTAGTGATTATTTTGGTTGAAAAACTGTATATATGTTCAATCTATATAGAACACAGTGGAACTTTTAGATATCTATTTACCTTTGTTATATGAGTTCTGATGTGTATATAAATATAGGTTCTACCAAAAATACTTATGGAAATGTTTCTATGTATGCTTTACATTGGAATATTTTATTCTATTATACATGGAACATGGAAAATGGCAAAGGGGTAGACTGCCTACGGCTTGGGTAAATGCTGAGTAGCGGGAATTCTTGAGAATCAACTCAGGACAACTACTTGGGCAGGATTTGACATATAAGCCCACATAGCAATGGCAATACATCGGGTGGCATAGTGTTTTGAGTGACAAGAGACTCATTAGGCCCAGGAACTTGTCAAAAAAACCATTAAATACCTAGCAGAGTAATATCCTTTAGCCAAGGACGTGGCTCTGGAAAGATTCTAGAAATTCAGGCTACCTAAATTCGATAGAGAACCTGGCCTAGACTGGGCAGAAAATTGGCTTGAGAATATGGTAAATATTTTTGCTACGTTAAGGTATTATAAAGAAAGATAAGTAGCTTTTGATGTATTCTAATTTAAAGGAGAGGCCTGATCTTGGTGGAAGGATATCGAGAAGGCACTACCTAAACTTGGGCTAATTTCACTTGAGAATTTAATAATATATATGTGTGTATATATATGTGTGTGTGTATACACACACAGACATACATGAAAGGTGTGAGAATGTGTTTATAAGCTTAAGACAAGGAATAAAGTCTCCAACAGAGTACGAAGCACAATTTACTCAACTATCGAAATTCGCAACTGAGTTAAGTGGTTGATGATCATAAAAATAGGATATGTTTCATTTACGGATTGAATTTGAAAATTCAAGAAGCATTGTTGATCGCCAACATTAATACTTATGATATAGGATTCGAAAAAGCTTAATGAGTAGAAGATGCCAAGGTCCAACTTAAGGCATACTAGATGCATAAAAGAGCGGAACCAAATGAGTGAGTGAAACCACATGAGAATGCACCCTTTAAATATCAAAATTTTGTCAAAAATCTCAACAGACCTTCCCATAGAATCAAAACAAACCTTCTAAAGCTCTTAAAATAGGTTCCTCTATTCTCATAGCACTTATGTGTAGATATTGTGGTAAACCTAACTATAGGGAAAATGAGTGCTCGAGAAAAGCTAACAAGTGTCTCAACTATGGAAGTATTGACCACCAAATGAGTAGATGCCCAAAATTGCTAGAGGAAGGAAAATCGCTTCAACCTCCAAGTGGGGCTGCATGAAGAAAACTTAAAGGACCCCGAAATATGTCAAGAGTTCCTATACAAGTTTACTAGCCATAATCAAAAATGAAATTGAGGGCATTTGATAGTACTATGAAATGAATTAAGAATACCTGGTCATTGGACATGAGATATTGGTGCCCTCAAGGTTAAGTAGCATAGGCATTTCCTACCCTAGTTACAAACATTATGTTATGTGTATGCAGCACATTATAATCTTAAATTAAACACTTATCAAGTTCACTAGTTAATTTATTACTTGTTGAACCAAGAAGGGAAAAAAAAGAACGGAGACCACACTACTAAGTTTAAGAAATAAGTAAAATATTAGGAGTTAAAATAATTAAAGTGAAGTAAGTTAGCATGAGCTATTATTTTGTGATGGGAGGAAAGATGAAACAAGTTTTTAAGCAAGCCCCTCAATGCCTGAATTATTAAGCTAAGAAAGACAAAAGAAAAGAATAAAAGAAATAAAAGAATGGCCAGTTGGAAAGGATGGAATTTAGGCTGGAAAAAAATTATAGCATGAGCTTTCTTTCTTTAAGGAGCTTAGAATGAAGCAAGCCGGTGAATCACACAATACAAGCTACTAGCTTAGATCAAGGTTAAGAAAAGAAAGAAATCAAAGAAATTAAGCGAGAAAAATGGATGGATAGAAGCTGGGAAAAAATGAAAGGAAGTAGGGGAGGGAAAACTAAAACCAAAGTTGATATTTTAGGTTAAAAAATTGGGGCTTTGAGAACCAATACTTGAAGAAAATTTGGATCTTTAATTTGGCAAGTAAAGCTACCCAAAATTACAAGAGCTCCTATTAGAAGAAAATCAAAAGACCAAAAGGGAGATAGTCAAAAGAAAGTTGGAAAGTTAGGAAACAACTTGAGAACTTGAAGCTTGGAAGCACTAATTAGAGGTAACATATTTTTCTACACTTCTCTCTCAATTATATTTTTTATGTAGCTAAGTACCAATGTGATTAATAGGGAAAGATGTTATATTTGTTGATTTGGAAAAGAAAATGGTGTAGAAACTAAGAAATTTCTAGCTAGTGCAGTTTCAATAAATCAGTCATAAATTTATGTAGAAAACTTGTATTTGGATGATACTTGTGTTGAAAACTAAATTCATAGGGTTTTCTAATGGTATAAGGCTCGTGCCTTGATTCTTTGTGAATCGATAACAAAAATTGTGTCAAATTGACTGAAAACCAACCCTGTGCAAACATGGTTGGAGATGAGCTAATTTGGAGAATAATTTCAAACTTTTCTCTGTTCACCATGACATCCTCTTCTGTTCTTCCAAGTTTAAGGTTCAGATCTACAAGAGTGCTAACTAGTTTGCATGCTTTTTTCCCATTTCTTTAAGAAAATCCATGACAAGTTTGTGTACCTTTTTCCCGTTTCTTTGAGAAAAATCCATAACATACTTCTGCTGGGAGATAAAAATGCCTTGTTTTGAATGAACAACTTCAATTCCAAGAAAATATTTCATCCATCCTAATACTTTTATTTCAAACTCCTTAGCTCAGTATTGGCTCAACAATTGTTTCTCCTTAACATAATTTTCAATCAGTAATATGTCATCAACATACACTAAAAGAGTCGTAACTCCTCCTGAAAGGGTGATCTTAACAAATAAAGTGTGGTCCCCTTAGCTTCATTTGTAACCCATGCTTATCATAAGTCTAGCTAATACGTTATTTGGAGAGAATAAGAGCCACAAAATTGGAGAGAATTGTTCTATTTTTGCAGGCTATTGAGAATGAATAACGAAGATCTAAAGCTATTTGTTCATGAACTCTAAAGAGGCATCAATGCAAGAAGTGAAAGTTGGGAAGCCAAGAAATCGACTGACAAAAAATGTAAATCCAAATACTCTAGGAGACACTATTTTGATTCCATATCGGAAGAGGTGAAGGGTCGATGTGAAGCTACAATACAAGAGGGTGAAAAGAAGTTTGTGGACAAACTTAAATCATGCATTGTTTCTCCAATTGAAATGAAAACTCGAGAAGTCCATATGGAGGAGCATTAACAAATTGAGGAGTTTGAAGTTGAAGAATGTCCACAACCAATGGTGGAGTATATTGAGGTTGAACATAAAGCACCATTGGAGAAGCCATCGGAGAAAGAGCCACCAAGTGTTGAATTGCTTCTTCAGATCATGCCACATTCTTCATCTACTATAGGTGACAATTCGAAGACAAATTATTTTGAAGAGGGGGAGTCTAATACGTGCGTGGTGATACTTGGGTTATTTGGAGGAGTTCAAGGGCTTAAAACATGGCATTCGGGCAACAAAAGTTCATATTCTGGCATCCACTTGACGGACTAAAAGCTGGTGATCGCATCTAAAGTCGAAAGTGTGAGGTCGAATCTTCAATGAACGAGATTAGAAGCCAGCCACAGGTCAACAATGGTGAGCGACGCCCGTGGCTGAGAGTGATTCACCCGCTGCTCATTTGAAGATTGACATTCTGATGGAAGCAGTGACCAAGCTGCCTTGCAACCTTCCCTGCAACCTGGATTAGTAGTTTTATGATTTTTAATATTTTTATTAGTTTTTAGTTTTGTTTTGAGTTATACTTGCTTTAAACTTTCAATATTAGTTGCTAGGGTAGTTGTGCCTATATACTGCTAATTTCTATTGTCGTTTGCGATGGATGTTATGAATTATGATGAATTAATCAATAGATATTGATTTTCTCTCTGTGAGAGTTTGTAAGTTCTTGGTGATGAGAACTTTCTCCGACATTTCAAGAGTGATTCTTGAGAGTCTTTTTTAGAGCTTAAGTTCTAATCAACATGTTTGATCAGGCTTTGGGGTTTTGTTCTTATAAAATTAGAATGGTTTTAATCTATGGATTGGTTAAGGGTCAAACTGTTCAACAAGGCATTTGAGTATTGATAATTTAGTCCAACTCTACGACAGCTTTTGGGTTAGATTATTGCCTAACCTTCAAGATGGTCCTTTGGGGAGATAATCCCTATGACACACTAAAGGGATACCAACCCTGATCGTGTCACTAGCAAATCTCCCAAACAAGCTCGTAGTGACTACTTAAGGCCATCTAACGCCTTTTTTAGTTTGTGATTGTGAGGTTTAGATACTATCAAAATTAGGCAAAATTCACACAAACAAAAAATAAAATTTATAACCTAATACCCTTTTCTGCAAGTACACGAGTCAATTGTAGTAGGGGTAGTATTAGGGCCGATCTCACGAGGAAACAAGAATTAACAAGAATCAAAGTTATTAACTTACTCTATTATGTAGACAAAACATCAAATAAGTGGTAGGTAATGTAAGAAAATTCAACTACTTGAAGTAAAACAATTGGAAGAAATCCACAAATGCAAGTAATAGGGCTTAGAATCCACTAATTGTCACTAATATGATTTAATGAATTAGCACCTTGCTATATTCATCTTGTCTTGCTTAGGATTGCAATTCCATATGAAATCAAAACTTGTTCTCACAATGAATTGATTAGAGTTTAACTATTATCATGATAAACTCTTGTGAAATGCATGAATTGTGGTCTTAAACAACCTCAATCCACATACTCATCCCACTATTTTCATGTGTGCATATAATAGGCTTCATCTACTATTTTTCAATGTTATAAGCATTCCTCAATGTCAAATAACATTAAAATGATTTGCAATAGGTGATCAAACTGCTACAAATATTAAACCTTGATAGATGAACAAGCAAATACAAGTTATAGCAAGTATAATAACATTCAATTCATATCATTAGCTTCACCTACCCCTAAGACAAGTATTTAGTTAAGCATGGAATTCATAACTTGAAAGTGTAAGAATTCAAAGAAGTAATTCATAACAAGTAAGGAAAAAAAGAGAAAGAGATAGAAATTCTCATTTCAATGGCTCCAATTCTTCATTTCTTTCTCGAATATGATATAGTACAAGTGAATTCTCCAAGAGTTTTCTTACAAGTATTGATACTTCCTATAAAACTACAAAGAAAACTACTAAGCTAACTACTTTGGGAGTGCTCCTCCCTTCAAGACTTGGTTTTCATCCAACCAAGCATATCTTCACTGAACTACAAGGGCATATATTTGTAGGAAAAACCCTAGTTCAAGTCATTGTCCAAGTTGAAGATGTGATGATGAAATTTGATTCCAAATCTTGAAAAATCTTGCCTTGAACTTTGAGATATTCTTCTAGGGAAATACAGAATTAGCTAGACATTGAATTTGGCTGCAAAAGTTGTGTGAACAGGCTACAAATTGCAACCCATCATTTTCTGCAAGTGGCATCAATCCGCGAGTCGAATTCGTGGGTTAGCAACCCGCAGATCACTCTTTTCTTCCAATTTTGCCCTTTTCAAAATTTGGTTATTCCTTCCATGCCCTTGAGACCTTTTTCCATCATTTGAACTAATATTTGCTTGGTAGAATTTGATGAAGAAAAATTGTTTCGGAAATTGCCATGTTTAATTGATAAAAATATGCCAGCTTGAATCAACTCTGAATTTGATATTCCTTGTGCTCCAATTGATCCAAAATGTATTTAATCATCATTTTTCTACAAAAATCAAATAAACTTGGGCATTAATGATAATTCTGTTTCAAAACCCTAATTTCCAGACTAAAAATTTTAAATTTGGAACAATCATTGTTTTGAAGAAAAATAATGAAATTGAGCCATTTTAAATTAAAAATACTAAAAAATCACTCAAAACACACTAAAATCATATATAAAATGCTATACTAAAATAGGTAAAATTATTACTTATTAGTTTGCACACAGTATGAACATCAAAATTCTTCCCATAACCTAGTGGAATCTCCATAAAGACATCAAAATTCTTCCCATAACCCAGTGGAATCTCCATAAAGACTTCTTTCTCTATTTCTCCGTATAGAAATTCATTCTTGATATCAATTGCTATAGGTAGGTCCTATCCATAGTTGGCTACCAATAATAATAGAACTCTGAATGTGTTCATCTTTGCAACAGGAGCAAATGTCTCAAAATTATCAGTTCCATATGCTTGAGTATACCCTTTTGCAACTGTGTCTTATATGACTCTATCAGACCATTTGACTTATAGTTCATAGTGTATACCTATTTATATCCCACTGGTTTCTTTTCCATTGGCAATTTCATTAATCCTAGGTTTTATTCTTTTCCAATGCATCTATTTTCACATTCATAGCTTGTTTTCATTTTTTATCAACCAAAGCCTCAGATAAGGTTGTAAAAATGGTGATGGTGTTTAGGCTTATAATGAAAGTTTTGTGGGCTGGTGAAAATTTTTAGAATGATAAAAAATGGGCAAGAGGGTATAAGGCTCATTTTATACACACTCTGACTCCTTTCCTAAGGGCAATTGGGAGGTTTTGGTTATCCCTATCTACCTGAACATCAATTTTTTATCTTGCAATTAAGGGTTAGACATTGTTACCTCATTCAAAGAATTTGGATAGGACTCTTGAACCTCCATAGGATCAGAAATGGCCATCTTTCTCCTTTTAAAGATCTTATCTTTGGCAAATCTCACATCACTAATAGTAGAATCAGTTTATCTCTTTGGTGTTTTATGTGTAGGTTCAAGCAATATTTTGGGTATCAACAGCGTTTGAGGCATATCTTCGAGTTCAGGCACAAGTTCAGGCAATGCTTCAGGCATGGGCAATGTTTCAAGCACAAGTTTGGGTTCAAGCACATGTTCGGATTCTAAATCAGGACCAAAACTTGAATTAAGTAGATTATTGAGTACATGATCTAAACAAACTGGTAAAGGATTAGATAGAGAAAAGGATGAAAGATCAAGAACTTTCCTTATCTTCCCTAGTTGGACTTTGACTCCCCTTGAAGATAAGGATTAGTTAAATAAGACTCATGTTCATTGAATGTAATATCTACCAAGACATAGAATTTCTTTGAGGGAGGATGATAATATTTGTACCCTTTTTGAGTTGAAGAATAACCCACAAACACACACATTATGGTCTTGGATCCAATTTTTCCCTATTTTGATTATGAACATGAACAAATGGCACACATCCGAAGACTCTAGAGACCAGATTGTTGGTGGTTTTGGAGTTCGTGTAGAATGCTGACAGAGTATCCATAGGACTCTTGAAATTCAAAACTCTAGAAGGCAACCGATTTATGAGATAGGTAGTTGTTAGAACTACTTCTCCCAAAATGGCTTAGACATATTTTTCTAAAATAATAGGGTTCTGGTTTTCCAAGCATGTGGGCATTTTTTCTCTCTACTACTCCATTCTATTGTGGGGTAGAAACATAAGATGATTCATGAACTATTCCTTCATTCCGGAAAACTAGGGTAAGTGTTTGATTGAAATAGTCCCTGGAATTATTTAACTTAAATACTTTGATATTAGTCCCAAATTTTTTATCATGGAATGAAATTTTGGGAGTACAAACCTAATATCAAATTTATGTTTGAGGAGAAAAATCCAATTCATACGGATGCAATCATCAACAAAAGAAACAAATCACATTGCCCCAAAAACATTAGGAATAGCAGATGGACCCCAAATATCTCTATGTATAAGATAGAAGAAAATAGAACTTCTTTTATTGCTTATTGAAAAAGGAACACCTTTGTATTTAGCAAGTTCACAGACTTCACAATTGAAAATTTCAACATCTAAGTTAGTAAACAAAGAGGGAAACATCATTTTAATGACCCCCAAATGATGGATATCTTAATCAGCAATGATGAAGTAAGATTTTATTTTTATTGGATGAAACTAATTCTATAATGAAGGAATGAGAAGCTCTACTATTGGTTACATTCAAATTACTTGGTGTTTTAAGATAGTATAAACCATTTTTTCTCTATCATGTCCAATCCTCCTCCTAGAATCATTGTCTTGAAACATAACTGCAGTCTTTTTTTTCAAATGCAAACATAGATCTCGAGTGAGTTTTATAATTGAGACAAGGTTAGTGGACAATTTGGATGTTTGGAGGGGAGGGATCATTGATGGGCTCATTTTGATATCTCCTACGCCTGCTAAATTTGTAGGGATCCATCAGCTGTGGTTATTGTTTTATTGATTGGGCATGGTATGTAGGTTAAAAAGTGTTTGGATGAATGGGGCACATGGTCAGTGGCTCCTGAGTCTATGTTTCAAGAGTTATAAAGGATAAAATTTGTGACATTTAATCTAATTGAAAAAAGGGTAAATTACCTGAATGTGTGGAAGAACAAGTACCTAATGAATTCTCAAGGTTGCTTATGAGAAAGATCTACAATTTGAATCTTCTTTGGTTGACATCACATGGTTGAGCAGATTTTCCTCTTTCAACAAGAGGTTCTTTATCCACTTTTATGGCTTTTGACATCTTCAAAGTAGGACGGAATCACTATAGGTAATTAAGGTCTTTCGAAACAAAAGTAATCCATCAATGAAGGTTGTTGAAGAAATTTCGATGTAAAGGCTAGCAGAAAATTGGAATGGGACTTCAAGAAAAATCATATGGGACCCAAGGAAGGTAAGCTCTAATATTATATTGAAATAAAAAGAGTTTGTAAGGAGAACGGTGTACAAGAAGCCTATTTGTAGGCTTATATATGACTAGTACATGCAATGAACTTAAACATAATGAATCTAGACAAAATGAACTAAGGCCTGACATAAAATGAATCTAGACATATTATCTACAATAATGAAGAAAAGATATTCTCATTAATCAAAATCTTATCTAATCAATCCCAAATTCTAATTAGATATTAATCAAATCCTTGATTAAATGATCCTTAACAAAATAGGAAACTTAGCCTAATTATATTCACTATACATGTTTTCCAAATAAAATGTACTTGTACTAGTGCATATTAGTGATTGTTGAATGTATACAGTACTTGATATAATTCCAGTTCTATACTTTATCGCACTGGGCAATATTTGCTCTTATTAAAGTCAAGATATACTTATGCATGTTATATTTGTTTTGGTCCCGGTCTTGAGTAGTTGGTCTTGTCTAAGCTGACAACGGGCCTAGTCACCAAGTTCTGGCTACCTTGGTCTTCCAACACTTTCTGGCCTGCAAGGAGGTTTTGTAACTCAAGAGGGTGTATGGAAAATGTACTTGGGTAGAACTCGAGCTACCAAACTGGCTAGCACTGGAGGTGATATAATATTGAATAATAGTATTAGACCAAAATTTGGGGGTATATTTTGGACTCAATCTTGAACGATATTGGACATAATCTTAAGCTTGACTCGATCTTGATCAATACTTAACATAATCTTGAGAACTAAATGACTCGGTCCTAAACAGTACTTGACGTGATCATTATGTATCCTTCCTAGTTACATGTTACTTGATTTATATTTGTTCCTATGCACCATTTATTTGAGTAAATCCACTTTTTAAATAAATATGCTTTAAAGGATTTTCGACTGGATTTTCAAATTGGGACTTCACTAGGCTTTAAGTTCATGCTTGTTCAAATTTGTTTTCCTTACAAGTATCTTACCACGGGAAGGGGCAGAGAGTGAGAGAAAAGAGTTTCCTAGAATAGTACTATCAAATAGGTAAATGCATTTTGAAGCCTAAATGACTCAAACAATATAATTATTTTTGAAGATATATGTAAATTTTAGCGTTTAATCATGTTTCTAGTATATGACCGCTTGTAATTGGAACCTAGCGCGAGCCATGCAAGCATCTCAATCAGGGTTCGAGGTAGACCCTGGTTGGAGGCATCACACACAAAGGAAGAATTATTGTTTAGTTTAATACAACAAAAGCAACAAATGCCTATCAAATAATATTATAAAATACAAAGACATAAAGAAGTAAGCATTTTCACTATACATCGATCAATTGCAACACACGGGTAAATGATCTCAATTTTGTAAAATAAAAAATAACAATAATAAATATCATTGAAATATTAAAATTTATGATGTATGTTTAACTCTTGAATTTTGTCAAATATAATAACAACATATTTTTACTTTCTTTACATACCTATTAATACCATGTAGAATGACGAGTAGGATCAAAATCATTCTCGTCTCTTAGTCTACTATAGGAAGAATGACATTTGCATTGGGTTTCCTTCATGTGAGTAGAGAGATATTTATGAACCATATTGTACGACTCTTAAATTTCATATTATACTTGCCAATAAAGAATTTGGAAATTATTATGTAATCAGCTCACTTTTAACGCAGTTTGGATGACTCTCAGGGATTAGTACGTTTATAATCTTTACAAGTTTTGCTTCATATCACAAGGGTAGGCAAGCTTTACTATTTAGATACAGGTTTGTGTTTTGGGATTTTTCATTCTCTTGTTTTCAGTTAGTAACGGTACGTATTACGAAAGTCTAGGCTGATTTTCATACCATAGCGTGTCATATCGTTACATATTGGCCGATATCGTCGAGTTTTAGACAATATGTACCCAATTTAGTTCCCGCAGCAATGCAGGTAACGATATTATATTGGTAGGCTTTGTTTCAGTTATGACTTAAGCAATTCGTTGCGGACTCGGCCAATATGGTAAACCATGATAATGATGGGCTACAAATAGGCAAATAGAAACAGAACAAACAGTATTTACTTAGTGCAAATGCCTGGAAGGGATGAGTGTCACGAGGAGGTCAAATCTTCAGATGTGTTGCAATCACTTTAAGTTGAGACTTCTTCGTCCCAATGATGCAAAAGGGCAATTGTAGCTTCTAAAATAAAGTCTAATGGGCCAGCAAGCATTCATGTTCAGAGACTGAATGGTTACAGTCCCTTAGAAGCTGCGGAGAGTGAAAGAAGCTTAACATTCACTTGTAGAGGTGCTGGGATCAGAGCAAATACTAAACTTCCCGTGTCTGGTATCCCATGAAGATCGTCAGCTAGAATATGAGAGGGTAAAACAACTCCATTAAAAAATTAAAAAATTAGACGACCAAGCATAATATTGAATATTGTGATTTTTTTTATTGGTTGTTAGAAAAAGGTACGGTTCAATAATTGTTGATAAAGTAACGACTAAATGCCCACCGCATCGGAATTTGGTGCATAATGGCATATGTTGAGTTTTACTTCGCTAGGATCACAGTAAGATGCATTGCATACTTTTTAGAATCTATTCTATAGCTGTATTTTGTTACGTGAAAGAAACTGAGAGGGAGAAAAGCATTTTACTTCAACCGCTGTTTCCGATTCAGATAAACCTGAGGTCGAGAAACATTGGTGGGATCATTTATTAGTTTTTAAAACCTATCACAAAATTCATTCCTTGAGTTATAAGGTAATATTTTAGTGCCACTGGGACGTCTTCTGAAAAAATTAGTAGTATGTATTTTAATAGTGGGACAACAAATGATTTTAATCAATA
Organism: Mitragyna speciosa; assembly: GCA_024721245.1. Classification (NCBI taxonomy): domain Eukaryota; kingdom Viridiplantae; phylum Streptophyta; class Magnoliopsida; order Gentianales; family Rubiaceae; genus Mitragyna; species Mitragyna speciosa. Next base: position 11,351,062 of record CM045564.1, read on the forward strand.
TTTCGATCAGGTCGACGCAGAGGAGTATTTTAATGGGGGATTTTTATTATGCGTAGTGCAACAGGAAGGATGATTATTAAAGTCTAGAGTAGGAGTAGTTGAACTTTTTTGAATGATCACTGAGTTTTTATTTTTATTTTTTTTCATAAAAGCACAGGTTTACAAAGTTCCCTATGAACGCACAAAATCTTTAGCCGAGTAGTGTTACTCTTGACGAAAAATCTTTAGTTTTGGTCTCACTCCTAAGGTTAACCGAGGGAGTTAGATAAAAAATTTTACAGTAGCACCTCTACTAGAGTATTACAAAAGAGGGACCAAATGGCTAATTTGTAAGTTGCTTTATAGTTTCAAACTTTTGGTTTTGTTATAAGGAATTATTTCACATACCCCCTGAGGTTTGTCATTATTGCAATTACCCCAGGTTCTAACAACTACACTTGCACCCCTTATGTTTATATTTTTTATAACAAAACAAACACATTTTGATAATGTATTTCAAAAATACAACAAAACACCTTAAAATATCCCTAATTATTTTTAAAGAAGAAAAATAAATGTTAACATTAATTAATTAGTCATAAAAATGTCAAAAGGGCTTATGTTCTTACACTAAATTTTCAATCTATACCTGATTCCATTATCGAAAACTCATTTATCTGACTAATCTAAATAAATCTACTTTATCTATCAAAATCTTACAAACAAATATATTAGTAAGAAAGAGATGACCAATTTATTAAAAAAAGTTTGCTTAAATAACTCAGAAGGCCCAATTCAAGGGGTAGAAAACTTTGGTTCTTAGAGTCCTTTTATATTTTTTACTTATTGCTTATTTTTTAAAAAACAATTAAAGATATTTTAGGATATTGTATTGGTGGTTTTGGATACATTATTAAAATGGGTTTGTTTTGTTATTAAAATATTAAACACAATGAGTGTAAGTGTAATTTTGAAAACCTAATGGAAGGTTTTTACAATTATGACAAACTTCAGGGGAGGTATGTAAAATTGTCCCTTCTTATAATTGAGCAAGAGAAGTGCTTAGGGTGTTTTCTTTTCTTTTTTTTTCTTTTTTTGGATCAAACATATAATATTACATTTTTTTCTTTTTTTTTCTTTTTTTGGATCAAACATATAATATTACATTGGGGAGGGAAATAGTGTTGATGGAATTTGAATCCTCAACCTTTGAGATGGAGTCATAGAACTCTAAGCGTTCGACACTCTATTTATTCCCACAGGGGTTGAATATGCTAGTTTTCTTAGAGATAAAGGAGTATTTTTGGGATAAGCCTAGAGTTTCTTGGCTAAAATATGTGGACAAAAAGACCTCATTTTTTATATAGAAAGTGGCTACATATTATTCTTGGAAAAGGATTTTGTCATCAACAAAAGATGATAGTGAGCAGGTGGCTGATGATGAGTAGGTGAAAATAATGGCTATTGATTTTTATTAAAAGGCTATTTAGTCAGTCTATTGCTCTTGAAGGGACTGTGCTTCTAGGATACTTTAGGTGATCTCTAAGAACGAGACATTTTATGCTTGACCGCATCCACGGACCCCACCTATAGACCCAGCGGTGGATGAAAGAGCCAACAAGGCTAACAAGGCTCGGCCGAGCCTTGTTGGCTCTTTCATGCCTTGCTGGATTTTTCATCCACTGCTGACCGAGTCTTGTTGGCTCTTTCATCTACCGCCAGGTTCACGGGACCAAGCCTTGTTAGCTCTTTCATCCATCGTCAGGTCCATGGCCCTATTTGAGAAAAATCCTCTAGAAACTGCTTCTCGATCCCATGCTTTGCAAGAGTACGTATTAGGTCCACCACGTACGTCACATGATATGTTACATGGTATACTATAACCAATCACATATCACCAAATAGTACAAGTGTGACCCACCATCACCACATGGCAATAAATATTGGTCATAATTTGCCACGTGGCAATGCACATAGTGCATTTAATACTTTCCCTGCTTTGTAGGCTGAGAATGCATTGAGGAGATTAAATAGACAGTGTTTAGCAATGTTTAAAAAACCAGACCAGACCGGCCAATTCGACCAATCAATCCGCGAATTAGTCATGACTCTAATATGGTTCACATATTGGGTTGACTAAACTAGAGATTTGTTGAAAAGCATCAAAACTATATAAACTGCTTGAATCGGTTTGAATCGTGAACCAGGGTTTTGTAATTTTGTCAACTAATTAAGAAATAGGAATTGATAGTTATTGGATAGGATTTAAGATTATTATTATTTTTGTAACTACAATTGAGTTGAATTTATTTGTTTGAAATTACAATTTAAAATTTTATTTGTGCAATTCCAAACGTTTTTCAAATATATAACTTTTTATCAGGTGATGTCTTATGTTAATCCACAGAATATAAAGGTGTTTATATACTTTATCTTTTAAAAAAATATATATTGAATTCGGATTGAATCGGTTCAACCAATTAATTCGTGACCTAATCACCTTACCGGTACAATTTTGGTTCAGGTTTTAAAACATTGGTGTAGTAGGAAAAATGGTAAGGCGCATGGTCAGACGCTCGACATCAGATTTCTTCAAAACTAAATTGGAATTAGATGGGAATGACGTAGTGGAGGGGTAGAAATTATTTTTTTATCATAATTATATGTAATTCCCTTAATAGGATACCGATTACTTAAGTCTCTAAAGCGGAGAATAATACTCACACAAGGAAATTCAGGCCCATTGCTTAGTGTATATGTTTATATAAATGCTATCCGACCATTCCTAGTAGTTCCACTCACAGTGCCTTTATGAAGGTTAGGCAAATCTCTGCTAATATCCTTATGATGCATTAATTGGCGAAGGTACCATATAGTCGGAGACAAGTTGGTGTAAAAATTGATAGGACTGCATCAAAATTTTGAAACCTAACTAACCAATATAATAAAAGCAAATCGAAGTAAACTATGATTTTTTTTTTTTTTGGTCAAAATAATTTGAGGATATTTAAGTAAGTTGAACCTATTTTTTTATTTCAGTATAGATTTTAAATTTCAAATCATTTAAAACCAAGTTAAACAGAACAAATTGCCCATATTCAAGCAACTGCTATACATGTATATATAAGAGTGTGTAAGTAAGATTTTAGTTTAAACATCACTTTTCCCCTCTTCCATGGCGTAGCAATGAACTCCTAATTAATTGATGCTTTTCTTATCAATTTCTTCAACAAATAATCTTTCTTATCAATTTACCAATTTTTTTTTGTCGTTTTTGGAGTTAGACATATGCACATACACCACACTTAACATATACACAGCAAGAGTAGGTTCAGACCCCGGACTTGGCATTCAGAGAATTTTTAATGACCTTCCTAGCTTGGTCATTCTGTTAATTTATCATTTTATTTTAATATTCAAAATTTTATATTAAGATAAATTTTAAATAAAGACTTCTTAATCATTTATTTACAAATGATTTTTTAATATAAAATTTAATAATAGATGAAATTCTAGTAGTGCCAGTTTCCTATTGAGATATCCTCTTTATAATAAATTTGTTTAATTGTAACAATTAATATTGGATATGTTGTATTATATTCGATTCATTTTATAGAAACAACTTTAGATTTAAATATTATTGAATTCATTATTTATTGACAGAAAAATCCAATTGGCCAAACTGAGCAAATCAATCAACCTGAACTGAAAAGAAAAAATGTATACTGAAATGTTACTTTTATCTCTGTCATTGTTTTGATTTTGGTTTGAGATTTTCAAAATCGATTTGAATAAATTGGTTCAAGAAAATCAATAGAACGTCACTATACTAAACCATAAATATTATCAAAGCTCGTGACATTGTGTGCTGGAATTTTTCTATTTACAACCATGTCTATTATGGCCTTTTTCGATGGATTTTTGGTTAGATGAACATATGCGTAACTACTACACACTTTTGGGTGTTTTATTAGTGAAAGGTCTAAAACAAAAACATAATGGGGTTGAGCGGACAATTTTATATTATAAGAGAGTATGTAAAAGGGAGTATGTATCCTTGCTCTAAATACTGGAAGGTATAAGTGAAATTTGGCCCAATTTTTTGTAGTCTTCCTTCATTTCCATTTTTGCAAAATAAAGAGTTAAGAGTGTGTCCATTCTTGGTTACCATAATTTAGTTACTTAATGGAGTACCAAAGAAATATTAAAAATGCTATGCCAATAAAAGGCAAAAGACTATAGTCAAGACGTGGTTGGTGATCATTATATCAAAAATTGGCTTTGTGAATATTGAACAAGTTTAAATCAATTGGAGATGTACGTCTAAAATTCTCACCTGTTATTGATATCCATGTACATTTGAGTTTCAATCTTTGAAGTGTTAACAGCTCACTTCACACTTCACAGTATAACAAATTATTAGAAGCTGACGAGATGGTCAATATGAGCCAACTAATATCTTCTCATATAGACACGGACAAGGTGTTTGTTGAGTGTTAAATGTAAAGCGTTAAGGCACGGAACGACATTTATTAAAGCATAAGAAACTTGTCAAGAATGCAGAAGCGTTGATCTAATTTGTAAATACGAAGAGTTAAGAATTTAAGAGGGTGCAGCTGCAGAGAGATATGAATTTGTGATTTTATTCTGCAAAAACAGAGATTATTATGTTGGCAACTTCAAGTATTCAATGATCTTAAATTATTGGTGGCTGTGGAATGTCATGAATGAGAACCACTCCACTTCTTGTTGTTTCCTTTTTGACCCTTCAAATTAATTGTTTTTTGGCCGTCCCTCAACAATCAACTATTCCGAATTTGATATATTAACAATAATTGTGAGATGTCAAAAGCAGTAAAGGATGCCCTCGCAAGTTAAGCCTCATCCAGTTTGGACCAATAGAAGCCGGTATAACTATCTAATATTTTTATGTAACTATCCATAATTTTAGTGTAGCTGTCGTTTTTCATACTTTTTTTTTTACTTTGATAGTTGCATCTCATCTGTTTATTTTTTACACTTTCAATCCGAATCATGAACTGGTCCCAACAATAAGAACTTGTGAGGCCTCTTCTCCAGCAATAAGAAACAAAAAAAATCTTATGTCCAATATTTGAATCGAACGGGAATGAGATTCAACAAATGGACTTATAAAACTATCATTCTAAATTTTTATTTAAAACCACTCTAAAAATAAGAAGAAATCTCCAAGGTAGCAGGTATCTTACCTAACTTTGAAATGCGGAAAATATCCTTTTGGACAGCAAAGACCATCATTGACTTGTTTTCGTTTCGCTAGACAAAAACAAGAAGTTCGTTTACCTAAAAAAACTCTTACTTGGACTTCCCTAAAAACTGTTCTAAAGTCTATTCAAAAAAAAAAATTTTTTTGTATTACTGTGAGATCCTATGGTTGGCTCGACATGGTAGAAATACTAGGGAATAATACCAAGTTTGTTGAGTACTTTACAATGATGGTGGAGCAAAAACTTTTTGCTTTTTCTTTTTTAAGTAAGAGAATATACAAAACTTAATTGTGAAGTGAAAAATAACGTCAGAAAAATTGGCAAAATAGTTTTTTTCATTTGATTTTTATACTTTTTTATTATTGCATTATTAAAATGATGACTTTTAATGCACACACTTGAGGTTTTGTAAATTTTTAGCTCTTCACGTTTAAAATAATGACCTCTTATTTGTCCGAAATCCACAGTTTTTGTCCCAAAACTCATCTATGATCAAAGTTTTCACTTAAAAGTGTACTTAGCCATAAATAGAACCGAAGTTCACAAAGTAGTTTTTGAGGCAACTGTTTCATTTTATAATTCTGCAGTGTTGCTGTAAAATTGAGATGTTTCAAACTTCATAGGTATTTTTCATATATTCTGACTAGGAAAAGGTAAAGTGTAGGATTTTTTTGTTTACAATTTGAATTGAGTTATTGTCCGTGTACAAAAATATTTTATTCATTATAACGCTCTTTGGGTGATTTTGAAAATTAAGAAAATAATTTATATTTTTTAAATATTTGAGATTTTTTTACTCATCCGGTAGCATTCAAACTGGGGTAATTTTTTTGCTATAATCATGTCCACAAATTACATTAGTAGTAATTCATATGAGCATTTTGTGATTTTTGCACGGGTAATTGCACAATTTCGGCAGACCTTTTTTGTCATTTTAGGTGAAAATGAGTTTTAGGCCAAAATTGTGCATTCTGAATATGCGGGGGACTAAAGTCATTAATTTAAAAGCGAGGATTAAAAGAATACATGACGAGTAGATTAGGCTATACAAATTTCAATCAAAACACAATACTTATCCAGTAATAAAAATTAATTTTTTATTTTTCCGTAAGTGTACGGGTTGGTTGTAATATTAAAAATACTGGGTATCGTATCCCACGAGAAATCAAACATGTGCAACTACTAGGATTTAATCACTTGCTTTATTATCGAAATAATCACTTATCAAGATAATAGGGTGGATTGGTAGTGAACAAGCAATAGAATAGGATCTTGAAGAAACAATCAACTTGTAAAAATTCAATATCAAATGAACTAGAACATAGAATCTACTAATGAACCATAGGTTGAAGTTGAATCGATAACTTGCTAAGTTAATCTTGCCTTGTTTAGAATCCAATTTCATATGTGATCATAACTTGTTCTCAAAATAAAATGACAAGATTTCAACCATTCTCATGATGAAACCTTATGAAAAGCATGAACTGTATTGATTCACTTAAGTTTTTATTATTCTTATATGAACAACTTAAGCATTACTTGTTCATTTTCCATTGTTAAATGTATTTCTCAATGTCACATAACAACTAAATGACTTATTGATAATGGCCAAACAAAAACAAGTGTTAAACCTTAAATAAGTAAACAAATAAATGTAACCTTAGTAAGCTAAGCAACTTAGTTCATGTTTTGAGGTTCATTAACTTTAGCTATATTTTAGATGAAATGTACAATGCAACATAATGAAGAAAACAATAACCACTTCAACCTTGATGTAAGAACTCATATTCAACTTAATGAAATAAAAGAGACAAAGGTGAGAAAGGCTTATTCAAATGTAACAAGGCTTCAAAAACTTCTATTTCTTCTTCCAAAAATTAAAGTACAAGAGTTACAAGAATTCAAGTATTCCATTGAAGTAGTAGAGTATTCTACTAATTCTTTTGGTTCTATGCTAGCCAACCTCTTTTTAATGCATTACAAATGGCTTCTATACAAATGAAGTACAAGTCACTTTCCAAAATTACAAATACAATTAATGCATGAAATGATGAAGATTTTTTCTTGAGCTCCAAAATTAGCACAAAAAAATCTTCATTTATATTTTCAATGAATTTTTAAGCAGCCAAAATTCTATCTTCATCTGAAAAGTCTTTAAAATTAGCTAGAAAGTGATGCAAGTTGCAACTTTCAAAAAACCCTAACCTGCAACAAATTCACAAATGGCTAGACTATGAATGATGACCCGCGAATCACACTCAGAGTGGCCCACTTGGCCAACATAGCTGCTGATCTAGATTTTCACATGTATGTAGACATTTTTCAAGTGTCATCCATGCATTTCCCAAATCTTGCACAATTTATTCTTCCACAATTCCTTCAAAATTCATTCAACTCATTCACTTGAATCTACTATAATTTTGATCCCCTTTCACTCCAATTAGTCCAAATTGTATTTAATATTACGAACATGCAAAAGTGTACAAAATTACGCATAAAGTAGCTCAAGATAACAGTTCTGCTTCAAAACCCTAAAGTCCGAGAGAAAAACCTAATTCATGAAATTTAATGTATTTGAAGCCAAATTCACTTGAAATGCACTAAAAACATATTAAAAACATATAATAATACATATATTAAAATATGTAAATTTTATAGTTATTAGTATAAAACATCAAATGTGATGGACCAAAACACATTATTTTAAGAAAGTGACTAAAAGTAGGGGCAAGCAAATCAACAAGGTGAACCTATACATTACCCAATCCATATAATAGATTAGGTAATCACAATGTACAACTCTTAGCAGGCTAGAGTAAAGGTACAAAATTCGAAACTTGTGGCGATAGGGGGAGATGCGTGCTCCCGTCTCTAAAATACAATATTACTCTTTAAAATTGATAATGCGATTGGATAAAACAAGTTAAGAATGTAAACATATAAGTATCATATTAGAATTAGAATATATTGTTGCGTAAAAATATTAAACCATTAAAGAATTTTATTAGTAATGTACATCTAATTTCATAATGTCTTATAATTATATTCATTTTTACCATCATTTATATTTAGCAACCTTAAGTCAATGATTTTGCATGAATCATTTTTGCCTACTTTTTTAATTAAATTAAATTATTTGCTAATTTATATCAAATTATGTAACATAATCACATTGAAATTAAAACTTTGGATTTATCATAAACACTATGCCTATTCGTTAAAATTTATATTCATTGTTATATGCCTTTATGGTGAAATGTATGTTAGTGCAAGTTATATTTTTATCTTTACTTGCTTGTGTAATTATTTTGTATTCTTATATTACGAGTTTGTACTTTAGTGTTTATATATTTAATTTAAATTTGAATTTAGGGTTTACATTAATATTCTAGTTGTATATTTTGTTTAGTTCAAAAAGTTGATTGTAGTATTTACTTTAGAGATTCAAATTATAAATTTTACTTTTTTTATAAATTTTACTTCTTTAAAATGCGTTTATAGTGTTTATAGAAAATGACATAACAAGATTATAGATTTATCTTTTACCTAAACTTCAAAAAGATGCTAATGAAAAATGCTAGGTTCCGTAGCATTACCCACCTACCTTGTAAAAATAGCATATGGTAAGGATAAAATAGAGTTTTGCATATGGTAGAATTAGAATAAAGACTTTTAGGGCTAACACAAAATAAGGTAAAGTATAGATTTTAGACTTTGTCCTACCATACTCGTGCTCGCTCCTATAAAAATTACAAAACTTAAATGCAAAAAAAGCGGAGAATTTCACAAACATATCTTGAGGATTGTGGCAATTGCTGGAAGCTACATGCATGTTTGAAAAATTGCATTTACCATCCTCGATTAAATTGAAAGACTACAATACCCTTATGCCTGGTTTGGTTCATAGGAAAGTAGAGTTAACTAGGATCTTGATTCCTGTGAATATGAATACAAATGGATCCCTTTATTTTGTTTGGATAGTTTAGGAATATTTCTAGGAAAATGATATTGACTAAATTATCAAAATGATCTTGAACTAAAACCCTAACATGTTTATATGACTTTTAATGATTTTAACATACATGGAGTAACTAAAGAATAAAATATCAATATCAATCCTTATGTTCCAAAAAAGGGGAAAAAAAAAAAAGGAGCACATTCATCCATCTTTGGCTTCAGTGCATATATGTCATATTTGTAAATTTGAAGAAGTAATTTTTGTAGTAAGGATATGGAGAGGATTAAAAAAGAAAAAGATATCAATTTCTTTATCTTATATATGTAAACGCCATAATTGTAACCCTAAAGGAATAATTGTTACAAGAAAAGATGGAAAAAGTGATGAGAGGGAAGCTTAATTGGGATAGTGTTAGAAGAGCAGTCATTGTTGCAGAGCGGGAACAGAAGGAAATGATGGAGGTAGGCATAATTAGGACGTTGTAGAGAGAAAATAGAGAAGAAAGTGAAGGATGGGTGGCATAATTGGGATGTTATAGAGAGGAGATTGGAAGAGAGTGATAGATGTGAGGTATAATTAGGATGGTATTGAAGGTGGAATGGGTTTAATTGAGACATAAAGACTTGGAGTTGAAGTTTGAATAGAGTCAGTTATTCTAACATATCTTTTGATTAAAATCATGAGTCAACAAATCAGAATACCAACAAAAGTTCAAAATTCAGAATCCTACCATGTCACCACTACTTTTCTTGTTTTAAGGACTCATTTTACTTTATAAAATACTAAAAATCTAACTAACCAAAAGAATTCAAAATTTTATTAAAAGATTATTTTTCCCATCCATAATCCTTGTCAACCGAACAAGGATGTAGTAGAATACCTAAAACAAAATTGGAAAAAAAAAAATTGCAAACCCACATGGTCATTTTCCCTTGTTTACTATCCAACCTAATGAGCACTTTGGTGAGACATAGGCCACAACTGATCCTTTAGCCCCAATACTTAAAAAATCTCTTACACCATCAGTTTTAGTAAGCCTCCACCCTCTTCTCGCAAACCACCACAACCAACATTGTCTCCAATTCCATAATATATTCAAGTAATTAGTGCCTAAGCCACTGCTTTAGTGCTCTTCCACCCATAAATCCCATTTAACTTTTTGTTTTTACTAATACAATTCTCAAGCATCACAAGTCATGTTAAACTTGAAGATTAAATAAAAGGGAAAAAAAGCTCAATCTTTTTCCCTTTAGTTTCCGTTATTGGTTAATAAAAATGAGAAATTTCATTTATGGCTTTTGTGGTTTAGAGATTAGAGAATAATAAAACCAGTTGGGTTTCTTTTAAATTGAGTATTTATTCTTTATACTTTAAACTGATGGTAAATGTTCTAAGCTTTGTTGTGGGGATCTTGTTGGCTAGTGAATTGCCTTGGTTTGTTATTTTTGTATGTGCTTACTGTTGCAAAAATTTACGTATCTTGATTTTCTTTTGGCAAATTACTGGATTTTATATCTTATATCGTTTGTATTGATTATTGAAAAGCTGATATCAAATCTTGGAGCCTTGAGAGTGGGATGTTAGAGAAAATACGTGTCGTATTTGGAGCAACAATTTGGGTTGTATTTTTCCCTCATCCAATACCGGGATTGGAGAGATGTTAGTGTTAGAAAAAAAATTTTTAGAGGATAAAAAGAACATAAGGTCAATTTAAGATGCTTACCTGCATTTTTTTTTAATAATAGCTTTTGCTGAGGATTTATTACACAAACAATAATAATAATAATAATGGAGGTATGTGAAAATTTTCAAATGTGAGGGGAGCTTTTTGTAATAGCAATAAATCTTAAAAGATGATTATGAAATTATCCTTACATCTATCTCTCTCTAGTTCGACTAAATTATCAAATGAACCTAGTGGTTTGACAAAATTACAATCTAACATTTTGACTGGTCAAACGTTTACCTTACTGTTATAGACGTAACAAAAAAAAAGTGAAATGACAAGAATAGCATTTATTTAAATACATCTACTTCCCTTGAAATTTGTTCATATTACAAAATGACTCTTGTCATTTGGCCAAATTAGTCCAATCCTATAAAATAATTATATGCTTATAAAAAATTCTATATAATCATCTAAAAGCTAAATAAATAAATAATAAAAGATAACTAGGTGCAACCACTAAAAATGCTAAAGGAAAACAAAGGAAAAATATCAACAAAATATAGATCGTATTGGATGTGGAGCAAAAAGATTTAGTTTGATTTATATATAAAAGGAAATTGTATTTCAAATCAAGAAAGAATTTTAACATGAATTTAAAGTTGACATTTTGCTTTAATCTCTAAAAGAAGATTTAATTTGATTTATGTATAAAAGAAATTTCATTTCAAATTAAGAAAAACATTATCATGAATTTGAAGTTGAGTTTTTGTTTTAATCATTAAAAGAAAATTCAGTTTGATTTATATATAAAAAGAAAAGAAAAGACTTTATCATGAATTTAAGTTGAGATTTGTTTTAATCTCTAAGAATCTTCCATAAAAGTTACTTTTGACCTTTAACAATTGATGATTGTATTAATAAGTGACAATGACATAATAGTAAAATTAGTATATTTTAAAAAATTTATTAGAAATTTATTGTATTTAAGCAATAGAATTTGGTGACATGTAAATACACATAAAAATTGTTGTTCATATCTAGTATTTATTAACAATGGTCAAAATTCTATTGCCAATGATACTATATAACAAAACATTTTGTTATTTTGATTGTAACCTATATGAAGAGTAACAAGAAAAGATTAGTGATTAATGAGCATATTGAGAATTTCACAAAAAAAATTGGTATTATTTAATTAAAATAACGTCATAGGGATCATTTCATAATTTGGACAAACCCGGAGCGAAGTAAGTGTAATTAATCAAAATTGCAAATAGGGTATTTGGGATTTTTCAATCAAATATTTTGATGATGTAAACATATCTTTTGTCAAATTTAATGAGAGGGAGGCATTTGATAAACATTTGTGATTTTAGAGGGGCTTTTATTAAATGTTTGGTGATTCAAAAGGTTAGACTATAAATTAGTCAAACTATAAGGTTTGTTTGATAATTTGACCAAACCACATGAGAGATATATGTAATTAACCCATATTTTTGGGATTTCAGTGTAAAGGGTTAAATTTTAATCAAACCTATACTATTACACTGGAGGAAAGGAATAACATTAGTGGGATTTAAATCCCGATTTCTGAGATGGAATCGTAGAACTCTAACCGTTTCATCATCTATTCGTTCCCTCTAAACTAATACTATTACATTGAGAAGTTAGAGAATTAATTTTTGTTGATTGAGTCAGGGATTTGTTGGTTACGAATTTATCATTCTTGGGGTTCGTTTTGTAATTTCTCTAAACTTGAGGGTTTATGTGGTAGTTTGGTCATACCTCAATGGAAGTAAAGTAATTAACCCAAAATTATTTTGATGATTTACCCGCCAAACAACTTGTGCGAAAGCTGAAAAGGACAAGTAATGCCGGGACAAAGAGTATAGTATATATCCTTCAAATTATCATGCTTCACAGCTAGCACTTTCCAATGATTCGAAAGAGAGGTTTCCTTGAGAGAGAATGACAACACCAGTAAGTCACACTAACAGAAAAAGTTTCAATTCGCCATCGGAATTGATTCACTTTTTATGGTAAGTTATTATTGGGCATCCGTTTTACTTTGTGCCAAGTACAACACTTTTGGCAATATAAAACTTTTGTTGCGAATACAACAAAAAGAAGGGGAAAAAGCAGAGAAGGGGGGGGGGGGGGGGGGGTCTTTAGACGGTTCTTCTTACATTCAATTTGTGCTGCAACTTAAATTTAATGTTGAAGTCGATATGCAAACTAAAAATTCTTTTTTTTTTTTTTTTGGGAAAACAAAGATGTGAGCAAGTACATGGAATTTTTATTTATCTTGAACATATAAAAAAAAGAAGTAAATTAGCACGTGAAGTTGAGGATTGGTCTATTAATAGACCCATGTGTTTTCAATTTCTTTTTTCCTCTAGTGTACCATTATGTACAGACACACACATTCTAGTAATAAAATGTTGCATTAGTAGTGGAGAAAGCCGGACTTTTACTTGGTATAATTTAAATTTGATATTACATCTAATGCTTAATGCCAACGAGGATTTTATTTCAGGTTTTTATTGGATAGAACAAGCAATGCCTAATTACTGTCTTCGGTTTATTGTAAAAAAGGAGTCGAATATGTTGTTAATTTTAACGAGTTATAGTTAATTTTAACAAGCTATATAAACTTTCTTGATTGTGAGATCTAATAATATGTGGAACTTGCTCAAGTTTATTTAAGCCGAAAAAGGAAAAAAATTAAAATGCTAAGAGATGGTTTACGAATCCTGCCCTTGTGTATACAAGCTACATTAATTTAATTACCATGTGCATGTATGGTAATAAATATGCATATTCAATAAAAAAGACTGTGTCTTGAAATGCCTCAATAGCAAATTACCCCCTGTATGCAGAAAACACACAAATTACTCCTTATTTTAGTAACAAATTACCCCCTTATGTACTCTTCACTTTTATAAGGACAAATTTACCCTCATAATCTTTAATATTATTATTATTGTTGATTTGTTATATAGAAACAAAATAAGTTCAAAATTACTACTTTAAAAACAAAACTCTTGACTCCAAAAATATAAAAATTTTGTCACAAAATATTCCTATTGTTTATATCCAAGATGGAGACAAGTATGAAAAAAAATGAATAATTTATTTTTTTTATAATATATAACGGGTAGCTTGCAAAGTGAAGATGAAGTTGTAATTTTTGTAAAATAAAGTATCAAGAAATGCTAGTAATATCATCTTTGCTAGTGACAATAATAAAAAAATATAACAATTATAAACCTGTATTTCTAACTTAAATAACATAAGACTAGCTTTATCTAGTAACAAAAGTAACAAAACTTTTTTTTTTTTTTTTGTAGTTTTTGTGGTTGAGAGTTTTCTTTCCTTTATCATTTTTTTTTACTCAATCATGGGTAAATTTACTATAAAAACTTTAGATTTTGGCATGAAAAAGGAAAATTGTCAAAACATTGTATATAGAAGGGCATAAAGATCTTTTATTAATTTAAGGGGTAATTTGTGTATTTCATGAATACAAGGGGCAATTTACTATTAATGCAACATTACAGGGGGCATTTTATGATTTAGCCAATGAACAATTTATAATTTTGTTACTTTAACTATATAACTTTCTTTGACTAGTCTGTAGATTAAGAAGATAGTATTGTAAAGGATACTTCAAATGTCTATTAAATCCTACAATACAAGCAATGTATGGAAGCTTGAAGGTAAAATCAATCCTTTGAAAGAACACAGTTGTTTGTCTCTTATAGTTTCTACATGAATAAATTTCTTGAAATCCATTAAGAATTGAGCAAGCTTTCTGCTTCATCTATTTTAAACTAATTCATCCAAGAATTGACGATGGAGGAGTTTGAAGAAAATCTATCCATTTGGTTTATGGATGAGATGAGACAGGATAACTCATCCTCACACTACAAATTTCGAGATGAGTCACTCCGGATTAATAGTCCCAGATGTCCAATGTTTGGTTGATATTAAATTTGATGGGATATTGTAAAAAATTATGTTATTGTATGTTTTGTTAAAAATTGAATTTATCTTTTACTAAGTAAAATACCCAAAGTTTATGATATTATTTTTATTTAGTAATAGTGGTGATGCACAGTGGCAGATGGTCGTTGTAATCATGGTGATAAATGGTAGTGGTGGTTGTTGGTGCTCGTTGTGGTAGTGTATGGTAGTATTGTGGCAATAGTGGTGTTGCCTCGCATTCATGGTAATAGTGATGCATAATGGTTGTGGTTATAATGGTAGTACAATTTGGTGGTAGTGGTGGTAGTGCATGTGGTGGTCGTAGGAACAAATTAGTCAACAATTTTATCATCTTATTTAAGAGTCATCATGATAACTAATACCACCACTTCCATGGGATTATTTTATCCCATGTACATAAGATTAATTCAATTAGATAGGATGTTTAATCTCATGCTTAAAATGCAACCAAACATTGAATGGCATATGATCAGTAATCTAATCTATGTCATCCAATGGACCAAATGCACCCTAACATTTTCCTTCAAAAACTGAGATAAAGAGGGGAAGAGAGATCTTTTGGATGGTGTGGGGTGGGTTGGGAGGGAGAAAGATCCGTTTTCTTTCTCTCTCCTCACGGTTTTTTTCTTTTTCTTTTACCTCAAAAAAACTATCTATTAAACTACATTTCAACCCCACAGCATCATTGGTTTAAAATATAAATAATGTTTTAATATATGTGATAATGAAATAATAATTTTAACATCTTTTAAAATTTTATGAATTTAGGATTAAAATTATGCATTTTTAGATTACTACCCACAAAAGAGAAAACTTTATAATTTTTTTAAGGATATTTAGTATTTTTTAAATCTGAAATGTATGACTAAATTAATTTTCATATTGAACAGTGATGTGATGATTTTGGTAAAAAAATAAGAAATCATTTATTATATTGATGGGTTCATTTTAAACTTTAATTGAAAAATGACAAGAAATCATATAATGAAAAAACTAATGAAAATGAATGAAAATAAAAAATTGTCCAATTCAGTGTCACATGGATGCTGCTACATCATAAGCTATTCTTGATATGTGCTTCCGCGAGCATATCAAGAAATTAGGCTTATGTGATTTATATATAGTTTGCTCGTTTCATACTAAAGGAAATTCTAAGAACCTACTCCCTGATGGATTAGACTCATCGTTTTTCAAAACATAACTAATTGTACCTTGATCCTTATAATTAATTTTATTCATAAATTAATTACCGTAACTATTGTATACTTATTTATTAAATCAATTCAAGTCAATCAGATTGTTCTTAATGTGTATTAGGTTCCCAAATAAGTTCATAAAAAATAAGATTTAAAAGCAATAATAGAAATTAAATAATTTTAATATAATATTAAGTAATTGATAAATTAATTCATATTTTTTTTATTCAGATTGACATCTAGCAGTATATCATGACACTCAAATATTTAAAAATTCAAGTGGCTCAATTTCAAATTTTTATTATTATATTCTATGCAATTATCATCTTTTCACCTTAATAATTCCTCAACATAGAGTATGAGAGGAATGTCAAATTTTATTTGTCTCTCGCTACTAAAATAGGTAACTCCCTGAATTAAGATTTAGAGATAATATTTGAATTGCTTTAACTATAAATAAATTTTAGAGTAAATTTTTTTTAAAAAAGCAGTCAATTGGTGATACAATCTCCTATCATTAGGTGTTGAATCCTATATTGATTGCCTACGATTCTATCATGCTTCATACTACGAGGCTATTTTTGTTTGCTTAGATTTTATAAAAGTTACTTCTAGCAAAGTGGATTATTAAAAATTAGATTTTTTAAAATCTAACAGATGTTCTAGTTCTTAAAGAACTAATAAAAAACTGATTTTGAGTGTTGTCAGAAAAAACTGTAGAAGGTGATAAAGTTGATATTATCTTAAAGTATCAAGTTGATATTGTCTTAAAATTTCATAAGTGAACATCCAATGAAAATCATTTGATGTTAAACTTATGATATTTTAAGATAATACTAGTAGTTGATAATATTGGCCTTATTTGGATTGATTTTTTTTGGGTATTATTTTGGAAAATTTTCACTGTTCATGTTTTGATTGTTTGAAAATTTTTGTAACTTTTTTGAAGTTGGTTTGACCAAAGTTTTTTTGTCACTTTTTCAAAAACAATGGTTCAAAATCTCCCGCCAATTTTTTTCATTTTATATTTCGACTATTTTTTTTTAATTTTTTGATTGCAATTGAACACTTGTTATAGGACACTCATGTTGTAATGAATGTCTAATGTTCCATTTCTATCATTTATGCTTTTAAAGTGAGCACTAATACTGGACGTTGACAGTGTCCAGTGTCAGAGCTAATTACTCCATTGCTACCCTATATAGAGCGTGAAATATTTGTCGTGATTTTTTTGGTTCTTCTAAATAGAATTTGAAGCAAAAAATGTTATATTTTGTGAATAGTTATGTAAAAAAGGGGGAGAAATTGTTAGGAAGTTCTTGAAATGCAAATACTTTTTCAAAATAATTATTCACTATCTAAACAAAATTTTCAAAATTCAAACACTTTCCCAACTTTTAAAAAAGTCAACAAAAGTCCTCAAATAATTATTCTGAATAATTCTCTAAATAATACATATCCAAACGGAGCCATTATGTTCTACCTTATCAGTAGTTCCCAATTAAAAAGAAATCTGTTTAAATTGAAAAAAAGCCACACCTAATCAACACACTCATGCATATTTTAATTTTTTTGCTTCAAAAATTAAAAGATTATTCATATACTCATCTTTTTCAACAGTAAAAAATAAATACATAAAAAGTAGGATATTCTCATGTCTTCCAAGGAAGCCCTAAACAACCCAAAACATTGGGACACATGGCTCCCATTCAACAGGAAAAATTTGCCCATGCCTTTCAAGAAAATCCTGAACAATGCATATTTATGTATAGAAGATAGAGACAAATGCCTCCGATTCAAGGAGAAAAAATCCACTTTAGATTTTAATCATAAACCCACCAAAATATATGACTGACGAAGTACAATGATGGTGAATTTTTCGTTTTTTTTTTTCTTTTTTAACAGGAAATTGTAAAATTATCATTAATTGTTAACATAGATAATGGCAGTAAGTATTGTTGTCAATTCAAGAGGAAAAGCCCCACCTCAAATATTGATCATAAACCCATTAAAGTAACTTTTGATCTTTCACCTATTATTAAAAAAGATCATATTAGACGGGAGGCTATAATGGATCAAGACAAGAGAAGTTTTGGCGTGAGTAGGGAGCTATGAGAGGGTAAGATAATTAGATTATTCTTGTTATTTTTGTAATTTGATTAATTTTGGAAATATATTTTTGTTCATTAAAAATGAGAGTTCAGTTAGAATCAGCTAAAACAAAACCTTGAATACATTCTTAAATTTACTTTTTAGTTATTAAAAATTATAATCTAGATACAAAATCAATAAGAACATAAAAAAATTGAGTTTTTAAAATAAAAATTTAAAATTAGGTAAAATAATCAAATGAGAGTACCCTTTTTAGCAAATTTCTACTGTATAAGCAACTTGATGAGGTTAACAACTAATACAGAAAATATATTAATTCATACTTACATTACTATTATAAGGTGACTTAATCATTAACACTCAAATAGTTATACACATGCTTTTTCTGAGGGATTAATCCAATGAACTTGTTTTCAATAAGCATTCACATGCCAACTTCTATGTCAATACACCATAACTGTTGAGATTAACTGTTACTATAAGTATAGGTAATATTATGCTACATGAATATTAACAATATTATATTTTATTAATACTATGACTAAGAATGGTTTAACAATATAATTTCAAATTTGTACATAATTCATCATCTTAATTATTTACAATTTATTTGACACAGTTATCTTGCTACGGAAATAGATAAACAACATGAGATATTAAAAAAGAAAGGGATGTATTATTGTTGTATAATATTAGTTACAAGTCAAACCCTAATTTCTTTTGGGGATAGTACCCTAATAAGAAATTGTATTAAAGTGCAACCTTTTTAGTTTTAACAGAACTTTTAATTTTGAGGACTTTCATAATTTTATTGGGTTATGCCGTTAATATCCTATTTACTCGTAAAAGTTTCAAGACTTTAAAATCACTGTATATCTGTAGTCTAGGACTTCAAAGTAGCATAAAGACTGAGGAGGTCTCATTTCAAAATCTTGTATGTATGATGGATTTTGCATTGAGAATAGATAGTGAGATAGAAATCATGCAGTTCCATTTGAATTATATATTTTTTTAAAATTAATGTATTTCAAAAATTTTATTAGGTTTACGTGCGTTTGAGATGACAAATGTGTTTATATTTTATAGAAAACTGGCCAAACATATGTCTTTTGATCGCATGCATAGGCCAGATTTCATGATATTTAACCTTTTTTCTTATGTATTATGGTTCATATGCTATCATTTTCTAATAATCTGTCCCCTTCAGCTACCTCCCAAAAAAAAAAAAGCTTAATTTTTTATTTTCTATAGAAGAAAAATCAAACTTAAATTCCAAAAGTATTTCCCAAAATTTGACTTACAATTGTTTTTTTCCCCTTCAGACTCGTACCTTTAAGATCATACAAAAAGAGTGTTAACAATCCTCAAATTGCATTTTAACTTTTCAAATAAAATTTCAAAGGGTGAATTAGTTTCAAAGTTTTAGAAAATTGAAGAAAATTTTATGGAAAAGGTCTAATGAAACACATATTACTAAAATTACCATAATATAAGAAATAACTAGTCATGCATACCTTTTTTTTTCCAAGACAGTGATTATTGAAAAATAGTTTTAGTTAGATATTAAATCTTTAAAATTAATCAAACTTTCATTGGTTTCCAACTAATTCTTATTTTTCTAAAAAACTGCATATAATTATTTTAATTTTTTAAAAAAAATTTAAGTATTAGTATGCAATTGGGGAGAGAGAGAGAGAGAGAGAGAGAGAGAGAGAGAGAGAGAGAGAGATTATGTAGTGAAAAATATTACAATAATAATAAAAATGATAAGAAAGTAAAATTTATTAAAACTAATAAGAAAGGAAATTAGAAAGAAAGTGTATCTACAAACATACGAATGTTATAAAAATATTAATTCCAAAATTAATAAGATGAATAAGGAATGTAGAAACGTATTTAAATAAGTAAAAATGGTAATTAACAAAATATTTAAATTATTACAATAATAGTATATTTATATTAATATGAACTCGGTCCATATAAAAATTTTATGGTAAAATACTACATTCAACTTTGTTCCGTACTATCATTGCGATTCAGAGGCATTAAAGGGGTTTATCAATTAAAAAAAAAAGAAGAAAAAAAAGAAAAAGGAAAAATGTATTTTGCGGGTAAGACCGCAATATATTATTTTATTACAAATAAAAGAGAGAAATATCAGCACATGCTGATTAAGAGTTATCCCACAAGTAATAACAACCATTTCCTAAACCAAAATCTTCAAAATCTCATCAATCAATGTCTACATCCCCAAAAATTAAATACCCCAAACAAGTGGACCCCACACGCATGTGCCAACTGTATCCAAACATTCATTTTCCCTTTTCCTTTCACTTCCATCTTTTTCCCTTTCTCTTCCCTTCTTCTTCTTCCCAAATCCACGTCCTTTCTTCCTCTGTCTGTGCCGGCGTTTCCCCTCCCCCCCAAAACCCCCTCCCAAAAAAAAAAAAAAAAAAGGGTAAAAGTGCTCCTTCTATTTTATATTCTTCCTTTTTTTTAGCCTCCGAAATGCCTCAGTTTCCATCTCTCCCCCCTGCATGTCCACTCGAACATGCTTAAAAAATCCCTAGTCCACATATCTATGTGAGTAGAAGGAAAAAGAAAAAAAAAAAAAAAAGGCCACATTTTTCTTATACCCTCAAGAAAGACTGGAGTTAATTGAAGTCTTCTTGCCATTGAAAAATTTTCGAAGGCAAAATGAGAGAAACCCGTCTGGGATTTCCCTTTCGACTTTTTCTTCTCATAATTTTTCTGGGTTTTTCCCCTTCCGTCCACTCTCAGTCCAGTTCAACCGATGCTTCAGTAATGCAAGAGTTGAGGAAATCTCTCAACCCGCCGAGTTCACTCGGCTGGGTTGATTCGGACCCCTGCAAGTGGAGGCTTGTTCAATGCTCCAAGAACGACAATCGGGTCACCCGGATCCAAATTGGAAACCAGGGCCTTAGCGGGTCTCTCCCAAACAGCCTCAGCAAGCTCACTTCTCTACAAATTCTGGAGCTCCAGGGCAACCAAATCACTGGGCCGTTACCGAGTCTTTCCGGGTTGAGTTCACTCCAGCGAATTCTACTTAGTAACAACAATTTTACATCTATACCCCCCGATTTCTTCACTGGTATGACCTCGTTGCAAGAAGTTTATTTGGATTATAATCCGTTTTCTTCATGGGTTATTCCTGATAGTATTAAAAGTGCTTCTACCTTGACTGAATTCTCTGCAACATCAGCTAATATTTCCGGGTCAATCCCGGATTTTTTTGGCACCGATACGTTTCCAGGGCTGACAAAGCTTCATTTATCATTTAACAATCTCGTGGGCGGCCTGCCCTCGAATTTCTCGGGTTCTTCGATTCAGTCTTTATGGTTAAATGGTCAGAATACTAAACTGAACGGAAGTATTGATGTAATAGGGAAAATGTCCCAGTTAACTGAAATCTGGCTGCATGGCAATGCGTTTACTGGGCCGTTACCTGATTTTTCAGGTTTAGGACAGTTGCAGAATGTGAGTTTGAGGGATAATAGTTTGACTGGACCTGTACCGGAGTCGTTGCCGGCGTTGCCTTCATTGTATATTGTGAATTTGACTAACAATTTGTTACAAGGGCCAACTCCGAAGTTTGGGAAGTCTGTGCAATTGGATATGACTCCAGACTCGAATAGTTTTTGTTTAGGTACGCCTGGGGAGGTGTGCGATTCGAGGGTTAATAGTTTGCTTGCTGTGGCAAAGGATATGGGGTATCCAACTCAGTTTGCGTCAATCTGGAAAGGGAATGATCCCTGTGCGCCTCCATGGAGGGGATTTACTTGTGAAAATGGGAATATAACCGTGTTAAATTTTCAGGGTCTGAAGTTGACTGGGACAATTTCTCCGAATTTTTCGTCGATTACTAGTTTACAGAGGTTGATTTTGGCGAATAATAATCTGACAGGTAGTATTCCGGTGGAGTTGACTAGTTTGCCTAACCTTGAGCTTTTGGACGTGTCGAACAATCAGCTTTCTGGTTTTGTACCGTCATTTACAAAGAATAATGTGGTGGTGAAAGTTGATGGAAATCCTGATATTGGGAAGGCTAGTCCTCCTAAAAATGCACCAGGGACAACTCCTGGCAGTTCGCCTGGTTCATCAAGTGGTGGTAGCACTGGTAGTGGTGGTGCTACAGGGGCTGGCAAAAAGTCTAATGCTGGAGCAATCATTGGTTCAGTGGTTGGTGTTAGTGTTACCATTGTGTTTGTTGCAATGTTAGTTTTCTTTATTCGTAGAAACAAAAGCAAAGTGTCTGGTAGGGTACCGGGGCCAAGCACTGTGGTTATACATCCTCGTCATTCAGGGTCAGACCAGGATACTGTTAAGATCACTGTTGCAGGTTCAAGTGCTAATGGTGGAACAAGTGACACTTACAGTATTGGTAGCAATGGTCATAGTAATATACATATTGTCGAGCGTGACGGCTTGACGATTAAGATTGAGGTCTTAAAGTCTGTGACTACGAATTTTAGTGAGGAGAATATACTGGGAAGAGGTGGATTTGGAACTGTTTATAAAGGGGAGTTGGATGATGGGACGAAGATTGCAGTCAAGAGAATGGAATCTGGAGTGATGAGTGACAAGGGTTTAGATGAGTTCAAGGCTGAGATTGCAGTCGTCACAAAGGTCCGACATAGGCATTTGGTTGCACTTCATGGTTATTGTTTGGAAGATAATGAAAGAATACTTGTTTATGAATATATGCCTCAAGGGGCACTCAGTAGGCATTTGTTCAACTGGAAGGATGAACAGTTGAAACCCCTTGAGTGGAAGAAAAGGTTGACTATTGCCCTTGATGTGGCGAGAGGTGTCGAATATCTACATGGTTTAGCTCAACAAAGTTTTATTCACAGAGATCTTAAACCGTCCAACATTCTTCTGGGAGATGATATGCGGGCTAAAGTTGCAGATTTTGGACTTGTTCGTCTTGTGCCTGAAGGAAAAGCTACTGTGGTGACAAGATTAGCTGGAACTTTTGGCTATCTTGCACCTGAATATGCAGGTACCATGTCCTAGTCCTTTAGCATTCATATAATTGTTTTTCTCTACTGATTGCAGGGAGGGATGTGGCCACGCCGGATTTATTTACAAGTAAAATTTGTAGTTGATATATTTCAAGCATAATACCAAACTTAAACAGAGTACCATATTTTAGCTTAAATTATCATAGACTGATCTATATATTCATCTCCCTGTACTGAGTAATTTATTCTGTTTTAAGAGACTTTATATTTCTGATGCTTTTGTTGCGACTTTGGGAGTAATACAGTTCAATTGTTACCTCATCATTTGCAATTTTTGTTTGGGAGAGAGGTTTTCATCTTTTAGTTGCAAGACCTTTAAACTTTCTGAGATTGACTATGATTGTACCACGCTTTGTACTTTAGGCTTTGTATAGGTATGGGCATTGTTGTGCTTTATTCAAATAATGACCAACTTTAGTGAAGAATAAATCGTTGACTTTTGTTTTCCTCAAATTGATCTTTGTATCTGCAATAATATCTGTTTCACAAGTACGAAAAATGCTTCAGTACTTATCAGCACTACGGAAGCCAGTTAGGTGGTTATACAAGTTTTGCTTTTTTACTTTATGTATTTCATATCAGTTTCTCACCAATTAAGGTTGAATGTTCTGCTCACATTTTCTATTCATGTACTTTATTGTACCTTTTGAATGTACTTGATTAAATTGACCTCGTCACGAATTTTCCAACTACCGCTAATGATCTTCATCTCTTGACAGTGATGGGTCGCGTGACTACAAAAATTGACGTTTTTGCATTTGGGGTAATACTGATGGAGCTAATTACTGGAAGAAAAGCTTTAGATGAAAGCCAGCCTGAGGAGAGTGCTCATCTTGTTCCATGGTTTCGTAGGATGCAGATTAGTAAGGAGTTCCAGAAAGCCATTGACCCTACCATTGATCTTGATGAAGAAACGCATGCTAGCATGAACACTGTTGCTGAGTTGGCTGGCCACTGTTGCGCAAGGGAGCCACATCAAAGACCTGACATGAGCCATGCAGTCAATGTGCTTTCATCCCTTGCTGAGCTTTGGAAACCAAGCGAACCTGATCCAGATGACATATATGGAATTGATTATGAGATGACATTACCACAGGCTGTTAAGAAGTGGCAAGCGCTTGAAGGAATGAGCAGTATGGATAATACTTCTTTCTTTGGCAGCAGCGAAAATACCCAAACCAGCATACCTACTAGGCCTTCTGGGTTTGCAGATTCATTTACATCCTCAGACGGAAGGTGATTAGCAAAGAATGGCAGTGACCAATGAAATTTAGGCGCTTGCTAATTGCCTCAGTCGAGATTTGGTTTGTTCATTCCTTGTGCTTCTTATTCCTCCAGTTGTTTCTTTTCTGTTCTAGCAGGGTTGTCTTTATGCTCATGATTTGCCGGAGGTGTATTAATTGTAGTGTGGACAAATTAATATTTGCCCTTTCCTCCCTTTTTTCTAGTTATGATGATGCAAATAGATAGAGTTTTCTTATTTGGATTCTACTTTCTTGGCGAGCTTTCTATGAATTTGATTTGTAATTTTACTCTTTCTTGGCTATGCTAATTAAGCATTTGAATCTTATAATCCTGGCAAACTCTCTGCTTCTGTAAGTTTGATCATGATGATGGATTATATCCATGATATTGTCTCGGGCAAATGGAGGTGCTTGGCAGCTAGACAGACTAAATTTAGTACTGATAAATACTTGACCTCTTGATTCTTACCATACATTATCTGCGTAGTTGTGCAAAAAATTTAAGTCGTTGATCCCATTCTGTTTCTTGGGACAGCTGACAACACCGGGATTTTAGGAAAAAAGATGTGGGACCTGTCATTTTGTCATGATTTCTAGCAAATTAAGTCAACTATTAGCCCTAAAGAACTGCTTAATGTGTCATGTAGATATTATTGTCATTGTTGGTGGCACCAAAACAATAGAAATGACTATCCTATTCCTAAATTTAAGGTAGAGAATGATGTCAGAAACATTGACTGGGCTAGCACAGCTCATCTGCACTTGTGAATGTCTGACATGACAATGTTTTCATTATCTTTTATTATATTTCTTATTGATACGATGATAAAAAAATCTGGATGGATAACTATGAAGTATTTTATGTGGAAACAAGTGTGGATGAAGACAAATGTTTGATTATTGATTGTTGTCGATGTGTTTGTGAACCAGATCACTTGTTTATGTCAGTATTGTTCAAAATTGAGTAGGTGTTCCTCTCAAGCTCTTGTATAATATATACATGTAGCCTGCAGTTCTGTGGCCAAAGCTCTAGATGCTTCCTACTTGGTTCATTTTGGTTCGTGTGCAAAGTTCTTCCAGATTCTTGAACATTTTCTGTGTTTGTATTGTTCCTATGTGCTTATTCTCTCTCGCGCAATACCCAGACCCACCCCAACACGTTTGTTCACACGCTCCTGAAGGGAAAAATAATTAAGAAAACAAGGTTGCCTTTGCGATGATTTATTATGCACGTTGGGTGAGTGAAACGCTTGAGATGTGGTGGCTATGTCTTCCACTTTCTATTTTACGCACTCACGTGTGCTTGCATTTTGTAAACGGATCCCTCTTTCTGGTACAATAAGTTTTTTATCATCAATTATTGTTACAATGCATTTTACCGTACACGATAGTACACAATAGTAGTGAAGTTTTCAAATTTGTGTTGAGTTGTGTTGAGGTGTGATTTTCTAGACTTTTTGACACAAAATAATAGACTTTTTGACACATAAATTTGGGTATGATTCACAACATATTTACCTAACCCTTCCTCTATTAGGGCAATAAGTTAGATTACGTGGCTAAATTCTATGGATCAACAAACTAGTAATCGGTCATATTTCAAGGGTGTAGTATAATAGTCGGTGATAGTGTCTTAATTTGTCCGAAATTTTCCACCTGGTAGGCGAGAATAGTAGATAAAACAAAAGTTTCCTGCTTGTCTCGGTCTGTATTGGAATTGAAGTTGTTAAAGAAATAATGAGAAACATTAGAAAAAGGTACCGTCGTGGTTGCCATAATTAGTGTTTAAAGTCGTTCAAGTCGCAATGGGTTCTCTCGTATAGCTATATTATGTTCACTCTTAATAAAACGTAGCAAGTGCAAAGTGATCTGTAGTTGTATTTGATGATGTACCAAAAATCATTTAAATCTCCGTTGGTTGGTTGGTTGTATTCGCTGTTATGTTAAATTTCTACTCGGTTTCGAATGTAAAAATTATTTCTACTCATGAAAACAATTTTAGCTAGTAGGTTGATGTCGATTAATAATTGAAAGGGTTAGTTCAATTTGGTCTTCTGATTTACAATAGTTAGCCAACTGATCCCTCAAGTGTTGAAATATTCAGTCAACTGCGAATTTAAGTCTTTAAATATGGGATTTGTTGTACTGTTGCCCTCCCGCTAAATTTATCTTTAATCTAATAACCAAGTCAGTGCATACTAGCTTATGTATTTGACGTGTCTCAAATTGCCACTTCTTCTTAGTAAGCTGACTTGGAGACTGAAATACAAAAATGTTAGAAACATGTGAGGAATTGTCCCCCAAAATGCCTCTGATGTTTAAGGTAGTTCTTTGGGTTGATTACCAATTTAGGAGGTTTGTATGTGTGAAAGTGTGCATATCTTATGAATGAAACAGTATAGAGTCTTTATAATGATAGAAGGGAATAGGAATCATAAAAGAATGTGCCATAGTCTGACAGCTTAGATAATTGAGGACAGTAGAGTCAAATTATAGGGTAGGTATAGGGTATGTCAGAATTGTCTCCCGCAAAAGGACTTTGGCAACTATCTTGATAGGGAGTTTGGTAGTTAACTTGCTAGTCAAGGAGGGGGAATAATTAAGGCATGGGAGGTTAGAACGAGCCAAACTAGAACCCTGTTAGAGCTAACGTGGAGGTCAACCAGATCAGTATCCACAGTATCAATGGAAAATATGAATGTGCAATGAAGTATGGATCAATTATAATGACTATTTATTGTTAGATAACTAGTGAATCAGTAAACTCAAATTCAACACAAGTAAAAGAGAAAATTTGAAAGAACAATACACTTACATATAGAGGGGCTTCAGCCTAAGGTCTGCCCAAGTGGCAAAGCCTATGTCATAATTTGTGGTTGCGGGGGCCACTTGCATTCGCGCTGCCCCTACCCATGAAGGGAAAAAAAAAACTAGTGAACTAGTAAACTCAAATTTGATAGTAAAAGGAAAATTCAAAAGTACTACACACACATACACACACACACACACATATATATAGACACAAACACATATATAATGTAAATGAAAAGAAAATTCGAAGGAACTATATATACATATGTATGTATGTAGCTCAAAATTGAAAGATATATTCCCAAGTAAGATATCTTTAATTTTCTTTCCTATAGATGAAAATAACTTACGGACTTAAATAGTGTAAGTTATTTTTTTGAGAACCCAAAACTGACATTAAACTTTAAGTTATTACATTTCTAATTTCAATAATTAAACTAATTTTTATTTTTAATTCTTGTTTACTTATTTTCTCTTCATCTTGTATACTTTACCATTATATTATCCTATAAATTGTTGTAAACAAAATCAATCTCTGGTTGATTCTAATTACTTGTCAAATATTATTATAATTTTATGAGTCTATTAAATCATATTTAAAATTAAAAAAATTATTTTAAAAGATTTTCACATTGTTATCTATACATCAAAGATTTTTTGGGATAACGAATTTTTTTATGCAAAATTTTCTTTAAAAAATAATTTTCCTATAGAAAATAGATTACATCCAACCAAACAAACTCTATTATGTTTTTTACTATATGCACACTTCTAAATTATGCTTATCAAATTCAAATTTATCAAAGTAGAATCAAAACAACATATCTTTCTATTAGATTCACGCCTGTTCAGTTATTTTTTTGGTTATTATATGTTGAATCAACATTTAAGTTGAAAGATTATCAACGGTTACATTGCGACAATAATTTGATATTGCTAGGTGCAGTATTTCGTACTATAAACATTGGAGCATTAGTTTTCGCAACTCGTAGAAGGTTTAGAAACCTTACATTTAAATGACTATATCCAAAATGAAATTACCTAAACAAATTGCAATATCTACTAGGGTAGTGACTGCAAAATTCGGCGACGTAATCCGGTGATCTTTTGTAGATAGATAGATCAGGAGGAGATGTAGATTGCAGAGTTATCAACATCTCCCTCTAATTCTTCCAAAAACTCCATGAATAAAAAAAAGATACTCTCTTGTTCACTAGTTTTGATAGCCCATATTTTTTGGATAAAAAAGAAAGCAAAATAAAAATAATCAAGCACACAATAAAAGTAACAGACACGAGAATTACGTGGTTAGATCAAAAGACCTACATCCACAGGATAGTTCAAGAGAGAAAAATCCACTATGAGCAAGAACAATGGGGTACAATGCATATCTTTCTTAAAACTTCCCTCACAATTCAGATAGGTTATCTCTAAATCAATTAACCACACTCTACCACACAAAACTATACAAAAACCCCTGTATATATTTTTAACCCAACAGCCCGATAGTGACATCCAAGCATAGCATGTAGGAAAGCTTTAGTTTAATCAATTTTGATTATATGCAATGTGCGCAACATCATTTCAAGGTTAAACAATTTACCTCTTTTAGTTATACCTTGCTTTTCACTTTACATCCAAACTTTTTTTTGGTTTTCCCGGGGGGGGGGGGGGGGGGGTTGGTATAAATTAACCCGTTGGGAGACAAAATTAACCCTTCATTATTCTTTTATCCTTATTTTTCCTTTTCTTTATCTATTCTTCACTCTTTATTTCTTTTCCTTTTATTTTTTATTTTTTTCCTTTCTTTATTTTCTTCCTTTGTTTTTCCTAAATCCTGGCATTTCTTTCTATTTTTATTTTCAACTCAAAAGATGATGGAATTACAAGTAAATAGTTCCATTAAAAAATGACTTTAGTTCTTAACAGATATCATATAATCAAAATCTAACATGACTTTAGTTTAGTTCTTTTTATTTTTTATTTGAGGTGCACCTTCAAACTAATTAGTTCTTAACACGATAAAGAAAATGAAAGAGATTAAAAAAAAAAGAAGAAAGAAACAATGAAAAAGGAAAAGATAAAAAGAAGAAAAAAAGATAAAACAAAACAAAAGTAGAGATGAAAAGCAAATAAAAATAAAGTTTTGTGTAAAGGTTCATAATTAGTTTAATAAACTACTAATGAACTAATTACTTAATCATTTATTAGCACTAACTATTAGAGCTAGGATATGTAGTGGAGTTAGTGACTAAATTAGACAAATTTAGTTGTTAAATTACGTCACACTTGAGAACTTAGAACCAAATAAGTGATAATACAAGTAGTTATACTATGGTTTCGGTTGTTCGCAATGACCCTCAATCTTAGCCGTCTAATTATTTATTTATTTGCATATTAATATTATAATTAAGATTAATTTGGATAGGAAATGTTGGTAATCAAATTGGTAAAATTAATCCACTAGGTGATAGAACTTCAAACTCTAAAACCAAGACATATTGGTGTAAGTTGTATTTCGTATATAGTTACGCGTATGATGTGTAAAATAATTTGAATGAATAAGCGAAGTAATTATTATATCTCATATAAAGCTTCAAAAGAAAATGAAAATAGAAAAACAAAACAAACAAACAATCAGGCCATGAAGGTCGGCCGAGTTTTTCCTTCACTAAAAGGCTAGTAGGAGGATGTCAATTGGTTGGAGCAAATAGGAGAATTGAAGGCTTAGTCATCACCCCAAACTTTGACCAGCTTCAAGACTGCTTAAAACACTAAAATATAAGCCAAGAAAAAGAGAAAGAGAAGCTTAGTGGAGACTGGGATGCTAAGAGGAAAGAAGAGAATAAACCTTAATACCATAAGTCAAAAGCCAAAGATTGTAGATTGGGAAGTAAATCTCCAAGCTAAAGGTGAATTTCTTGGTATAAGGTAAGTCCAACTTGAGCTCTCCGACGTGCTACTGAACCCGTTATAGCTTGTGGTTTTTAAATTAAACGTGATAGGTAAAGTTGGAATTGAACACTTAATTGAGGACAAAGGGTCTCAAAGTTCCATGAAACAGTGACACGAGGGTGGTTTTGGAAAAATGGGTTTAACATGGCATAGAAAACTTGGAATGGAGTGAGGGTTATTGTGTTACAAACTAGACTTAAAGAGCTTTCTAAGGTATAAAAATCTTGACCTAGTTCAAAATGTATAGACCCCAGAACATTTCCCTAATCGATTGAATAATAAATTTCATACGGGTGGGAGTGTGATAGTGTTGGCATTTGTATTGGAATTTTGGTGGTGATACAACTAGAATCAAGACACGATGCCTTCTAATAACTTATGGTAGATTGAATTTAGTTTAAGAAGGTATAAAGTTTATGATTTTTCATTGAGTATAACTTGAGATATGCTAACTTGATTAAACCGTGGTTGAGAAACTCGTATGAACAGTCTTACAGGAACAAGTCTTGGTAAATTGGACTATAACTTGATGTAGAAAACTTAGAATTGAATGATTCACATTGTGTTAGAAACTAGATTCATAGGGCTTCAAAATGGTATAAAGTATGATCTTTATTTCTTTGTAAATGAATTCCAAAAATTGAGCAAAATGGACTAAAGTTTCAATACTGTACAAACAGGTTTGTCAAAGAGCCAATTTTAGACAATGATTTTGAATCTGTTCTCATTGGAATTTGGGTAGGATGCTCTTCACAAAGTTGTAACCCTTAAATATTTAAAATATAGTTTTCAACCATATAAGTCACAAGTCCAGATTCTTGGTAAATTAAACCCAGAATTTAATGAATTTGGGCTGGAACACCAATCCTGCGTAACAAGTTGACAATGTGCCAAGTTTTGACCCAATTTTGATCCAGTTTTTGTTGGCATTCTAATTCATTCTCTCCATAGAATTGTAGTCCCTAAAATTTAGTTTCTAATGATGTAAATTTCAAAGTGATCCAAGTTATGTACTGAAAGTTATGCTCAGTTGAAATCACGTGATTAAGTATGACAGGGAACTAGAATGTAGACAATAAATGAACTACTTTGTGACTGAGATTTGATGGGGTTATAATTGAAATTAGAATTGGTTGTCTTCATGAAAAATATTTCAAATTGAGTCTAGTTTACATAGGTATTGAGTTTGTGATAATTTTGGTGGAATAAAAATAGAGCTAGGCTTGAGTGTACAAGCTTCTCTTTCAATGATACCTATAATTATTATTATCTCGTTTATTCCCCTTAATTTGATAACTAATTAATTTACGTCTAATTAATAGATGACTTGGGCAGTTCAAGTAATGTGCATTTAAAGAACCCATAAAGCTTGATGTACCGGTGAGTATCCTAAAATCATTTTTGTTAATTAACATCGATGTTTACAAAAATCACGTGACTTGTTGAAAAGCTTAATAGGTGTGACTTGTTATTTCTTGATTTTGCTATTATACTTGTTAATTGTGGTTGAATTTGCTGTGAACTAGTTGTGTACTTTATCACACTGGAAAGTATTTGTAATTGTTAAATGTACTTGTACTTGCTATGAACACAGTTATGTACTTTATCGCATTGAGAAGTACTTGTTCTTGTCAAATGTACTCACTACAAGAAATTTAGTTTTTACCTACACATAAAATTGTTACACATAATATGTGTGGGTATTTAGCCACACATTTATTTTATATGTGTGGATAAATATAAAAAGAATAATTACCATATATTTGACATTTATTAAGTGTAGGTAAATATCTATAGTTTCATATAAATTTGGTGGGAGTTCTTCCCTCCATAATTAGGGATTGGCTACATTTTCAAAATTTTTAGAATGCTGACATGGCTTTTTTGTTATTTTGATTAAATGTAGGTAAAAGTTTTCTGTTACACAAAAAATTGGTGGGAGAATTTTTTCAAAATTTTGAAATTGGCGGTATTATCAAATTTATTGAAATGTTGACATGGATTTTTTTGTTATCTTTATTAAGTGTAGGTAAAAGTTTTCTGTTACACATAAAATTGGTGGGAGAATTTCCTCCAAAATTTTGAAATCGGCTACATTACCAATTTTTTGTGAAATGCTGACATGGCTTTTTTGTTATTTAAATTAGGTGTAGGTAAAGATTTTTCGTTACACATAAATTGGTGGGAGAATTTTCTCCAAAATTTAAAAATTGGCAGTATTATCAAATTTTTTTGAAATGCTGACGTGTCTTATTTGTTAATTAAATTAAGTGTGGGTAAAAGGGTTCCGTTACACATAAAATTGGTGGGATTAATTGCTCAAATTTTTTGAAATGCTAATGTGTTTTTTTGTAGCTAATATTACCTACGCATAGGTGAAAATGTCACGTATGTGTAAGTAAAACTATGATATTTTCAAGTTTTAGGAAGGCTAATGTGGTTTTTCCTCTTTTGTTATCCTTATTACCCGCACATAATTGGAGATGTTAAATATGTGTAGGTAATAATGGGGTAGTAATCATTTTAAAAAATTGAACATGATGTAATATGATATGACTTTTTTATCCATAATTTTTTTGAAAAATACAATTTCATATATTTGAATTGTAAACATAAGATGGTTAATATTGTAATTTGATAACAAAATAAAAACTTAATTAAAAAATGAAAAAAAAATCAGTAAGAAGCATTCCCAATTTCTAATTTCGGTAGCCCCAAAACATCCTTCCCCAAAAAAAGGCATCCTTCCCCCAAAACTTCTCTGCCCTTACTGGAACTCATCACCGACACTTGCTATGCCTCGCCTCGCCTCACCGGTCGCGTCACCGATCCTGCATCGCGTCACCTATCCTGGACACGTTGTCCGGTCCTGAGCAAGAAGTAAGACATTAAAGCGATTCATCCTTTCTCAAGCTACTTTTGCTTGCATTGCTATTTTCCTTTCGTTGTTTTCTTTTTTGTCATTTTTTTTTCAACCAAAGGATTGCGCAAAATGATGGCGGTCACAAATGAGGGATGGATAGATATTCTATTATTTTTTCATTTCTTCTTGTTAGATAAAAAAAAGTGCGGAGAGAAATATTTATAGACAGCCAAAGACAAATTTTTACTCACCCAAAGTGTAAATTCCAATTGCTAGAATTGTGGACCTGAATGGAGACGAAATCTTCGATTGGCTTCGAAATTGGACTCGGGGTTGCATGAAGATGTGGGAATTGTTACTGTTTTGAGCAAGAAAAGAAAGAGGCCTAATGATGACAATGGGGGGATTTTAGATAGTAATAGTGGGTTTAATTTGGGAAGTCTAGTGAGTGAGAAAAAGGGTGATGTTGGGACCGGGGATTTGCAATTGGGTGTGAGGAATATTGGGTAAGGTACCGACTTATGCAATATTAATTGGGTAAGGATTTTAGATAGTAATAGTTGGTTTAATTGGATGTTTAATTCAAATGATTAAATAGTAGGTCTTTTTCGTATGACCTGAACTTCAGGGTGCTCAAATCTTAGTCTTTTCTATATCAGGCTAGAACACTAATCTTATCATTTTTCTCAGATTTATTTTCGTGCTGCTTGCCTCTCCATTTTATGGTGTGAGACTAAATATATCCTTTCATTTCTTTTCAACTACACATTATCCATTTTCCCATTCAACGGAATCCTTTTCATCTTTTTCTTGAAATGCTATCAGGAAGACGTAATTAGTCTTTCTTAGAGATTTTATTCCCAACTCGTCTATTTCATGGCTCTCAATTTAAACTTGTAATAAGATGCTAAGACTTATATTTAAATTGAATATTATTATTGGATGTCACTATTTATTTACTCGTAGTCGGACTGATATTTGGAGTTATTTTCATACTGCACTTCCTTTTGTTGTTAGGAGAAGGAGGAGGTAATCTCTCTTTGTTTTACGTTTTGTCCACACTACTTGTAGGAGAATTTTGGGATTTTGCAATTCCTCTATATCACCATCTCTATTTTTGAAGTTGTTATCAGATGCTACAACACATATTTGAACTATTATTTGATATTATAATTTGTACGCTTGGTTATGTCAATGTTGGGAATATTTTCTGTAATATTATCAAAATTGTAGTTTTTTCTTCCATTTGTATCAGTTCTCTCTGATTATGCCCATTGTCGTAAATTTTTTAGGACAATAAGACTAGATTTTTAGATGGTCATCAAGAAAAGCATCATTGAAAATACTGTAAGGTAATAAGGGGAGTAACGCAGCGGAAAATTTAAAAATTTATTACCTTAGCCATGGATCTCTTTGATGTAATCTATACGATTAAAGGGTGTTTAGCACAAATACCTCAAGCATAGAAGGTTTCTATGCTTCAAAGGGCAAGATCCTATTCGATGAAGGTGTTGATCTACCATGAAAAGCCCTCCAAGTGTCGAGCCTCTAACGGTATCCACACGAACATGATCTTTAGGAACCTTTGGGCTTGCTTGCCTTGCCTTTTGAGTGCTAGCTCCCTTGAATATCATGAAGAACACAAGAACAAGAAGAGGAGGAAGACAAAACCCTAACCCTTAGGGAGAAGAGGGTGTGGCGTTTTTCTTGGGAGAAAACACGCCTCTCTCAATTTTTCTCTCTCTAAATTTTATCTTGTGTTTCATCAATCTTCCAAGAGTCAAGGCATGGACTTATTTATAGATGTAGTATCCTAGTCTTTAAGGAAACAAGAGCAATTGGAAACCAAGAAGGTTTAGGAAGCTTGCCTTAAGCTAATCCTATTCCTTTAGGAAACCAATTCCAAAAGGAAACCAAATAGCTTCTTAATTCCTTTTAGGAAACTAATTTCCATCAAGACTTAGAATATTTATAATTAAGTCCTTTAAGTTAATTTATCACATAAATTAACCCCATAAGTATCATATACTTATCTTAATAACAATTTAACCCAAAGACCATGTTCTTATTGTGTGTGACCCATTAGGTTCCATTCACGTTGGCAATAAGTACAAATTATAACTCATTAATTAATTAATTAAGAGCCAGATAAATTAACACTTTAATTTATCATTAATTCACTAATTAATTAATTTGCACTTATAGATCATGAGTGGCGTCTAGCAATGCATCATGACCACCCAAGTGAATAGGAAAGTCATGGTAGACTACACCTATCAATGACAATGTTACCGTGTAATTAATATCCTTTCACCACACTATATCCCAATTAGTCTAAGAGTGTAGTGCGCACTCTTTAAATGACTAATTAATGATTTCTTGTTCCCGAAATATAACTTTCCAGTAAAAGTATAACCTTGAAACTCTTTCAAGTCATACTTTCACTTTTGTGCAAAAGATTCTTTAAGTCATATTTCAACAAGTGGCCAATCCGGGATATACTCTCCTATAATAAGGAGTGGTGAATCCTATATCGATTACTCACTATCCTTCCATGCTTCATACTATACCCAATCTCTACCGTATGGGCTACTCTTTTACGAGCACCGAGCAATAGAGTCAAAGCATAGCAATCCACACTCAAGATACCATGGTAATCTCAAGTCTAAGGATCACTTACACCATTGCCATTAAGAGTATAATTCATTAGCACTATGAATAGTAACTCTCAGCGGATCAATCCAATGAACTTGTTCTCTAACAAGCATCCACATACCAGCTTAGGTGTCACACGCCATAGTTGACGAGATCAACTACTACTTACCATAAGTAGAGGCAAAGTATGTGCTAGTCTTCCCATATTAATGATGTCCAATCTCATTAATACTACGACTAGGGATATTTAAGAATATAACTTAATGTGTAATAAGAGTCTCATCATTGTAACTCTTACAATCTCTTATACACAGTTAATATTCTATGGACTTTATCAAATAAATAAGTAATATTGATAACAAGTATTAAATGACAAAGAAAATGCCACATATATAAGTATAACACGAAATAAGCGTAATAAAAATCCCAAAAACTAACTTGGTTTTAGGGCATACACTAACAAATACGAGTGCTTGATAAAAAGAAGGGAATTGAGGAAAATAGAACGTGAGAGACCATGGCAGTAAGCTGAAGCCCAGGTTTTGGTTGAGTTCATCTTTAGGATTTCTTTTAACCATTCATTTGTGAGTTTCTTATCGATTGCTTTGGACATATAATTTAACTACAGTCTCCCAGTGAAAAGGGCAAGAAGACATATCAATCTTCTGAAACTAAAACCTCAGTGAATGTCCATCGTCCTCCTGTTATTCCACCTTCTTTTCTGTATCATGTCTACTCTTGTATAAGTAGCTCATATACCGGCTTTTGCAGAATCAGTTTCTTTTAGGTTGTCCATTTGCTATAATTGAACTTGTCTCTAAGTCATTTGTTACATCAACAGTGTAATTCATAGCTGCATTAGTTGGCTCTTGAATAAAGCACGCAGTTGTAGGATGAGAGCAAGTTAATCAAGTTCCCTGCATTGTTGTTTGTATGCTTTAGGTTTGAACTCTAAAGTGGGTCTAGAAGCAAAGGCTTCATATTTTCTATTATTTATTGGACTATTTAAATACCATATAGAAGCTTATCCTCTGTCAGTGTTTCATTAAATTTACATTAGATTTTTCTTCTTTCATACACATACACACTTCTTGGAAAGGAGAATACAGATTATAAGGCCATTATATTAAAAATTAAAGACACACACACACACACATATACATTCAGACAGTATCTAAGTTGAATGTCGGTTACCATTTTACTAGGTGCAAGATCATGAAGCTGCTTCTGATATTAAAGATCATACATCTTCTGCACCAATTTCAGGTTGAACATATAACTGGTGTGACTTGCATCTTAAATGGTGATAAATGTTTGATTTTGTTAATGGTCACCAAATGAATGAATGTTTGATCATATCACCCGTCCATTGCATCATATAACTAGCTCTTTCTTGTACTTGTCGTACATGTTCTCCTATTTCCACTTTATATAGATTAATTTTACAATGATGGAACTTATTCATGTGGGCCTATAAATTACGTATTCAAATTCTCAATTGTCTATCTCTATTTTGTTTCTTGAAAAACTATTTTTCTTCTTTCTCTTGATTAAGACTTGTAGTTGTAGATAGTTTTGGTTCTATTACTCCTGCAAACTTAAATGTTCTAAACCATCTAATTGATATTTTAATGTTTTTATGTTTTTATGTATATATTTTTGTTGAGCTTAATGTGTTTTTAAGTAGGCTCCAACTTTAGGAGTCGTTAATATATGGAGGTATGTCTAGCAACAAAAGATGCATGCATTTTTAAGAAAGGGAATATTAATTTGTGTGATCCATTATTCTAGTAAGAGAACAACATTGTATGGTCTCCTAATTTTTCTCATTTGTCTGTAACAAACATTATCACCGTGGTTTTGGGTATAAACTTTATTCGACTCCTCATCAAAAGCTTACCGCATTTGCACAATTTCTTAATCAATCACTCATTTTTCTCCTTCTAGCAACCCAATAAAGATTTTCTTATGATTTCATTGGCGTGATTCCTGATCATGTCTCGATTTTTGCATTCTGTTCCGAAAGCTTCTACGTCTAATTTTCATGCGGTTTACTTAATTAACATACGTGATTAGTCATAATTCATGAGCATTAGAGTTTGAAGATATGTTTTTTGAAGTCTCAAGTTGGATTTCTTGGTTTATAGTCCAACGTTCGGCACAAGTTGCTGTAGGAAGACAAATAGACTTATTATTGTCTTCCTAATTAGCCAATGTAGTGACTTTACTGTTACTATCTATAGAAGTTGTACACACGAGTCATTTGTAATTGTCTCAAAGTAAAGGGACAGGCTGTTCTATTGTTGTTAGGCTTCCTTAATGGTGTGATTGGACACATTAGAAGTAAGCAAGTTGGTGGGGGTTTTTAAAGGGCAAGGAGAGAAAGGTCTCTTCTTGATTTTTTTTTTGAAGTGTAAAGATTTGGAATGAGTTTGATCAAAGAAGGATCATTTTAAGTCCTTAGCTTGCATATTGCATCGAATTTAGAAGTTTTTCTTGTGCCATAGGCTTTTATATTGTTTAGAAATTTTAATATTCATCTTTTGTTTTGGGATCAA
Organism: Mitragyna speciosa; assembly: GCA_024721245.1. NCBI lineage: Eukaryota > Viridiplantae > Streptophyta > Magnoliopsida > Gentianales > Rubiaceae > Mitragyna > Mitragyna speciosa. Next base: position 11,389,361 of record CM045564.1, read on the forward strand.
TAGTTGAGTTTGATCAAGTATGATGTTCCCTTGATGTTATTTCAGAAAAATTGAAAAAAAAAGAGGAACTAATTTTTAACTTTAAATAGATTGTAGCTATAATAGTTATATCTGTACCTGATGATATTTTGATCATATGCACTGTACCCAATGTGTCATCAGATCATGGCTCAAGATTATCTCAACCCGACACAAAAGACATTGATCCTGCTCGTTCGTGCAGCTCAAGTGATGAGTTTGCTGACTTTATTTCCAGATATAATGATATTTGCTGACCCTTTTTTTTTTTGTATTCTTGATACTAGTACTGCAACTTATGTTTGTTTGATGATGTTTTTGCTAACTTTTATATTTGAATGTACAACTTTCCTAGTTACTTTTAAACTCATGTTTGGACATTTGTTGGGTTATTTGAAATTGATATTTGAACAGCATTATGGTCATTTATTTTTTTGTTTGTTTGGTTCCTATGTTTTATTAAATATGATACATGTAATATGAAATATAAATTTGATACAGGTGATTTTTATCTACTCATACTATAATTTTCTCCACATATACAAGCCAGGTTACATACATATACAGATGGTTTACCTACACATACGAGTATTTTTACTTACAGATAGAGATCTATTATCTACAAATGTAACTACTTTTATCTACACATGTGGATGCTTTTACCCACACATACGAATTTTGACCGTTTTATGTACGAAGATATACCTACACATACAACTACTTTTATCCACACATAAAGTTGTTTTTACCCACACATAGAGCTATTTTGCCTACACATATCAGTAATTTTTATCTACACATAAAATAAATATCATGACACATTAAATGCCACGTCACATGACACGTCATTGTACACGTCATACACAATCTGCCAACAAAGAAGCTGTGTCAATATCCACGGCAGCATCCACGTCAGCTTCCACGTCATCATCACACGTTCAGCCAGCAAATTACCCAAACATATTGTAAATATTTACCAACACATATATATGTAGGTAAATGTTTTATCTTTACCTACACATAGGTATATGTGTGGGTAAAAACATTTCTCCGCAATCCTATAGCGACATATTCTAACATTTATTTTATGTATAGGTAAAGACATTTGTTGACACATAATTATTTTTTACCCACACATCATGTGTGTGGGTAAAAACTTAATTTCTTGTAGTGACTTGTACTTGTGCATGCATACTTGATTTGGGCTCACCCTGTGGATGTCCACTTTGGCTGAGTTGGCAGCGAGCCTGTTAACCGATTGTTGGCTGCCTTGGCATCTCAACACCCACCGGCCTGCAAGGAAGGTTTCGTAGGTTAAGGAGGTATACGAGAAAGTACTTGAGTAACTCTCGAGATTACCAACCGGTGTGCAGTGGCCACAGAATAAATATCGGCGTGCAAGATTTGAGAATTATTGGACTTTTGCCATGGCACAATACTTAACTAGTTCTTGAATAACGCTCAAAATGCTTTCAAGCAGTGCTTGACTTGATTCATCTGTATCCCCCACTGTTCACTTGTGGAATTTGTTATTATCTAGTCTTGACGAACTAAATGTTACTCTTGCGTGTTACCATATTTTGAAAGGAATATTTTGATAATATATATGAAATGGTTTTATAAATGGACCTCATTGAGCTTCTAGCTCACCCTTGCTATATTTGTTTTCCTTACAAGCAATTAAGCGTGGGATAGAGTGGTGAGATTGGGTACTTATAATAGTATAGGCTCACTATGGTGTTGTAAACTTGAGGCCTAGATAACGCGCACTTTTACAATTATTAGTGGATTTTGCAATCATTTGTTAAATTTATCTATTTTGAAGGTGTGACTAGTGAACCTGGCGAGATCTGGGCAAGCACTTAGTTAGGATATGATGAGTGTCCTAGTTGGGTCATCACAGGTGATATCAGAGCTTAAGATTGGATCTTGTGCCTGGGGGATTGTGGCTAGTGTGTATGTTGGGCGGGAATTTAGGGTTGAGTTAATTGACACTTAGGACTGGTCACCCCAAGTTGTGAGTTGACAATATCCTAATTCTAGTACCTGAATACTTGCTTAAGTGAGAATAAACCTAGCTAATTTCCTAAGTTAGAAATATAGGTTGAATAGTGCGTGCAAATTTTGGGAATACAATTTGTTTAAGTTAATGGTGTGTGAAACCTTTTCCCTATTCAACCATAGAAAATGATTTTCAAGTGTATTCATTTACCTATATGATTATCATAGTAAATTGTGACTACGAAAAATGACTCAATAAAACCCACTTTATTTGCGAATTAATTATCAAATATCAAAAGTTAGCTGGGTAGCCATGCGGATGTTTGCCCTAAGAGGAATAAGGATGACTAGTGCAGCTTTTGGGAAACACCTGGACAGCATTGATGTAGTCCACTAAATAAAGGAAAAGGAATGGCTTAGGCATGTAAGGCTGTTTGTTAAAGATCAAGAAATTGCAACAAATGGCAATAAGCCTAGACGGTATTATTTGCAAAGTAGATAATTCATTCAAGGATTTAATAAAGACTTGCAAAATAACCAAGGAGATCATGATCCAAAAGGAATGAATTTTGGGTTGGATGGTAAGTCTCGTTAAAATTATTGATTTGAATTCAGATAAAATACAAATATATACATTTGGCATTAATTTAGGAGCAAGGCCACTGAGAACAGATTAAACGCAAGTTCAATTGCTAGATCAGTTGTGTCTTTGAGAATCTATGTTGGTTTTGAAGAGATATTTGGATTAGCACAAATTGAATTCGTTTTAGCTTTGAGAGGTTGAAAAGCATGTAACTATTTTGGCATTCTCTTATGAGAGGAAACAAATTTCGAAATCACCCGTTGACAAAATAATTCATTTCGGTTGCTGAACTGGCAGGATGGATTATCCATTTAGTATACCATAAAAGGAAGATTATGCTTCCAGGTGTGACTCTTTTTTTGGATGTTTAATAGTATGATTACAAGTATTAGTAAGCATCCTTACATGGAACTACTTCACACAATTTACTTATGGACACCCTAAGGAATATTTCATTTTAAAATGAGACTAGAATAACATTAGAGCTAGGCCCAATAAAGGTGAAACATCTGGCAGTACTCAGCCTAAACAAAATGGTAGAGTAACAATTAGGGCCTAGATGGCTTCTGTTCTAAATAAACCCTTGTAAACCAAAGCTATTATGAACTTATGTTGCCTGAGTTAGGCTGTCATGATTCAGTAAAATTTAACAAACTATAAGTGTCTTTTCCTTTGCTTTGAAATTAGAGCAAGTTTGTAACTTTAAAATCGATGTATTAATTCTTCTTTTTTTTATTATTAAGAATAATTGATGCAACATGCTAACGTTGTCTATTGCTAGGCATGGGGTTCACAAAGGCCTTTGTCATGAAACAAGCTGATTTTAGTTGAGGGAACTGTGGGGGTGGGGTGATAGGAACCAAAAGAAAATAATATAGTACATGAGACTGTGGGAAATAGGAAAGGAAACTATTTTTTGGTACAGTCTATCCCTTTGAAAAAAAAAACAAAGGAAAAACTACATTTTTTTATAACCAATTTAATTCCTAAGTGGCTGGACCATCAAAATATCAAATGTTCTCTACCGCTGAATAAGGGCATATTTGAACTGCATATTTGGGAAGGTGTTATATTGCATCTGCTAAAATGGGACAAACTTTTCCATGCCTCAATTACAACAGCCCACCATCTCAGAGGGAGCCCTAATGGCTTAGGGTATGTGTATGGGTATGAGTATGGGCCAACCCTTGAACAAATGTACCTGAGAATGGTTGGGTCCAACTAGCTGATATTACTACTGTTAGTAGTTTGCCATTTGCTTTATGTTTTTTAATAAATTATATATTATTATAGATTTTATTTAACTAAATTAGTTATTCAGAATCTATAAGTTACTCAATCATATTGTCCTTTCATAAAGAGAGATTTATCGATTTTGTAATTCTTTATAAAGAGATGTATCTTTTATATATGACTTTTAATAAAAGACACTTCTCTTTCTCTTTGTGTCTAGACAAGAGTTTATAAATTCTCTAAACCCTCCAGAATACATAATTTATATCTTATCTTTTCACATATTTGTCTGCAAAATTTTAAACGCCTTGTTGTATCTTAACGATATTAAATATCATTAGGAACGTGAAAACATGCCTCAATGCTATTATGATATGTTGTTTATTTTATTTTTTGTCCTAACATTCTAAAGGTATTTGATATGACCAACGAGAAGAATCGTAATGTAATGGTTCAAATTCAAGATCAAGAGCTATCAAATTAGACAGATTTGATGGAACTAACTACACAAGATGAGCAGACAAGACGGTGTTCCCCTTAACTACTCTAAATGGCATCTATCCACTGAAACTTGAACTAAATCCTGAAGGTAATAACTCCCCAGAAGTCAAGGCAAAAATTGGTAGTGAATAAAGGAAAACAAGGAGCTGATAAATTGAAGAATCAAGAATGTATTCTTAATTCGCTTACCAATTGGCTATATGATCTTTGCATAGATTTAAAGACTCTATAAGAAATTTGAGCTATTTTAGAAGCGAAGTATAAACATGAAAAGAAAGTATGGACAAATTTCTAGTACTAAAATTCTTGAAATTTAAAATTTCTTATAATATGCCAATTATGGATCAAGTACACAAATTGGAAGTTTTGGTATCTCAATGAGTGAGTTACAAATTATTGTTCCTCGTTCTTTACAAGTGGGAGTAATTTTGTCTAAGTTGCCTCCTTCTTGGCACGACTATAGAAAGAAAATTGCCGTATTTTACGTGGAGTTATATTGTTCAACAGTTTACTACTCATATGCAAATTGAGGTAATCAATTGTTCAAGAGAGCCAATGATTTTGGAGGCCAAGAATTTGAACTCTAGTTTCAAAAATAACTTACACTTCGTGAATAACAAGGCATTTGGTCATGAGAAAAAGACTCGTGATACTTTTGATGTCTATAACAATGGAAAGAATTTAGAAAGCAGCAAGAAAAATAAAATGTGCTTTCACTGTTGAAAAAGGGGCCATCATATTAAAGAGTGCATTTCAAAAAATGTTGCAAAAAGGGCAATTTTGGTGTTAAAAATCAGAACAAGACTAATATGATTGAGAATGCTGTAAAAGAACTTATTACTATGGTGACTGAGAAGAAAATTATGTAGTCACGGAATTAAATATGGCTACTTCAACAAAATTTGATGGATGGCAGCTTGATTTAGGCTCAACCATACTTGTATGTTACAATAAGGCACTTTTTAAATCTTATGAAGATTTGAAAGAATTTTAAGTTTTGCTTATGGGAAATCATAATGGTACCAAAGTTGTGGGAAAAGTACCAGTGAAACTAAAATTCACATATGGATTCTCAATGTATCCCATGTTCTTGATCTCAAATGAAATCTTGTGTCTACTAATCTATCGTATAAGGAGGATTTCAACCTAGAGTCTGATAAAATATTAATAACTAAGGATGATGTATTTGATGGCAAGGGGCACACTTATATTATATGATGGCATATACAAATTAAGTACAATGAAATAAATAATACTTTTGCTTATGGTGTTGAGTGTTCCTCTTCTTTGTGGCATGATAGATTGGAACATCTAATAAATTTTTGTTCAATAATATACATGTCTAAACATAGTTGTGTTTCTATTTATAAAAATTCAGGATAGATCTGAAGTTTGTGTTGCATAAAAATGATTAAACTATTTTATCAAGTTGAATGAAACATTGAACTATTAGATTTATTATTTTTAAAATTTGTGAATTTAGTGGTATCATCTTATTAGAGTTGGTAAAAGGTACTTTATCACTTTTATAGACGATCATGTTACATATATTATATTTAGTGAGAACAATAGATGAAGTTTTTGATAATTTTAAGGATACAAAACTGTTGTAAAAAATAAAAAGGTTCTTCAATATGATGATGAGGTGAATATTTTCTAGATTGTTTCTCTTTTTGTTGTGAAAAGAATAGAATAATTCATCAACTAAAAATGCTTTACATACCTCAACGAAATGGTTTAGCTGTGAAAAAAATTAGAATCTTCATTGACATGGTGAATTTTATGCTTTTGAAATTGTCATTAACACTGGGGTAAAAGCTTTATACACTGCTTGTCACATTCAGACTAGAGTTCTACTGAGAAAATTTAAGATTTCACCTTTTACATTAAGGAATAATAGCAGACAACCAAATCTGAATTAGTTGGAAGTGTGGAAGTATATTGCTTTTTACAAAGTTCCTCATTCTTACAAAAATAAATTACTGCTCAGAGGAATTAAAAGTGTTTGTTGAGCATGCTCAAAATTGAAAAGCATACAGATTGCTAGACCTAGAGTCTAACATTATTGTGAAATATATACATGTTAAATTTTTTGATAATAAATACATATTTGATTCTATGATTGATGATCAAAAGAAAGCAAACTAAAAAATTAGAATCTCCCATGGTTTTTGTTAATGGTGAGAAAAGGAAAATTTTGAACAATTCATATTAGTGTAGGACAAGTTAGACGATGAGAAAAGAAAAATCAGTCTAGATTTTGTTTCGATTAAGTCTATTGTCTTCCCTGTGGAAAGTGATGGAACCAAAGTGTGAATAAAATACAATTGTTGCTGAATATAGAATAAGACCTAAAACCATTTGGTGAAGCCATGAATTTAGAGATGCAACTTACTAAATGATGCTATAAATAATGACATATATTACATAATGTTAAACAATACTTGCATCTTTGTAGATTTACCTCCTGGGTCAAAGCCAATCCTGCATAGATGGGTATTTAGAAAGAAATTTAAACTAATAATTCTATTCAAACTTTCAAAGCAATATTGGTCGCAAAGAATTTACTCAAAAAAAAAAAGAAAAGGTATTGGTTATTGTATTACATATGCTCATATAGCACGAAAAACTTCTATTCAAGTGCTATTTGTTTTAGCTTCAATATATAAATTGCATGTACACCAAATAGATGTTAAAACTACCTTTTTAAACAATCACTTGAAAGGTGAAGTGTACATGGAACAATTTAACGTTTTTTACTCCTTGAAAATGAACATAAAGTTTGTAATTTGGTACTACATGGTCTAAAGCAAAATCCTAAGTAATAGCATAAGAAATTTGAAATTCAAATTCTATCTAATGATTCGAACATAATCATGCTGATAGATGCATGTATTCAAAGTTTACAGAAGGAATATGGATCAATTCTGTGTCTCTACGTTGATGAGTTGCTAATATTTGTCTCTAAATATAGTGGAATCTAGTTTATATACTTAAGATGAAAGATCTCAACAAAGTAGAACTATTTTGGGAATAAAAGTAGCAAAATATAAAAGGGGCCATGCCTTGAGTCAATTCTACTGCATAGACAAATTACTTAATAAGTTCTATCATCTTAATATTAAGGATGCTAGTATATCCTAATATAAAGTTGAGTGAAAATTGTGACAAAATTGCTCCTTCATTAGATAATGCTTACGCTACAAGAAGTATTATGTATATCATGCATTGTCCTAGATGTTGGCATAGCATTTTATGTGTCCATATTATCAAGATACATTAGTAAACGAATTAATAATTGTGGGAAGGCAACTACTAGAATACTTAGATATCTTAAAAATCATTTTTTTTCTTTATTATCCATGTGTACTTGAAGGCAACGTTGGTGCAAGTTGGACAACTAATGTCGGTGATAATAAATCCAAATTAGGTTCGATTTTTACTCTGGGACGAGATGCCATTAGTTGGCCTTTTAAGAAGCAAAGTCGCATTATACATTCAACTGTGATATATGAATTTGTAGCTTTAGCTATAACTAGTGATACTATCGTTCGACTACATTACAAATTCTTAGACAAATATACCTATTGTTCCAATAATATTGCTCAATGAGTATTGATTATCATTTCCATGAGGACTATGAATACTAATAATTGTTCACCTTATTATCTAGTCTGACTAGTGAGTGAGAAATTAAATGAATATTAACTAATTAAACTAGCTAATGAATCTAAAGCACAAACAAAGACAATTAACACAAAAAAAAAACAATGATCAAGATCCAGAGAGATATGTACATATATAGATACACACATACCTACATGTGTGTGTGTGCGTGCGCACATGAACACACACATAGATACATATCTATATAGACATGTGTAGATATGTGTGTGTGTGTGTGTGTGTGTATGTATGTATGTATGTATGTGTGTGTGTGTGTGTGTGTGTGTATGTATATCCACATATATATATACACACACATACATATGATATGTATATGTACATGTGTGTTCATATATATGTGTGTGTGTGTGTGTGTGGGTGTGTACATATATGCATATATGTAAACATACATAGGTACACACATTGGGGGGGATTAAAGACCTCATGGTCTCAAATCATCTAGTTTTGATGATTAAAAAAAAAAGATGAAGCATTCTAATAGTTTACTTGAGCGAAAAAATGTTAGGATAAAATGTATTAAAAGATGGAATCAACTGTAAAGAAGAAGACGGGTGCGGATTACCATGTAGATACGTGACATAGGCACGCGAACGTCTGTGGTAAACTAGTAGCTGTTTTAAAGGGTTCATTGGTTGTTCATAAGTTGGTCAGAATAGTTGTGGACGCGATTCGGATGAGGATGCAAACTCATAACATAAACTACCAGCTGTTTTAGGCTAATTTAGTACGTTAAATGGCGGAAATGACGATTGGATAGAAAGGTTGCGGATGAGGGTGCGTACGCATAATGCGAACGTTTGGATCACTCATGCGAATGTCCACATCATGGAATTTACTGTCTAATGGCCAGTTTCTACAAAATTATCCATTTGACCATTGGAGGCTATTTCCTGCACTTTTCTTACTCCTAAGAATACCAATATGTATAGAATTGATAGGAAATCTTTGCCTACTTAGTTTACAAGTATTTTAAGAGTGATTTTGAGTAAAATAACTCTTGTATGAATTTGCATTTGTAATTCTAGGTGAGGTAGTTAGTTGGGATTGAGAGCGCCTTTCGAAGTGTGGTAGGATGCTTTCAAGCATAGAAAATTGTGAGGGTCGAGAGAGGCTATAAAACTCTTTGACTGGTCTTGGTAGAACTTAGGGTGAACAAAGTGGAGATTTTGTCTCAATTAGAGCTAGGATGAGAAAGCAAAGGGTGATCCCTCCTTTTGTACATGTTAGTAAGCTTCACCAATTTGAGAAGAAGTATTTAGTAGATTGAATTCCAAGTGTAATACTTGGGAGTAGATGTAGGCACCGAGTTTGGTGTAAGGAGTGAATAAGCCCTTAGTAAAGAAGCTAGTTGCTAGTTCTTCATTCGTAGGTACTCCCTCGCTCCACCTTTTCATGAGCCTCTTCAAATCGGGCTTATTGCTATTGATTTGATGATTTTCCTATAAATTAGTTGTGAACTTTTTCCTATCTCTTTACATTATTGTTTATTTAAATTGCATTATTTTGATATTTATCTTATTTTTATATTGCAATTTTTATTGGGTGAATTTGACACATTGCAATTAGATTTTTAGACAATCTAATTCACCCCATGTTAGGTTGCTTTTGGGTTCTATAAACAATTGGTATCAAAGCCTAGGAATCCATTTTGATAGCTTAATTAGCTTAGATTAAATCATGGCAACTAATAATGATTTATTTCTAGAAGGGCAATTCATCATTGGACCTCCCATGTTTATCAGTGTTACTTATGATAGTTGGAGAAAAAGAATGGAGATATTTCTACAATCTATAGATATAGAATTGTAGTACATTGTAATTAAAGGACCTTATCAAGCCACAATTTTTGAAGAGAAAATTGGCAAGGATAGGCCAAAAACAAGAAGCGTGCTTAGTCCTTTGGATAGAACCAACATTAACTTGAATGTTAAGGCTATGAATGTATTGTACAATGCCTTAGATACAAATGAGTTGATTGGAATAAAAGGTTGTAAATCGTCCAAGGAAATATGTGACAAGTTGAAGGAGATCTATATAGGAAATGATGATATTAAAGAACAAAAGAAGGTTTGACTTGCCACCAAATATGAATCATTTAGAATGCAACCTCATGAAAATATTGACAAGATGTATTGCAAGTTCAATGGTATTATTAACGATTTATAGGCTCGTGCCAAGGAATATTCTCTTGGTGAAAAAAATAGAAAAATTTTGAATGCCTTATCTAAAGAATGGGAATCAAAGGTTACCACTATAGAGGATTCTAAAGATTTAAATTCTATACTTACTTATTCTCTTATAAGTTCATTTACTTCTTATGAATTGAAGTTTAGACAATTCAAGATGATGCAGAAGCAAGAATCACAAGAAGCATTGCACTCAAGTCTTCCCAAAAAGAAGAAGATTTCTTTCACTTGATGAAGATGATGAAATAGATGAGGACGATATAATTCTCATCACCAGGGGCATAAAGAAATACTTCATCAATAAAATAAATGATATAAAAATGGTGCAAGCAACAAGGAATGGCTAAGAAATGCATTGAATGTAGCTAACCAAAGCACTACATGAATGGGTGGCCAACAAAGGAAAAGAAGAAAGCTAGAAAAAGTGCAAAAACACTTAACAGCTTCAAAATTTCATGGGATGATTGCTACTCTATTGGTGAAATTGAAGAAGAAAATAAGACATCCCATATGGCCTTTATGGTCATTAGAGATGAAGAGATATCCTCTAATCACTCCTATAATGATGATTCATAAGTTTTTGTTTTAAAACTGCATGATAATTTAAAAATGTCTTCTGCTAGAAACAAATATTTGAAAATCAAAATTAATGCTTAATTAAAAGAAAATTCCAAAGTCTTCCAAAAGAACAAAGGTTTGAAAAAAAAGGTGATGATTTGAAAAATAAAGTTGTTTTGAATAAGGATTTGAGAAAAAAGATGGATGAGAAATCTAAATTTTATGTAAATTTCAAAGAAGAACAAAATTTGTTGAGGAAGAGGATGGATAATCTTACAAATGTTCTTAAAAAAGAAAAAAAAAAGAATTTTGAAAAGAAAAAGGTTAAACAAGTTTTTAGTTTCAAAAGATATACTATTTCTAAAAAGGATGGCATGCATTTTGTTAAGTCAAATTCTTTCGAAAAGCCAATTGTTGGTAGGATGAGTTTGACTTGATGAACTTTCAATTTTCCATTTTGTACACTTGCTTAGAAGGTATTGAAAATGAGCACCTTTAATATATGCATGTATTTAGGAGGAATTATTCTTTGTAATTTTATACTCATTTTCATCATTAGTTTATCATCATCAAAAAGGAAGAGATTAAAGACTTTATTGTTAGTGTATGCCCTAAAACCAAGTTAGTTTTTGGGATTTTTATTACGCTTATTTCGTGTTATACTTATATATGTGGCATTTTCTTTGTCATTTAATATTTGTTATTACTTGTTTATTTGATAAAGTCCATAGAATATTAACTGTGTATAAGAGATTGTAAGAGTTACAATGATGAGACTCTTATTACACATTAAGTTATATTCTTAAATATCCCTAGTCGTAGTATTAATGAGATTGGACATCATTAATATGGGAAGACTAGCACATACTTTGCCTCTACTTATGGTAAGTAGTAGTTGATCTCGTCAACTATGGCGTGTGACACCTAAGCTGGTATGTGGATGCTTGTTAGAGAACAAGTTCATTGGATTGATCCGCCGAGAGTTACTATTCATAGTGCTAATGAATTATACTCTTAATGGCAATGGTGTAAGTGATCCTTAGACTTGAGATTACCATGGTATCTTGAGTGTGGATTGCTATGCTTTGACTCTATTGCTCGGTGCTCGTAAAAGAGTAGCCCATACGGTAGAGATTGGGTATAGTATGAAGCATGGAAGGATAGTGAGTAATTGATATAGGATTCACCACTCCTTATTATAGGAGAGTATATCCCGGATTGGCCACTTGTTGAAATATAACTTAAAGAATCTTTTGCGCAAAAGTGAAAGTATGACTTGAAAGAGTTTCAAGGTTATACTTTTATGGAAAGTTATATTTCGGGAATAAGAAATTGTTAATTAGTCATTTAAAGAGTGCGCACTACACTCTTAGACTAATTGGGATATAGTGTGGTGAAAGGATATTAATTACACGGTAACATTGTCATTGATAGGTGTAGTCTACCATATGACTTTCCTATTCACTTGGGTGGTCATGATGCATTGCTAGACGCCACTCATGATCTATAAGTGCAAATTAATTAATTAGTGAATTAATGATAAATTAAAGTGTTAATTTATCTGGCTCTTAATTAATTAATTAATGAGTTATAATTTGTACTTATTGCCAACGTGAATGGAACCTAATGGGTCACACACAATAAGAGCATGGTCTTTGGGTTAAATTGTTATTAAGATAAGTATAAGATATTTATGGGGTTAATTTATGTGATAAATTAACTTAAAGGACTTAATTATAAATATTCTAAGTCTTGATGGAAATTAGTTTCCTAAAAGGAATTAAGAAGCTATTTGGTTTCCTTTTGGAATTGGTTTCCTAAAGGAATAGGATTAGCTTAAGGTAAGCTTCCTAAACCTTCTTGGTTTCCAATTGCTCTTGTTTCCTTAAAGACTAGGATATTACATCTATAAATAAGTCCATGCCTTGACTCTTGATTGATTGATTAAACATAACACAAAAATTAGAGAGAGAAAAATTGAAAGCTTGGTGGCGGTTTTTCTCTCCAAGAAAAACGCCACACCTCCTTCCCTAATTGTTAGGGTTTTAACTTCTTTCTTCTTCTTGTGTTCTTCATGAATCATTCAAGGGAGCTAGCACTCAAAAGGCAAGGCAAGCAAGCCCAGAGGTTCCTAAAGATCATGTTCGTGTGGATACCGTTGGAGGCTCGACACTTGGAGGGCTTTTCGTGGTAGATCAACACCTTCATCGAATAGGATCTTGCCCTTTGAAGCATAGAAACCTTCTATGCTTGAGGTATTTGTGCTAAACACCCTTTAATCGTATAGATTACATCAAAGAGATCCATGGCTAAGGTAATAAATTTTTAAATATTCCGCTGCGTTACTGCCCTTATTACCTTACATTTATGGTCTCAAATCATGTAGTTTTGATGATTAAAAAAAATGATGAAGCACTCTAACAGTTTACTTGAGTGAAAAAATGTTAGGATAAAATGTACTAAAAGATGGAATTAACTGTAACGAAGAAGATGGGTGCGGACTATCATGCGGACACATGATAGAGGGATGTGGATGTCCGTAATAAACTACCAATAGTTTTAAAGGGTTCATTGACTGTTCATAAGTTGGTTAGAATGCATATGGATGCAATCTGAATGAGGATGCAGGCGCATAACATAAACTACTAGTTGTTTTAGGCTAATTTAGTGGGTTAAATGGCGGAAATGACAATTGGACAGAAACTTTGCAGATGAGGGTGTGCACACGGATGTGAATGCTTGGATCACTAATGTGGACATCCACATCATGAAATTTACTGCCTAATAGCTAGTTTCTATAGAATTATCCATTTGATGGTTGGAAGCAATTTCTAGCACTTATCTTACTCCTATAAATACCAATATATATAAAATTGATGAAGAACTTCTACCTACTTAATTTACAAGTATTTTAAGAGTGATTTTGGAAAAAAAAAAATAGTCTTATGTGAATGTGTGTTTATAGTTCTAGGCGAGATAGTTGGTTGAGATTGAGAATGCTTTTCTAAGTGCAGTAGGAAGCTTTCAAGTGTAGCATAGTGTTTTGAGGTTGAGAAAGGTTGTAAAACTCTTTGGTTTGTTCAATAGAGCTTAGAGCTAGGAAGAAAGACCGAAAGGTGATCCCTCCTTTTGTATATATGGGTAAACTTTACCAACTTGAGATGAAGAATTTAGTGGATTAAATTTTAAGTAAGAATACTCGGGAGTGGATGTAGATGTTGAATTTGGTATCGAACCATTATAAATTGGTTGTGTTTTTTTTCCCTATCTCTTTACTTTATTATTTATTTAAATTGCATTATTGTGATATTTATCTTATTTTTACATTGCACTTTTTATTGGGTGAATTTGACACATTGCACTTAGATATTTAGACAACCTAATTCACTCCTCTTAGGTTGCTTTTGGGCCCTACGAACACAATCCTTCCAATCCAGTGTTTTATTGGTACTGGATTTGATGGGATTTATTAGAAAATGTCTCATCCTGTGTTTGGTTAGAGATTGGATTATTATTTTATTGGCTAAAATGCCATATATTTGTATAATTATTTTTTTGGCAATCTAACATATATTCAAATAATATTATAAGAATTATAATATGGTAAAATATAAGCATAGAAATCAGAGTTGATAATTCAACAAATAATGCTCAAATGGTATTATTGAATCATAATATCAATAAAACAAACATAATAACTGAATATATTACTACAATAGACTAAGAATAAAAAATAGTTTTTTAAATAAAAAATTGGGAGCTTTAAGATCTAATAATCACAAGAAGCCCAACAATTATGAGCAACAAAATTAATTAAATATTATTCTAAACAATACATAATGATCAAGATTAAATAATATGCATATTAAGATCCACAATTATCCAAAAATACCTATATGTCATGGCATGAAGTTAATTATTAACATATAGATACTTGAAATACTTCAAAAATAAAGATTTATACTATTATATGAGGAAATAAAATGATGATGAATTCAAAATGGAATTGAAAACTAAATAAAACAAAAAACCAACAAAAGAAAATCATTGGAAACATTAAATAATAATGTGAACAAAATTAAAATCGTGATTCAATTTACAAAACAATTGTTGAACAAAAAATATGAAATTGTATCTTTCATAGAGGTGGGTCATAGAGAGAATTTTAAGAAGATGACAGATTAATCTTGGTTATTATAAGATAGGTCTACAATTAAATTAGTCTAAATCATTGTTATTCTACATATACCTTCATTCCAAGATAACTAATACCAATGCCCTATTATTTTATCCCTTATTTATAGGATTAAATTAGTTAAGTGGGATAAGTAATATTTTGTAAAAAAAATAACCAAACATGGGATGACATGGGATTAGTTATCAATCTCATGTCATCCCATAAACCAAACGTACCGTAAGGGTGATTGTTATGTTATAAAGCCACTATTCAATCTCATGTCATCTCATAAACCAAACGTACAGTAAGGGCGGTAGTTATGTGATAAAAGCCACTTCTCCAATCCTGTTACTTCATGGTGAGTAATGGTGCATTACATAGAATGACCTCCTATCATATCTTACACATCCATTATTGTCTTCTTACAATATTATTCATATCCTTTAAAACACGAATATGATAACCACCCACTTCATGGACTTCTAGCGGTAGTTGTCACACCAAGGGTTTCTTTTTGATAAAATATAGCAATAGAGTGATCTGTTGTTATGTTTGGTGGTGTACCAAAAGTCAGTTAAATCTAAATGCTTTGTTGTTCTGCAATTCAAGAAAAGTGGGTAGCTTTGTATTTATGCTCGAACTTTTATTTGCTGTTATGTTATATTTATATGCGGTTCAAAAATATAAATTATATCTACTCATAAAAACAATTTAACTAGTAGGTTCCTGCTTGAAAGTAAATTTGAAGTAAGCTTATCAAATTCAAATTTTGTAGAACATTTTCAAAAGAAAAATGGTGATTTTAGGTGGTAAGGCTCAGCCGCGAGCTCAGCCACAGGTGGAACACCCGCAGATGAAGCTACGGCTCGCCTGTCTGCTGCATGGTTAACACCGTGACCACTGACAGAATGTCTTGGCCTTCTGGGTGATTGAGCCGCGAGTAGGTTCACCGGTGGCTCATGCCGCAGCTCATTGTTTCAAAATAGTCGCGGACTCAGCCGCGGCTCGTGTCAGAATTTGAATTTCTGAACGTTTTTCCTGAAGAATCACTTCCTTTTGAAGAGTTATGTCTTCTACGTCGAATCTAATTGACATCCAACGGATTATAATCAGTTTTAATCCTTTAAAGTGACAAGAGAAGTCTATATAAAAATGTTTTGATGATTGACTTGCTGCAGAAATTCATTCATCAACTAATAGCAATACAAAATCACTCAAACACTCTCTAGGCTTGTATTTCTGTTTCTAAGAAGTACAAGGACACTTTATTTCATTCTAAAGGAAATTTGTCTTAATAGAGGACAAATTTTGTCTAAAGGAGAGTGTAGTCTTACACAGCTTGAAGTTAAACTCTTACTTTATTTGTTCTATCCATTAGTTAGTAAGATTCTTTGCAACATTCTTTAGGCAAAAATTTCCCTATTGACTAGTGCAATCAACTTCATGGCTGGAACACTTAAGGAGTTCGCTTCAAATATCGTCAAACTTGAAAGGTTTGATGGAGGGAACTTCATCCAATGGCAAAAGTGAGTCCATTTACTTTTGACTACACTTCATGTGGCCTATGTAATCAACATACCAAGGCCAATGGAGTCAGACAATGAGATTTTGGAGGAAACTGGAAGGAGACAAAAATGGGAGACGGATGATGAAATATGCAGAGGCCACATCTTGAATGCAATGTGTGATGCATTGTTTGATGTCTACCATGCAATTTCTACAGCAAAATAACTTTGGGACAGATTGGAGACAAAATATATGCAAGAGGATGCAACAAGTAAGAAGTTCCTTGTTTCTACATTTAATAATTATAAAATGGTAAATTCTAGGCCTGTTATGCAACAATTTGTAGAAATAGAACGTATATTAAATCACTTCACACAACATCGTATGTAAATGGATGAGACTATAGTTAGTTAGTTCTATTATAGACCAACTTCCTCCTTCATGGAAAGAGTTCAAGAGAACTCTTAAACATACTAAAGAAGATATCACTTTTGATAATGTTGCCAAACATCTTCGTGTGGAAGAAGAGTTTTGTATGCAAGAAGATGTCAAGGACAATGTATCCAAGACTACATAAGAGAATCAAAATTCTACTACCAAAATGCATACCATTGAAGAAGGGAACTCCAACAAGTCCACAAAGAAGAAATTTGGACAAGCAAAGAATCAACAAAAGTTCAAAGCAGAGGAAGAAGAAAGGAAAGTGCTTTTTCTACAACAAAGAAGGACATTACAAATTTGAGTGCCGATTTTTGAAAGCCAAACTTGAGAAGCAAGGTTCATCAAATGAAGCAACTAAAAATTTAGTTGCTATGATCTCCGAAATCAATATAATGGAGGATGAACCGGGTTGGTGGATTGATTTTGGTGCTACAAGACACATTTGTAAGAGCAAAGACTTGTTCAAGACCCTCAAATCAGTGGAAGATGGGTCTTTTGTGTACATGCGAAATTCAATTACCGCTCCAATAGCAGGAGTAGGTGAAGTTGAATTATCCTTCACTTTTGGAAAAAATTTAACTCTTACAAATGTGTTATTTATATAACTTAGTATCTGCTAGATTGTTAAACAAGTTTGGTTTTAAGCTTGTTGTGGAAGCAGACAAACTTGTGTTATCTAAGGGAGGAACGTTTGTAGGAAAGGGATACTTTTGTAATGTAATGTTCAAGTTAAACCTTGATATCAACAATGTTAATGCTTCTAGTTATATTGTTGAGTTACCTTTTCTTTGGCATCATAGATTAGGACATGTAAATTTCATAAGACTTTATGAAATGTCTAAATTGAATTTATTGCCATACTTTGATAAAACTGAGGAAAAGTGTTCTACTTGTATGCTAACAAAAATAATTAGAAAATCCTTTCCTAATATTCTAAGGACCACTATCATACTAGAACTCATTCATAGTGATGTATGTGATCTACATAGTACTCCTACTATAGCATGAAAGAAGTACTTTGTGACATTTATAGATGATTACTCTAGGTTTTTCTATTCATATTTATTACACTCAAAGGATGAAGCCTTAGAGAAATTCAAAACTTATAAGATAGAGGTAGAATTACATTGTCAAGCTTTAGTTAAGTGCTTTAGAGTGGATAGAGGAGGTGAATATTATAGTCCTAGTTATTTTGAAGTCCATTGGAATCAAACATGAAGTGACTGCTTCCTATACACCTCAACAAAATGGTGTAGCTGAACCTAAAAATTGAACTTAACCGAAATGGTTAATGCATTGTTATCAAACTCAGATTTAAGTAAAGGGTTTTGGAGCGAAGCGCTCTTGACAGTATGCTATATTTTGAATAGAGTACCTAATAAAAGGAATTCTATTACCGCATATGAACTTTGGAATAAAAGAAAACCCAATTTAAGCCATTTAAGAGTTTGGGGATGTAGAGCTATTATCAAAGTACCTGAACCCCAAAAAAGGAAGTTAGGTGAAAGAGGTATTGAGTGCATATTTATTGGTTATGCACAAAATAGCAAAGGCCTATAGATTTATAGTTATAGAGCCTAATGACTCAATTTCAATTAACACTGTTATTGAGTCAAGAGATGCTATTTTTGATGAAAATAGATTTAAATCTATTTCAAGGTTGGATGACAATACTCAAAATTCTTCTCAAATTTTAAGAGAAGAGAATGGTATTCTAGATAATGCGAATAACAATGATCACATTGTAGTTAGAAGAAGTAAAAGAGCAAGGAAAGCAAAAGATTTTGGTTCTAATTTTGTTACCTTTCTAGTTGAAGGAACAAGAGAAGAAATCAGTAATCAATTCTTTTATGCTTATAATATTGATTCAGATCCCAAAACATTTCAAGAAGCTATGCAATCGCATGATGCTGCGTTTTGGAAAGAAGCAATTAATGATGAAATGGATTCAATAATAGGCAATAATACCTAGAAATTGGTAGATTTGCCACATGGTTCAAGGCCATTGGGTGTAAATGGATTTTCAAAAAGAAAATGAAAGTAGATGGAACCATAGAACAAGTTTAAAGCTAGGTTAGTAGCTAAAGGCTTTACACAAAAGCAAGGTGTTGACTATTTTGACACATATTCACCTAGTTGCAAGGATAGGCAACTATCCGAGTACTTGTAGCACTAGTTTCAATCCATAAGTTGAAAATTCATCAAATGGATGTCAAGACGGCATTCTTGAATGGTGAATTGATGAAGAAGTGTATATGGAACAACCAGAAGGTTTTGTTGTTCCTGGACAAGAACACAAGGTGTGTAAGCTTGTCAAGTCATTGTATGGATTGAAACAAGCTCCTAAACAATGGCATCAAAAGTTTGATCAGGTTATTCTTGCAAATGGCTTTATGATTAATGAATCGGATAAATGTGTTTATAGTAAATTCATTAATGGTAAAGGAGTAATCATATGTCTTTATGTGGATTGACATGTTGATCTTTGGAACTGACTTAGAGCAAGTCAAAGTTACCAAAGAATTTCTTTCTAGCAACTTTGCTATGAAAGATATGAGAGAAGCAAATGTCATTCTAGGTATTAAAATAATGAGAACTAATGAAGGGATAATTTTATCTCAATCTCATTATATTGACAAAGTACTTAATAAATTTTACAATAAGAATTGCATACCTGCCTCAACACCATTAGACCCAAGTATGAAATTTGCCAAAAATACTAATACACCGGTAGCTCAATTAGAGTACTCAAAAGTCATAGGATGTCTCATGTATGCTATGACTTGTACTAGGCCAGATATAGCTTATGCTATTGGCAAAATGAGTAGATATACAAGTAAATCCAAGCCACATGCATTGGCATGGAGTAAGAAGGATCTTAAAATATCTTAAGAATACTCAAAATTATGGTATAATGTATAAGGATATCCTTTAGTAGTAGAAGGATATTCTGATGCTAGTTGGATCACGAATAGAGAAGATTATGCTTCTACAAGTGGTTGAGTTTTCATGTTTGGTGGAGGCGCAATATCTTGGGGATCTAAGAAACAAACATGTATAACCAATTCAACTATGGCTGCTGAGTTTGTAGCATTGGCTTCAACTAGCAAAGAGGCTGAATGGCTTAGGAATCTTATTGCATGAAATTCCTCTATGTTCAAAGCCTATTGCACCCTATTTCTATACGATTGTGACTAGTGCTGCAACATTATCAAAAGCATATAGTCAAGTGTATAATGGAAAGTCTAGACACATTGGACTTAGACATAGCTATGTGAAAGACTTGATTTCAAATGGTATAATAACTATTGATTATGTAAAATCAAGTTGTAATCTTGCAAGATCCTTTAACTAAAGGACTAACTAGAAACTTGGTGTATAAAACATGTCAAGTGGGATGGGTCTCAAGCCCATTAATATGATCACTAATGAAGGAAACTCAACTCAACACTAGATATAACATCTAAGTCTTGAGTTCAAAGAGTTAAAGTACTTCATTTTAGTGATTGAAGCACTACATTAAGTTAATCATCCCAAGGTGAAATAGTGCTTGATTACTCGCTAGTATTAAAGAAGGTTGAGTGTAAAACTCTTAACAGATTTTGTAAGTGCTTAAATGGCGGGGGCACTAAATCTGCCTATACTGAATGTTATATGGTTTATATATCAAAAGTTTAAGGGCTTGACTTTTGAACATTCATGAATAGGATGTGAATACAAAAAGGTATTTATATCAAATCATCGAGAGTAAAATGTTTGAGTAAGATTGTATGCGTGAAACGAACTTATATACTTGTCTAATATAATAACATGGTTCAAAGCTTAACTACCATTATTATGATAAGTAATAATAATAGTTTCACTAAATTGATGGTTCAATACTAAGATACCATCACTTATGCATACAATCACATAAATTTGCTTGTAATGGTTATGGACTTTTTGAAAATGGTGGGGGATTGTAGAAGATTTTCAAAAGAAAAATGGTGATTTCAGGTGGTAAGGCTGAGCTGCGAGCTCAACCGCGAGTGGAACACCCGTGGATGAAGCCACCGCTCGCCTGTCCGCGGCGCGGTTAACACCGCGGCCACTGACAGAAGGTTTTGGCCTTCTGGGTGATTGAGCCATGGGCTGACCTGCAAGTAGGTTCACCCGCGGCTCATGCCACAACTCATTGTTTCAAGACAGCCACGGCGCGGCTAAGGTTGCGGTTCGTGTCATAATTTGAATTTCTGAATGTTTTTCTTGAAGAATCACCTCCTTTTGAAGAGTTATGTCTTCTACATTGAATCTAACTGACATCCAATGGATTATAGTTAGTTTTAATCCTTTAAAGTGACAAGAGAAGTCTATATAAAAATGTTTTGATGATTGACTTGCTGCATAAATTCATTCATCAACTAATAGCAATACAAAATCACTCAAACACTCTCTAGGCTTTTATTTCTAATTCTAAGAAGTACAAGGACATTTCATTTCATTCTAAAGGAAATTTGTCTTAATAGAGGACAAATTTTACCTAAAGGAGAGTGTAGTCTTACACAATTTGAAGTTAAACTCTTACTTTATTTGTTCTATCCATTAGTTAGTAAGATTCTTTGCAACAGATTTATCTAAGTAAATCGGAAACAAGAACTTCATTCTTGTTTATCAAATTCCAGCTTGTTTACATTATATTACATATTGAATCAACATTAAGTTAAAAATTAATCAGAAGGGCAATGTTGAGATTATAGTTTGATATTACGAGACGCATTGTTCATACATATTAAATTGATATATTAGTTAATCTTTTAACAATCTATAGATGGTTGAAGAAATTTATGTTTAAATGAGATTTCATTGTCACACTGCTCTGTCATAAAGTTCCACAATGAGATTACCCAAAAAAATTTCATATCACCCACAGATATCCAAGTACAGCATATATGAAAGCATTTGTTTGATCAACTTTGATTTTTTGCAGTGTGCATCACGACATTGTCAAAAGTTTAATATTCGGGTACATTTGCTTTTCACTTTACTCAACCTTTTTTCTTTACTTTTTTCGGTATAACTTAATTTGTTATGAGACAAAATTAACCCTTCAATATTTTCTTTAATATTTTTCTTTTTCTTTGCATATTCTTCTCTTCCTTTATTTTTTTCTTTTTCATTTTTTTTTCTTCACATGTTAGTATTTAATGACCCATTAAAATATAACTTTTAAAGATAGTACGACTTCCTTGTGAGAAAGTGTACAAAAGAGGAAGAAATGTTAAATAAATATGATGTGTATGTGATACAGGAATAAAGAAAAGGACCATTTTGTATTATATTTTGTATTATACATAAATATGACTCGCTCCCAAAAGTTGATCCACTAGTTGTTCAAACAGGAATCTGTGGGTGAGGCTTTGTGAATAGTGATCCATAAATCTCTGCTGTCCAACACCTTCAAGTCCTTCATTTTGATGGATGTCTACCACTTGAATCATACAATATAAATTGGACCTTCCTTGCTTCAACTCTTCAAATGATTTGGATTTATTAGCTTGGATTTACACCTTTATTTCTTCCATTATCATGTCTTCCGTTGCTTCAGTTTGTTACAACTTGAATTTGCATCATTTGAGCTAAGGCTTGAAACATCTCTTTGAACTCCATGACTTGAGCTCTCTTGGATGGATTAATTGGATCTTTCATTTGGTTTTTATGAACTCCATTACTAATTTGATTTCAACCATCATTTGAAATAAGGCCTTGAACTTTACAGCTTGAGTTTTGGTCATTAAATTGGTTGAGGTCCAAGATTGATCACTTTGAACTCCTTGAGAGGTTTTGATGTCCGCATCATCTAGGAGTAATTAATGAAGGTCAAATGACAGAGTTCTTCGCATATGAGAAATGGCGCTCCACTTCCAACCAAGGTGAGGCTAAGAAGATTTTGCCAAAAGAAATAATATAGAAAAATAAATGACTGATCTATAAGAGTGGGATAAGTATGGGCTAGGCCATCAATGAAAGATGAGTCATCTCAATTTTATGTCATGTGTAGAAATGAAAGAATTGATATTTGAAAAGGTTTCAATTATATCATAGATGATGATGGTATTCTATTAATGCAAAAAGTGAAGAATAGCCAATGAAAATGCCACAACAACATATATTATTTTTATTTTAATCACATGGTATTATTGTATTTTATTTATTCTTTTTGTCAAGTAATATAGGAATAGTTAATTTGTAGGTAGTTTGTTTTGTGCGACTAAGTGTTTATTAGCTTAAAATAAGGGATTTTAAAAATTGTGTCTTTTTATTTTTATTAAAGGCATATTTGCCAATTTGGTCCCTCGCATTTTCACAAAAAACTTCTTTAGTCCCTCATATTCAAAATCAACAAAATAGTCCCTAAAAGATAAAAAAATTTGTCCTGATTGGTCCCAGAGCTAATTTTTGCTCAATTTTTTAGCAAAGTCAAGGGCAAAAATGAAAATATACATGTTTCCCTCTCTTAAAAAAGTGAAATTTGCCAAATAAATTCAAAAACCATATTTTTTGCTTACAAAATATAGCATGATACAAATACTTGTACTATCTTTATATGTGTTGTAGAATCTGTGATCAAATGAATACACGAATCACCCTTGTATATCTCCATTTAAATATAAATTTTTTAGGACTCGTGTAAAACTTGAGAATGATTCTCAAGTATAATTGGCCATATCTTTGATACCCTACTTCCACTTGTTCCCAAGTGACACTAAAGCTAGGAAATAAAATGTGCATATGAGATATATAAATACGATAGTGATACTGCTGCTTGTACCATATTATTGTCTACAGCTCCTATAATATAAAAGTAGCATAAATTAATAGACCTTTTGTATGTGATTGTGCATCTCATGGAGTTGTTGATATACAATCTAGAACCATTAGATATGAGATATTTAAAGAGTAGTTTGTCAAGGAAGAAAATGGGCACCTTATCGCTTGTCAAGGGAAAACGCAAGTACGGCTTTGAAAAGGACCAATAGATAAAGCTTAAAGGTGTGATCAAAATAGATGAATCTAAGGGTACATATTTCAAATCCAAACACAAATGGAATTGGAAAAGCAATTGTAAGGCTCATCTCAATATTAAGAAGTTGAAGGGGCTTAGTGAAGTTTCTACTTCCAATATGTTTATGTATAAGATAAATCTATCTGCTAATTTTGATCATTGGGTATTAGATATTGGATATAGATCTCGTGTTTTCAAAAATATGCAAAATCTTAAGGACTTAGATCATAAGGCAAAGCAAAGTCAAACTACGTATGATGAATGGAGAAAGAGTTATAACACTAGCCGTAGAGACTTATACACTCTCTTTACCAATTAGGCTTGCCCTAGAATTAAAATTGTTATTATGTTCTAATATTTACAAAGAATATAAAATCTATGCACATTAGATGTGGAAGGATTTACTATTACAAAAGGAAATAAATGTTGTTCTTTTACGTAATGGTGTTCTTTGTGGCATTAGATCGTTAAATAATGGTTTACAAATTCTAAAACTTGATAAATCCATTCTCAAACATAGACACTCAAGAGATAAAAGCTCAATATTTTGAAACAACTATACCTTTAGCATTATAGACTTGGTCATGTGAATAAGAAACACATTTTTAAGTTACATATAGATAAATACCTGGACTCTTTCGATTGTAAATCATTTGAGACATGTGAATCATATTTACTTGGAAAGGTGACCAAAACACCTTTTATTTAAAAAGGTGATTGTACTAGTGATCTTCATGGGATTGTGGCCTAATGTCAATCCATGCTAGAGGTGGCTTCTCATGCTTCATCACTTTCATGGATGATTATATAAGATATGATTATATGTATCTTATGATACACAAATCTGTGGCCTTTGAAATGTTCAAAGTCATAAAGGTTAATTTAAAAGCAACAAGTTGGAAAGAGTATTAAGACACTAAGATTTGATCGAGATGGATGGTACTTAAAGTTAAGTGTTTCAAAAACATTTAAAGGAGAAAGGGATTCTCTCTCAACTGATTCCACCTTACACGCCATAGTTGATGTATTATCTGGAAGGAGACATTGTACACTATGAGATATGGTGCAATCCATGATGAGCCATATTATACTTCCTAACTTCATTTTAGGGGTTTTTGCCTTAGACACTGCCTCTTATACACTCAACCATGTTCTAAGAATACTGTTGATACCACCTCATATGAGATATGGTATGAATCCAAATTGGACTCGCATAAAGATTTGAGATCTTCTACTTAGTTGAAGTGGATCACGTCATACAAGCTTAGAGCCAAGTTTGACCAATGTCTATTTGTGGGGTATCATTAAGAAAACAATAGATACCACTTTTATAATTACCTTGAGCAAAATGTTTATCTCAAGAAATGTCTTTTTCGAGAAAAATTGTTTGTTTTAAAAGAGATAGCGGGAGCAAGATAGAACATGAAGAAATTAAAGAACCATAAATTGACAAAGATCAACGGTTGGGAATTCTACTAGATCGTCTTGCAAGAATTCTTCCTAAGATTATCTCCTCCTAGCAAAGCGTATTTGTACAAGGCAGACTGATTTCAGACAATGTTTTACTAGCTCAAGAGTTGTTCTTGGGAATTGGAAAGAAGAATTTTGGTGGCAATGTGGCATTGAAATTAGATATGGCCAAGGCCTATGACAAGGTCTCTTGGTTCTTCTTGATCAGAGTTTTGAGGGCATTTGATTTCAATGAGATGTGGATTGATATGGTGTGGAGAATTGTTTCCAATGTTTGGTTTTCGATCCTCATTAACAGGGCTCCTATGGGCTTCTTCAAATTTTCTCGTGGTCTTTGTCAAGGGGACCCTTTGTCTCCTGCATTGTTTGTTATTTCTGCAGAGGTGTTGTCCCGGTCTCTTAATGCTTTATGTCAACATAAATCCTTTGTGGGTTAAAGTTCCGAGGGGTTGCCCTCATATCTCTCATCTAGCCTATGCTGATGACGTTATTATTTTTTCTGGGGTGGGTAAGAGATCATTGCAAACGGTGATGAATTATTTGAGGGATTATGAATGTATGTCTTAGCAAAAAATTAATTCTCAAAATATTTATATTTTGGTGGATCATCGCATGCAACGGGAGAATAGAAGGAAGATTGCTCATTTACTGGTTTTGTGCAAAAGCCTTTCCCAGTGAAATATCTGGATTGTCCCTTGTATATTGGCAAAAAAAAATCCAAGTATTTTTTGGAGATTGTTCAGGTTATTGCTTCGAGAATTCTATCTTGGAAGAACAGGTTTTTGTCTGTGGAAGGAAAAATTGTTTTAATTAAGCATGCTCTTTCTTCCATCCCTACTCATATTCTTGTTACCTCTAATCCTACCAAAAAAGTTTTGCAAATGGTTGAGACTACTTTTGCTAAATTTCTGTGGGATCCAATGAGGAGACAAGACGGTGCCATTGGTTAAAATGGAAGGATTTATGTGTACCTCCAGATGAAGGGGGAGTTGGGTTTCACTTCTTGCTTGAGGTTCATGATGCATTTATAGTCAAATTATGGTGGAGTTTCCATATGAAGGAATCATTGAGGGAAAGTTTCCTGAAAATAAGTATTGTTTTTCTTTGCATCCAAATATTGTTCAACCTATAAAGAATTCTTCCTTGATGTGGTCTAGAATGTTGAAAGCTAGAAACATTGCTGAATACAAAATGCAGTGGATCTTAAATTCTGGTCAATGTAATTTTTGGCATGATAATTGGACTGGTTTGGGACCTTTGTGCTGGCGGTTTAATGGAGAAAGCAATCATTTGGTGGCTGATTTTGTTGGTTCAAATGGCTGAAATTTTTTAGAGCTTAGAAGATGGGTGAATTTAGAGCGTATTTTGGTGATTGCTCAAATTCAATGTCTGAATTCTCTTTCTCCAGATAAGATTGTTTGGTCTCCTAATGTTTGTCGGCAATTTTGCTTTTCTTCGGCCTTCCAATTGGTTAGAGCTAGTGGGTGTAAATCTTGGATGTATGAGAAATTATGGCTCTCGCAGATCCCTATTAAAATTTCCTTTTTTATGCTTAGGATCTTGAAATGTAAAATTCCTACTTTAGTTGTTTTTCTTCTAATGTGGAAACAATTGATCACTTATTTGTTACGGATGAATTAACAATAGAACTTTTGCAATGTTATGGGCGCTACTTTAATGTGGTTGGTTCCAGGAATTCAGTCAAGGAGATGCTGGCAACATGGTGGTTTGCAGTTTCTAATAACTCCAAGGTGACCTTTTTGTTACATGTGGTTCCTATGATGATCAATTGGCAATTTGGAAATATCAAAACTCACATGTTTTTGGTGATGTTGTGCATTCTATGCAACGGAATATTAAGTGCAATTTGTAGGGATATTGTGGCTATTTTTTTGCTTAAATTCAGGGATAAACCTTTGTTTAGCTAGAATGAATTAATTCAGTTGATTGCCAAGGTGTGTAGAAGAGAAACGGTACAGGTAGTTAGATGGTTGAAACCAAATGCTGATTGTTTTCTTCTTAATGCGGATGGTTGTTCAAGGGAAAACCCGGGTGAAAGTGGAGGGGGTGGAGTGGTTAGAGACTCTTGTGGGGATCTTCTCTTTGCTTACCATTACTATTTTGGCGTAATGTCAAGCTTTTCAGTGGAAGTTCATACATTACTCTTTGGCATTCGATTGTGTAAAGAACGAAGGATAGACACAATTCACATTCTGCTGGATACAAAGGCATTAGTTGATGTTCTTACTCATGGTACTGAAGGTCCTTGGGTGGTTTCTCATGAAATTAAGGAGGTGAAGATGTATCAATGGGCTTCTATTTCTCATTGTTTTCGTGAACCAAACAGAGTTGCGAATGAATTGTGATAAGTGATAATTTTACCGATTTTAGCGTAATATTTTATATATATTTTTAATATGCTTTTAGTATGTGTTAAGTATTTTTAATATAAAAATGGCTCAAATTCATAATTGTTCTTCCATTTGAAAAAGTTTCTAAAAATTAGGGTTTTTACCTGATTTTAGAGTTTTAAAACAAAATTTATATCTTGAACAAATTAATGCACAATCTTTGTACAATCTTTCAGGTTTTATACATTCAATCATAATTTGGATCAATTGGAGTAAAGGTCATCCCATTCTTAGTGGATTCAAGGATGATTGGATTGGGAATTTCAATAGAACAACTTTTACATTCAAATTTGGAGGATTGTTTTGCTCAACTTTTGGAAAATTCTCATCAACAAATTCACTATGGAATTAAAGGATAAACATCACAAAAAGGTCTCAAGGGCATAAGAGGCATAACAAGCAAAAGAGAAGTGAGAAGCAATGGAAATGAAGAATTGGAGAAAACTAAGCGTCAGTAGCAATGACACATTTCAGTATTTTGGCCATAACTTGAGTTACAAATATTAGATTGAGATACTTCTTATGGAATTTTAAAGCTAATAGAATATGCCACAAATCTTATGAAGATATCAAAATTTAGTTCTTACATCTTCATAAAAACAATCTAAATTACTGAAAAGCAAGGCTCTCCTAACAGTACTGTGGCTATATCTTTGTATCTGAAACTCTAAATGACCTTATCCTTTTGGAGTTGGAAAGCTAATTCAAAGGAATACAACTTTAATATTTTGAGGAAAAGCTGATTCTACATTATTCTGGGAGAAATCTGCAGGTGAAGATCCACGGATCAATAGCTCGTGGATCTGACCTGCAGATCATGAATATCGGCCAGAAAGTGATGGTTCCAACTTGCAGCTTATTTTCTAGCTCCTTTTGATGACTTTTTGAAGGTTCTTGGCACCTACACCACCCAAAGAAACATTGCAAAATTTAATGCAAATCTTTTTTGTGATTTCAAGACAACTTTTCTTGCAAATTGTTATGCAAGTTGTCTGGATGATTGAGGTGAATTTGTTTATAAATAGAGAGCTCTTGCAAGACATTTAGAATATGTCTTAAAGGGAGAAGCACTCCAATGTAGCATAGAGTAGTAGTTTTCTTTGTAGTTTAGAAGAATTTTCATTACTTGTAAGAAAACTCTTGGAGGATTCAAGTGTCTCAATTTATATCAATGAGAAATGAAGCTTTGGAGCCATGTTCTACCAACAAATGAGCATTTCTTACCTTAGCTTTTTAATTTCTTACTTGTTTATGAGTTGTTTCTATTATATGTTATTTATACAAGCTATGTTTAGCTAAATACATGTCTTAGGGTTAGATGAAGCTAATTATATGATTTGAATGTTATTATACTTGTTACAACTTGAATTTTCTTGTTCATCTATCAAGGTTTAAATTTGTAGTAGCTTGATCAACTATTGCAAATCATTTAGATATTATTTGACAATAAGAAATGCTTATAACATTTGAAAATGATAGATGAAACTTATGTTGTACACATGCAAATAGTTGTATAAGTAGGTGGATTGAGGTTGCTTAATACCACAATTCATGCATTTCACAAGAGTTCATCATGAACATAATTGAACTCTAGTCAATTCATTGTGAAAATAAGTCTTGATTTCATATGGAGTCGCAATCTTAAGTAAGACAAGATTAACATAGCAAGATGTTAATTCATTTAATCATATTAGTGACAATTAGTGGATTCTAAACCCTATTGCCTGTGTTTGTGAATTTTTTCCAATTGTTTCGATTCAAGTAGTTGAATTTTTTTACCTTGCACACCATCTATTTGATATTTTGTCTAGATAATAAAGCAAAGTTAGTAGCTTTGGTACTTGCAAATTCTTGTTTCCTCGTGGGATCGACCATAATACATCCCTTACTATAATTGACCCGTGCACTTGCAGAAAGGGGTAGTAGGTTATATTTATTACTTGTTTGTGTGAATTTTGCTTAATTTTGATAGAACCTAAACCTCGCAATCAAGTTTTTGGCACCATTGTCGGGGAAACTAAGAAAATAAAGGCAATATCAAGGAAAAAGCTAGCTTTATTAGTTTAGACTTATTTTATTTTTGTTGTTCTAATCTTTTTTGTTTGGTATTTGTAGGTACCAAATCAACTTCAAGTGAAAGAAATGAGAAATTGAAGTTAAAGTCATTCAAGCATTTTCATCGAACACATGGAAGGCAATTCTCAATGGAATAATTATTGGCCTTATAATGAATACAAATGATGTGCGCAAGGGTAGCGAGATTGCCAAGACTGCTTGATGAATCCAAGTTGTATGCTTCGAACCCTTCTCCAACGAAGAACTAAGTTCTAAAACTCTAATTTAGGACCAATGTGAGCGAGTTCAATATGCCTAAACTAAAGTTCTAAAGACTTGATCAAACGCGAAAGAATGACCTCTAAGCTAGGGTTTGTTGTCGCCACAATCTAAGGATTGATAAGACAAGAGTAGTTCTAATCTAAGAACCAAGAAAACACTCTTAAAAAGAGCACACACTATTCATGCGAATTTTTGAGGAATAATCTGATATTTTTATTGAATTATGAAGACCTATAAATAGGCTTACAAGAGAATTCTAGAACTTGAAGTTTAAGACAACTACTAAAAACTAAATACTCAACTATTTGGAAAATTAACTAAAATAATTTGTAAACAATTTGGAAAACTAACAAAACAAAAAATAAGCTCTAGAAAATATTAAAAATTCGTCCATAAAAGTCTCCTTGGGCTGGACGTCTCCATTGTGCACTATTGGGCCTCCATCTTGCAGTTTAAGAGCCCTCCAAGTGAGCCCAAGTAACCAGCCCCTTGTATGCTTGTTATGGACAACTTAGAACCTTCAATTGGGCTATCTTTATAATTAGATTTGATCCAAAGCCAATACATTAAACCTTGGCCCAATCTACTAGCTTGATCATCACGTAACTCAAGCCCAACATTCATGCTCAACTCGTATGCAACACTTGGATAGGATTCATGCACGCCTATATCATTGATGAATGACTCTCCTTTTAGCTTGAAACGTGCTAGGCAATGCTTCACATATGTAGGTGCTCCTTGGATCCTATCATTCCCTCCTTCCTCGAAAGGATTCGTCCTCGAATCACGTACATGGTATACAACAACATAAGTGACACTAGGAGTGATAAACAAATAAACATATTCAGCTAGAACACTTAGTACACAAAGTTGCTCAGAAAACCCGTTTATCCCCATGCATGCATCAACGAAAACAAGACAACATTCAACATTCCCTAAGGATGCAACAATGTAAAATTTACACACATGCAAGAATGTTGCAAGGACAAATTCATGTTTAAGAATAATAAACTCATTTTGATGAGTGTCATCTTTAAAAACATGAACACGACTTAGCAAACATGGACTCGAAAGTAAACTCCAATGTCTAGCAACAAGATGAAATGATTCAAGAGGAATATCTTGAATAAGCGCATGATGAAGATTATAAATAATACTAGTATGCTCGCAATGCAAATAAAACTCAAAAACAAAATCTTTATGACTATCTAAAACACTTAACACATGAATTCTTACATAAAATTCAGATGGACTCATGCTTGTTTCAACACTAGTAGACAAAAACTCAATGTTCTTCAAAGATGAAACTAGATAAAACTCAAAAACACCACTTAAAGATGCAAAGGCAGATTCTAACCTAAAAACAATAAACATGTGTAGATGATTAACATCCCTAAAATAGAATGCACCATGCAAAGCTAAATATGCTGAATGCAAAACATGATTACTAACTAAAACAATTGAATCAATTGGATAAAAAGCATACATAGGCATGTAATGCTTACCAGAGCATAAAAAATTATAAAAGAAATACCAAAAATCATTTAAAACATCATGAAGAAACACAAGAACTTTCTCAAGATAGAATGAACTATGAGAAGTTAAACATGCTAAATGCAATACGTAATTATCTAACCTAACAAGATAAACATGCAAAATAGAACTAAAGTGTAAACTAAAAACACTAAAACATATGTATAAAGAACCTAAAGAATTAACACAAAGGAAAGCTTCAAAAATAGAATAAACATGTTTACTATATGTAAATGCATCATGCAACAAACAACCTAAAGCACTACTAACAATGAAATTACTAGAACAAACTAAACCTAAACCATTAAAATTAGAATGTAATTCATGCAACTTATAATGAAACTTTATATGCAACACATACTTATCTCTACTACAAAAAACAAGATGAACATCATGACTTAGAACACTATGATTACTAAAACTCAAAATGAATTTCCTAGGAGAAATACTATGCACAAAATGCAAATTGTCACATAGATTACCACGAGACACTATATGCAATGTAAAATTATTCACATTAATGCTATAGACAAAATGTAGAGAATCATGCATAACTAAGTTAAAACACAAAACACGTATAAACTCAAAGTCAGAAAACCAATTGACACCATGCCACCAATCAAACATGTATTTGATCAACCAATTTGTGTTGATGGCATATGACCATCTTTTTATGTCAAAGCATTCCTTCTTCACCAAATCATGCTTTTGAATCACTTTCATCTTCTTGCTTGATAATGATAATGCTCCATCAATTTGCAACTTTACACCATTGAATGAGCAATTTGCTAGTGGCACTTCTCTTGGAAATTGATTTCCATGTTGCTGCAAAAGAGAAACAAAAGCACTAGGAAAACAAGTGTTAAGAGTATTAACAAAATAATCTACTTCCTTGTACAAAGGTACAAGAAGTTTAGACTTCACAACTAAAGCACTCTTATTTTCACTCTTACTATTTTCCACTCTCTTTTTCTTTTCACTCTTATTCTTTTCTAGCACGCACTCTCCTTTTTCTTCACTCTTTTCTTTTGATGGGGTACTCATTGATTTTTCCCAATCTTTGCAATCTCTTGCAATTTTCTCTCTATCCTTATTTGCTTCAAGTGGTGACAAAGGATTTAGCTTGATATTCTTCCCATTCCACATGAAAGAATATTTCAGTCCATCATACTTGGCTTTCTTTTCAAGTTGCCATGGATGCCCCAAGAGTATGTGACAAGTCTTCATTGGTACCACATCACAAAAAACCTTATCACGATACTTGCTAATTGAGAACTCTATCTCCACTTGATTGGTCACCTCGAATTCTCCATTGTCAGTCAACCATTTATATGGATTTGGATGCTCCAACATGGGTAATCCAAGTTTTCCAACACACATAGTACTAGCCAAGTTAGTGCAACTATTATGATTGATATGCATACTACATACCTTGTTATTCATAGTGCATCTAGTATAGAATTGACTTTCATGTTGCACTTGTTTATCATCACTACCATCTTTCAATGATTGCATCTTCTCATCATCATTGGCTTTCATGATCTTCTTAGACTTTGGAATTGATTGCTCATCCCTCCAATCAAAGGCACTCTTATTTCTCCAATTGATGTGACTCGATGAATCTTGGATCCCCCTTGACAGTTTAGCTTTGTCAATCCTTCCATAAGAATGAGTTTCATAGCTCCTCTCCTCATAAGTTGGATTGTTGGATACTTTTGCTTTTCCCTTCACGGCTAATTCCACATCATCCATGCGAGTATGCATCCTCCTAAAGTCCTTTTGCATGGTTTTCAACAAGATCTCAATGCCCTTAAGCTTTTGGTCAACTTGCTCGGCCATGACTACAAAGAAATTCCTGCAAAAAAACAAGTTAGTAACAATAAACAAATAAAAAGGAAATTGCCTTACTTCTCTCCCTTAGTGTATACACTCGTTCCCTCGTGTATCACTCAAGTTTGTTGGCTTTTTCCCTCTAGTGAGCTCACCACTAAGCCTTTTTCCACTCTTGAGATGCTTTCTTGTAGGCTCTTAGATAAAAACCTGCTCAATCAATCTCACCAAGACCTTATAGCAACTCAAACACAAGAATAAATATGAGAGTAATCAATGTGGAAAGCTTAGAGTAGGGCTTGATCAAGAGAAGTCCAAGAAAGACGAAAAAGACAAGATTTGACTCAAGAAATACACAATTTGGAAACCCTAATGTGTGGTATTCTTGTGTGTAAAATCTTGATTTTCAAAGTTTTCTTGAAAGAAAATAGTGTTTCTTGTGTAAAAAGCAAAGTTTTCAAGATTTCCTAATGAAGATAGGCTCCACAAACCCTAGTTCGATTAAGTTTCTTGCACCACTTTCCTAAAAATTCCAACACAACAATACTTAGCACAATTAGGAAACCAAACAACAGCTATAAAATAGAAAAATTCCAGCCCAAAATCAGTAAGGAAAACAAGCTGGACGTTTAGAACACTTAAGGAAACCACCAGCACATGCACAAGCCTCACCGATTAGGAAACAAGGATCTTTGACCAAATCCCTTTGGGTTTCCTTATTCCCTTCCTAACGGCTCTCCTTCCCCCTTAAAGACTAGGTTTGTTTGCTTATTTAAACAACAAAGCAGCCCTAATTCTCCTCTTTTGGTCGTTCAACAAGCTGGAAAAATTTAAGAAAAATCGCAGGTAACAAGCAGCCAAAATTCCAGCACCAAAATTTCAATGAATATGCAAGAATCAAGTTCAAGAACTTGTTCCTACAAGGGAAACGTCCAAGAGGTGTTCAAGAACTTCCAAAATCAGTCTTAAATCTTCAGAAATTCGTGCAAGATTTCCAAGAAACAAGCCAAACAATTCCAGATTCAAGACAACCCACAACAACTTCAAGAAAACACCAAGACAGCTTTCAAGAACTTCAAGAACTCAACTAGTAAGTTCAAGAATTTCAAGAATTGTATTCAAAACACTAAGAAACCTTCAAGAACAATTGAATAAATGTTTTGCATGGCTTTTTAAACCTGGTGCAGCCTCTTGTACTCAATTCTTTCTTTATTTTTCTTTGTGCTATGGCTCTTAAACTTCAGCACGCCTCTTTCACTTTTTGTTTCTTTTTCTGTTTTTTTTTTCTCCAAGAACAATTCAAGAAACAACCAAAACAACTTCAAACCTTCAAGAAACTGAATCCGTGTGCTAGGTGCAAGAAGAATTCTTTTTCTTAAAAAAGTTTTTGACACAAGAACATCAAGAAAACAATAAAAACAGTCAAGATTTCAAAAAAAATACCACACAAAACCTAGAATTCTTGATTGGAAACAACCAAGAACAACTCTAAAACCCTAGGACTCTTCAAGAAACACGATTAAACAACAAAAAGACACATGAATAGATAAGAAACAAAGCTGGACAGAAACAGAATTACGAAGAACAAAACACGATCACAAGGAACAAGAAACAAAACACAAGTTGTTTGACGAGGCACGAAGCACTTGACAAAACAACAAATTAAAAGCAATATAAGAGGGATATATCCAATTTTTCTAAGGAAAAATTTGGATTGAATAAACCTGGAAAATCAAGAACCAAGGCTCTGATACCAATTGATGTGCGCAAGGGTAGCGAGATTGCCAAGACCGCTTGATGAATCCAAGTTGTATGCTTCGAACCCTTCTCCAACGAAGAACTAAGTTCTAAAACTCTAATTTAGGACCAATGTGAGCGAGTTCAATATGCCTAAACTAAAGTTCTAAAGACTTGATCAAACGCGAAAGAATGAACTCTAAGCTAGGGTTTGTTGTCGCCACAATCTAAGGATTGATAAGACAAGAGTAGTTCTAATCCAAGAACCAAGAAAACACTCTTAAAAAGAGCACACACTATTCATGCGAATTTTTGAGGAATAATCTGATATTTTTATTGAATTATGAAGACCTATAAATAGGCTTACAAGAGAATTCTAGAACTTGAAGTTTAAGACAACTACTAAAAACTAAATACTCAACTATTTGGAAAATTAACTAAAACAATTTGTAAACAATTTGGAAAACTAACAAAACAAAAAATAAGCTCTAGAAAATATTAAAAATTCGTCCATAAAAGTCTCCTTGGGCTGGACGTCTCCATTGTGCACTATTGGGCCTCCATCTTGCAAGTTTAAGAGCCCTCCAAGTGAGCCCAAGTAACCTAGCCCCTTGTATGCTTGTTATGGACAACTTAGAACCTTCAATTGGGCTATCTTTATAATTAGATTTGATCCAAAGCCAATACATTAAACCTTGGCCCAATCTACTAGCTTGATCATCACGTAACTCAAGCCCAACATTCATGCTCAACTCGTATGCAACACTTGGATAGGATTCATGCACGCCTATATCATTGATGAATGACTCTCCTTTTAGCTTGAAACTGTGCTAGGCAATGCTTCACATATGTAGGTGCTCCTTGGATCCTATCAACAAACCTAGTATTCAGGACGGTATGTCTTCTAATGATAAATTGCAAGTGTTAATATCTCAAATAGATACATTAGAATGCATGCTAATGAAGAGATTTGATTATGATTCTAGTGAAAATTTTTCTTGTTGTACCACTTGTAGAGGAAATCATTCATATCATGAATGTGGTTATAATAATTACATACAATATGGAAACAATTGCACTTATGCACCTCAATGTGATTATTATCCTTATAATGATAATGACGGGTCGATAAATCATTCTAGTTATGATTGGAATGAACAATGGAATCAACCAATTCAACCTACTTATGTGGAACAAAAATCTTCTTTGGACTTAGCCATTGAAAATTTTGCTAATGAAACTAGGAATATGGCTAGTTCAAATTGTGAAAGATATGAAAAAGATGATGTATTTGATGAAATAAGTAGGAATATTGATGGCCATATTGCTAGAATTAAAGAAGCCTTGAACTCTAGGGATGAGGAAATAATGAAAAACAAAATGAAACTAACCTAGAGTCACCATGTGTTGGAATACATGTTCAAGATCAAGTAGTTGAAAGTAGGAATGAGGAAATCAATGATCAAATCATAAATAATCTTACTTTTGATGAAAATGAAGTTAAAGTTCAAAGAGGTGCTTGTGAGAATGAATTGGAAAAGCATGGATCAATATGAGGTTTATGATTCTTTTTATAATTGTTCCATGTGTGATGGAAATCATGAGGTATATGATTGTGGACTAATTCAACCACATTTAGAATCTTATGATAATCCACTACATTTTCATGATGACACCCCTATGCATAATAATGATTTTGAGCATGAAAATGAAATTCATGAACATGCATGTGATGAAAATATTAAAAATGTGGAAATGGAATATGATGCTCAACATGTAGAACATCCCACTTGTGAAATCATGCATGAATTTCATGAAAATAAATGTGAAAATAATGAAGAAATGCTTGATGATTCTACCTTTGTACCTGAACAAGAGCAAGTAAATGAGTATAATGCATATGTGTGTGAGAAAGTAGTTGAAAATGTAAAAATGATAAAATAGTTGTTTCTCCTATTTTTGAACATACAAATCTCAATAATGAACTTATTCTTGATGAAGAAATTGAAAATTAAAAGGTAGAAATGAAGAGTTTAATGATATTCCTTTCACTTGTAACATTGATTTTATTGGTATTGACAAAATACTAACACAAGAGAAAGGCATAGCCAATTTTGGCTATGAAGTTCTTTTTAAGTGTTTCCATGTAGTAGGTACAGTGGCAAAATGGATCATGGACTTGAGAGCACTTGTTTTGAAGCAAAGGATGCACCTTTACCTACTCAATCAATCGAGCACAAAAGGTGTATTAAATCCTTTGTGGAATACTCCAATTACGTGAGAGAATTGGAGAAAAGTCTAGCTCTAGGCTTTAATAAAGCGCTTGTTGGGAGGCAATCCATGTTTTTGGTATTTTAAGTAGGTTTGGCATGTTTTGTGTTTTATGTGTGTTTTATGGTTAGTGTGTTTGATTAGTTTAAGTTTGATTTTGAACTTGAAGCATTTTGACTGCACTCAATGAAGTTTCATGTTTAAACTTGGATGTTGAATGCCAAATTTTCATATCTCTTGTGTTTTGAAGGTACATTTGGTTTAGACATCTTAATTTCATCATTTGAAAGGTGTTTGAAGTAGTTTTGTGGTTTAAATGAACAAGTAAACCAATTTGAAGCATGAATCTCAAAGTTACTATTCATTGGTTTACTATTCATGAGCTAAGTTTCATTGAGCACATTGATTCTCATTTGGTAATCCATGGACTTTTTATACATAAATTGGTTTTGAGAAACTTTTTTTTATCATTTAAAACTTGTTCAAAGTGGTTTTATGGTTATAATAACTCAAAGAATCAAATTGAGGTATTGAGTGAAAAAGGTAACTATTCATTTGGTTACTATTCCATTAATAAGATTCTTTGAAGTTTTGATTCTAACTTTGGAATTTTGATGTTTTGGATGCTTAAAAATCACGTTAACAACTTTGTTTTAACATAAGAAACATGTTTGAAGTGTTAAATTGGTCAAAAACACGAAAAGAAAAAATTTGAATTTCAAGTTCATCTTAAAATTTAATGTTGCAGAATTTTCAGGTAGCCTACTTTGATCGATTATCATTTCATTTCTGTTAATGTTTAGGATGATTTTAATGCATAATTTCAAATTTTGTTGACATGGTTAAATGATCATAAAGTTGTTTGCCCAAAACTTGAGGTTTAAATGGAAGAAATCATCACTCAAAGTTGTCAAAAAATTAGCCTGGTACATGAAATGGCTGCTGCAACTTTTGCAGCATTTTCAGATCCGTGGGTGCTTGATCCGCGGGTCTGACCCACGGAATCCAGGGAATTTTGGCCTTCCATTGGTGCCTTTGAGTGGTTTTATTTGGCAAATATTGTGGCATGATTTGTGTGATTGTTTGGCAACTTTATGGGCATGAAAAACACTACTTCAACACATTCAAATGAATTGCATTGCATGTTTCATTTCATTGATTCAAACTTTTACTTTTTTTTATCAAAATATGAATTTTTTATTTGAGGCATTTGAGTATAAGTTTCATTTGTGTTTTACTTCATCATAAAATATTACATTTGCTCACGTAACATATGTATCAAAATTTTACCCCTTGGAGCTACATTGCAAGAACTAAGTATGGGAGAAATCAAGTACTTCAAAGCATGCTATGTTACTTTTTGAGCTTATTTGTCATTAAAACATGCTTTAACATAGATTTTGAGCTTTTCTAAGTTTTGAAACAAGGTTGGTGAGCAAGAAAAGATCAAAGTGAAGACACGGTGAACCATTGCAAAAAGAAACTTCACAAAGGCCAATGGACATCAAAGCATAACAACAACATTCTTTTTGGATATTTAACCAATCAAGGGGAGTATTCTTGTCCTATTTCTTCATTCTTATATTTTACTTTGCACATTGAGGACAATGTATCATTTTAAGTGTGAGGGGAAGGTGTAAGGATCGTGATTGGTTAATTATGAAGATACTTATAAAATGTAGTTTAGATAAAATATGGCCAAAATTTTTTAAAATTTGCCTCTATATCATACTTTTATGCCATGAACTTGTTAAAATCCTTTACTTTTTGAAATAATATATGCATCTTTGATTGAATATTTTCTACAAATATGTGAAGAAATAGTTATTATGTGATTAGGAGTTTTGTTTTTAAAAAAGTATATCTTGTAAAATGGTTGTAATTATATCTTGATTTGGCATGTTTGATTTTAAATTTCTTTTCTTTACTTGATTTTACAAGTTAAATGATTAGTGTGGTCAATTAGTTCAAGCATGTAATCTATGATTTAATACTTGCAATAAGGAATACTTATATTACAAAAATAAAAAAGAATGAAGTAGTTTTTTCTTCTCCAATGGTTCTTGTGCTTAGTAACCGGAGGTCTTCATCTAAAAATGTCGACTTTCACATAAAACAGTACATGAATTATGAATAATACATAGCAATTTGAGTGAGGAAATTATTGAGTGACTAGGGATCTTCATCGACCAATGTCGATCTTTGCGTAAAAAGGCAATTTTACTTCTCAAATATGGTTTTTGCTACTTGCTTAACATTGAGGTGTTGAGTAACCGGGAACCTTTATCGGCCAATGTTGGTTTTCGCGTCAAAAGACATACTCATCTTGAGCAATTAGTTTGCTAAATAATACTCCCTCAAGTGAAAAAATGAAAATAATAATAGACATATGAAGTACTTTGATTGACCATATGGATCATTTTCTTGTAAAATTTTTTAAGGCAATGAAATTTTATTGAACTAGTTTTAATCTTGAGATAATTACTTCTCTTTTACTTGATATGATAAGTATTAAGAACATTACAAGGAATTGCATAGTTTCTATTTGCTTTATCTTGTAGAATTTTATTCAACAATATAGCATGTGTTATTTCAAGCCATGAATAATTGATCTCTTGATTTTACAATTGCTTGAGGACAAGCAATGATTCAAGTGTGGGGAAGTTTGATAAGTGATAATTTTACCGATTTTAGCATAGTATTTTATATATATTTTAAGTGTGCTTTTAGTATGTTTTAAGTGTAAGGTAATAAGGGGAGTAACGCAGCGGAAAATTTAAAAATTTATTACCTTAGCCATAGATCTCTTTGATGTAATCTATACGATTAAAGGGTGTTTAGCACAAATACCTCAAGCATAGAAGGTTTCTATGCTTCAAAGGGCAAGATCCTATTTGATGAAGGTGTTGATCTACCATGTAAAGCCCTCCTAGTGTCGAGCCTCCAACGGTATCCACACGAACATGATCTTTAGGAACCTTTGGGCTTGCTTGCCTTGCCTTTTGAGTGCTAGCTCCCTTGAATATCATGAAGAACACAAGAACAAGAAGAGGAGGAAGACAAAACCCTAACCCTTAGGGAGAAGAGGGTGTGGCGTTTTTCTTGGGAGAAAACACGCCTCTCTCAATTTTTCTCTCTCTAAATTTTATCTTGTGTTTCATCAATCTTCCAAGAGTCAAAGCATGGACTTATTTATAGATGTAGTATCCTAGTCTTTAAGGAAACAAGAGCAATTGGAAACCAAGAAGGTTTAGGAAGCTTACCTTAAGCTAATCCTATTCCTTTAGGAAACCTATTCCAAAAGGAAACCAAATAGCTTCTTAATTCCTTTTAGGAAACTAATTTCCATCAAGACTTTAGAATATTTATAATTAAGTCCTTTAAGTTAATTTATCACATAAATTAACCCCATAAGTATCATATACTTATCTTAATAACAATTTAACCCAAAGACCATGTTCTTATTGTGTGTGACCCATTAGGTTCCATTCACGTTGGCAATAAGTACAAATTATAACTCATTAATTAATTAATTAAGAGCAAGATAAATTAATACTTTAATTTATCATTAATTCACTAATTAATTAATTTGTACTTATAGATCATGAGTGGCGTCTAGCAATGCATCATGACCACCCAAGTGAATAGGAAAGTCATATGGTAGACTACACCTATCAATGACAATGTTACCGCGTAATTAATATCCTTTCACCACACTATATCCCAATTAGTATAAGAGTGTAGTGCGCACTCTTTAAATGACTAATTAACAATTTCTTGTTCCCGAAATATAACTTTCCATAAAAGTATAACCTTGAAACTCTTTCAAGTCATACTTTCACTTTTGCGCAAAAGATTCTTTAAGTCATATTTCAACAAGTGGCCAATCCGGGATATACTCTCCTATAATAAGGAGTGGTGAATTCCTATATCGATTACTCACTATCCTTCCATGCTTCATACTATACCCAATCTCTACCGTATGGGCTACTCTTTTACGAGCACCGAGCAATAGAGTCAAAGCATAGCAATCCACACTCAAGATACCATAGGTAATCTCAAGTCTAAGGATCACTTACACCATTGCCATTAAGAGTATAATTCATTAGCACTATGAATAGTAACTCTTGGCGGATCAATCCAATGAACTTGTTCTCTAACAAGCATCCACATACCAGCTTAGGTGTCACACGCCATAGTTGATGAGATCAACTACTACTTACCATAAGTAGAGGCAAAGTATGTGCTAGTCTTCCCATATTAATGATGTCCAATCTCATTAATACTACGACTAGGGATATTTAAGAATATAACTTAATGTGTAATAAGAGTCTCATCATTGTAACTCTTACAATCTCTTATACACAGTTAATATTCTATGGACTTTATCAAATAAACAAGTAATATTAATAACAAGTATTAAATGACAAAGAAAATGCCACATATATAAGTATAACACGAAATAAGCATAATAAAAATCTCAAAAACCAACTTGGTTTTAGAGCATACACTAACAAACTCCCACTTGCACTAAAACCAATCACCTTTAAGTTTTAGGCCATAAGCACGACTATCATGCCAACTCTGGGATAAGGCCATGGTGAAAGGATTAGTGACATTAACATTGTGGAAACTTCCTCTCTCTTTTCATCATTTGTACCAAACTATTTCCACAAATAGATGGTGGCATCTAAATACACTTTAGGATCATGGATGAGACTTTAGTTCCTTGATTAAGTGATGGCACAATTGTTTCATAAAACAATAGAAGGAACTATTCTTTGTCCAACAAAGAATCCCTTGATCCATAGTAACTTCTAAAGCTACCATGTACTCGCCTTTGTTGTAGAATATGTTGTAGTGTCTATCATAAAACGTTTTTATCCACTACAGTTCAACGTGAACACCAATTCATCTCATGATTTTCTTATCATCCCTATTGGATTAAAAGCTTGTATCTTTAAATCCCACACTTCTTAAGTGTAATCTCCATAGTCAAAAATAGTCTTTTAGTGCTTCTCGAGTACTTAAGAATATTCTTTGATAACCATCTAGTGACACTCACTAGAATTGCTCGTAACACTTAAAGCCAGAAGACATCGGGTCTCGTACATAGGATAGCATATACAATAGAACCTATTGCAAAAGGTGATGGTTCCAACTTGCAGCTTATCTTCTAGCCTCTTTTGATGACTTTTTGAAGGTTCCTTGCACCTGCACCACCCAAGGAAACATTGCAAAATTCAATGGAAATTTTTTTGTGATTTCAAGACAACTTTTCTTGCAACTAGATGATTAGAGTGAATTTGTCTATAACTAGGGAGCTTTTGCAAGATATTTAGAACATGTCTTGAAGAGAGAAGCACTCCAAAGCAGCATAGAGTAGTAGTTTTTATTTGTAGTTTAGAAGAATATTCATTACTTGTAAGAAAACTCTTGGAAAATTCAAGTGTATCAATTCATATCAATGAAAAATAAAGCTTTGGAGCCATGTTCTACCAACAAATGAGCATTTCTTACTTTAGCTCTTTAATTTCTTACTTGTTTATGAGTTGTTCCTATTATATGTTATTCATACAAGCTATGTTTAGCTAAATACATGTCTTAGGATTAGATGAAGTTAATTATATAATTTGAATATTATTATACTTACTATAACTTGAATTTTCTTGTTCATCTATCAAGGTTTAACATTTGTAGTAGCTTGATCAACTATTGCAAATCATTTAGATATTATTTGACAATAAGAAATGCTTATAACATTGAAAAATGGCAGATGAAACTTATGTTGTACACATGAAAATAGTTGTACAAGTAGGTGGATTGAGGTTGCTTAATACCACAATTCATGCATTTCACAAGAGTTCATCATGAACATAATTGAAGTCTAGTCAATTCATTGTGAAAACAAATCTTGATTTTGTATGGAGTTGCAATCCTAAGCAAGACAAGATTAATATAGCGAGATGTTAATTCATTTAATCATTTTAGTGACAATTAGTGGATTCTAAACCCTATTACTTGTGTCTATGAATTTCTTCCAATTGTTTCAATTCAAGTAGTTGAATTTTTTTTATCTTGCACACCAACTATATGATGTTTTGTCTAGATAATAGAGCAAATTAGTAGATTTGGTACTTGCAAATTCGTATTTCCTTGTGGAATCGACCCTAATACATCCCCTACTACAATTGACCCGTGCACTTGCGAAAAGGGATATTAGGTTATAAATTTTATTACTTGTTTGTGTGAATTTTGCTTAATTGTGATAGAACCTAAACCTCACAATTAGTTTGGAAAATGCTGATTGTTCTTTAAAGTGTAATAAAGTTTATTCTACTTGCTTAGAATTACCAAAGCAAGTTTTAGGAGATTTTAGATTAGATGGGCAAGGAGTTCCTTCTTTAAGAATTAAGTCTTTTACGTTCA
This sequence comes from Mitragyna speciosa, assembly GCA_024721245.1. NCBI lineage: Eukaryota > Viridiplantae > Streptophyta > Magnoliopsida > Gentianales > Rubiaceae > Mitragyna > Mitragyna speciosa. Next base: position 11,433,312 of record CM045564.1, read on the forward strand.
AAGTTTGTAAGAGAGTAGTACTCCTTATTTATTCCTTTTTCAATATTTGTCGTTGTATTTAGGAGGTTAGGTTTATGTCCCCCTCTATTTCATTTTATTTGAATTATTAATAAAATTTAGGAGTGGCACCCTTCCCCATGCACGGGATTAGCCAAAAAAAATAGTCTAGCTAATGCTTTGACATTATTCGGTAAATACTCAAAAGAATGAAAAACATGATCCCTTCCCAATTGAAGAGTTGATAAGTTATCTGCTACAACATTTGCTTCCCAAAGAACGTGACTGATTGTTGCACGTGATCGCTGCAAAAGATGCCTAATTTGACCCAACACTAAACATAAAGACCACTTTCCAGTAGAGGATGAATTTATAATTTGAACTAGAGAAAAAGAATCAACTTCTACCAAGCAATTCAATAAGCTCCTTTCCACACAACATTGCAAGCCATACAATAAAGCTAAAGACTCGGCATGCAATACGTCAATATTACCAATTCTTTATAAAAAGAAAAAATCACCTTTTCGTTTGGTTTCTAAGCACTCCACCTCTTGCCGCCTTTAAATTCTTCACACTAGCATATGTATTAAGTTTCAATGCTCCTTCATTCGTCTTTGACCACCTCACTACTACAGCACGTTTGGATCTTTCATGCTTCACCTGAAATATTGACTCCAATAGGTATCCTCAAATCCTGCCACTTGTTGCTTGGAAATTCTCTGCACTGCAGCTAGTTGTGTTATAAATTACTTTGTGCTAACAACCAAATTCAGGATTTTTTGAACAAAATAGTGATTTGTAAAATAAAAATCTATCCAAATCATGTGAGGTACATGAGAATAACGAAAAAAATTTATATATATTCTACTCATTTGAAAATAATCTTGAATAATAATTTTTTATTCTTTTTCAATTTTTTTGATAAACAGTGGGCTGAATATCCAACAAAGATATTGCTTAAATCACATTGTTTGAAGTATTTTTCAGTATTTTTTGACATTGTAATAGCTCTGATTTCTAAAATCAGTGTGAAAATTTTTAAATTTTTAAAATTGGCTAAATATCTGTTATCCTAATAATATAAAAATTATTTATCTAGGCAAATATATTTTTCTTCCCTCACTCGATGTTTTCTTGTCCTCTGCAATTGACAATTAAATCAAACCTTATAATTTTGCAATGTTACAGCAATCAACAAATTCTAGTAATTATGTATCAATAAATAACTTTGACAAGATTTGGCCTCTACTCCAATATCTAGAATCTATTTGGTATCTCATGACCATTTTTTTTGGTCTAATCTTCAACAGTTGAATAAGCTAGACTAACATGGTCGTCTAACTCTAATAAATAACTACTTTCAAGCAAACCTTGTGCCCTAATTATCAAGAAAAATGAATGACTTTCTCTTCTACGTTCATTATGAGTTCTCTATCTTATTTAAAGCACTTTCTCTTAGTTCATTTCTTATCACTCAAACTTACCATATTTGATCTATTTACACAAATTTTGATTAAATTTGCTAATCGGTCATCCGAGTAGCAACTTACTGCCCAACATGTTCTTTCTCCCCTTCTATTCTAGTTTTTCTTAAAAAATTGCCCTAGGTTTAAGATAAAATTGATTTTAATTTCCATGCATTACCTAGTGCTTGTAATTGCCCTATATTAACTAGCTTTGGTGCCTAGGATATGATGGATAGAAGCAATTACCATTCTGCATATTTGTCATTGCAAATCTTCAAAAGTTCAACCTAAATCTAGTCTAAATTGTTTAAAAGGTTTGCTTCCAAGAAAGTTTTGTATCTTATCTCACTAATAATAAAGTCTACGCAAACTATGTACATCATGTTCGGGTTTAAAGGATTATTATTTTCAGATTTGCTTGAAATTTTTCTATCCACACAAAGTACATAAAAGTTTTAACAATTGTAATTATTTACAGTTTTCATCCAAGTTTTGTGATAATTCATAAGTTCACCCATTTTATTATATGATTTAGTATATATATTTAGTGTGTTTTTAGTATTTTTAACATGAAATTGGCTCATTTTGATAATATTTTATCAAATCAATGATTGTTTCAAAATTCAAGTTTTTTACCCAGATTTTAGGGTTTTAAGGAAAAATTAATATTTTGAGCAAATTAATGCACAAGTTTATATGATTTTGTAGGACAATGATGACTAAATACAATTTGGACCAATTGGAGTACAACCTAAATCATTTTGAAGTTGATTTAAGATTGTACCAATTATCACTATACTTAAAGATTAGTTTATCAATATTCTGAGAACATTTTCTTCATCAATTCTACCATAGAAATTATGGATCCTCATTAGAAAAAGATTTTAAGGGCACAAAGAAAGGATCAACAAATGAAAAAGGGAAAATGGTATTCTGGACTTCATCTCAGTCCACGAATCCACCACAGACAATTGATTTTTGGGTGTTGAAAGTTGCATCTTATTTACACTCTTTTTGCAGATATATTCAACGTGCTAGCTCAAACTCAGTATCCTAAGAGACATTGCAAAGAACAAGGAAAACTTTTGAGGCTTGTAGAATCTCAAGAATTCACTTTAATCATTTCAAGTCTTCAAATTTCAGTACAAGTTCGAAAATGGCTTAAGATGGGTTTTTCAATACCTTGTAGTTCATTTTAAGGCACGCTTGGATTATGGAATCTTAAACTTCGTAGGAGGAGCATTTCTTGTAAATATTAGTGTAGGAATTTCTCTTAGTTAGGTAGTTTAATTTCACTTCTTGTAAACAAAACTTTGAAGAAGTTCCATTTTAAGCAACATGTTTGACGAAATGAATGGGGAAGTCTTGAAGCAAAGTTCATCCATATATTGAACAATTCTAACCCTATCTCTTTCATTTTTATTCTTGCATGTTTTGTTACTTACATATATGCGCTTAACTTTATTTATAATATGTTTATCTGAGTTGATATTCCCTAAGTTTAAGATGAAGCTAGTGATATTCTCTGTTGATTAAGTTATTCAAATTGTTGTTTGACAAGAAAACTTGCATTTAACAATAGAAAGTAGTAAATGAAACTCATGTTGTATCATATGGAAGTAGTGATGGTCATAAGTGGGTTAAGGTTTAAATATCACAATTCATGCATCTAATGAACTAACATATGCAAGTCTTTACCAAGGAAGTAGGAAAGCTCATGTGTTAGTAGTTATCAATTCATAGAGGAATCTATTTTCGAGTATATTTGGATTTGAATCTAAACAAGGGTGGAAATTGACAATGGCCATAAGCTTAACTTTCATATTTAATAACTTGTAATGAATACTTGACGTAGACAACTTTGTTTTAGTAAGTTTCTCCAGTGTTTGTTTACTTGAATTTGAATTTCTACTTGCTAAGTTGATTTTCTTACCATTCCACCAACTCAAAGTTTGTTTGTCTAGATAATAGAGTGAGTTAGCAGCTTTGGTAATTATGACAATCATGTTTCTTCGTAGGATTGATCTTAATACTCTCCTTATTACAATTGACCGATGCACTTGTGGTATAAGGGGTATTAGCTTAATTTATTACTTGTATGTCTTTTTGAATGATTTAATTGCATATTCAATAATCCTAATGCAACCACATCAATTTGATAGAATTTGAACTTACGATGGCTATTTGTGTAAGGAATCAAATGCTAGTTATTGATCAAATTGTTAACAAATAGGTCAAAATATTGAGTAAGGTGGGAATCAAGTTATAATATGTTGCTTTGTAATTGTGTCATACAATAAGATAAGAAGATCCATCATTAATTGATATTGCGAACCTTCTTTTCGAATGCAGGATTATCACCCCATAGAACCATATTCAATTATCAGGGTATAATTAATCCCAATCAAATCCCATTGATTGAAACTAAATTAATGAATTAAAGAATATGGACCTGAATCAAACGATGTTGATTGAATCCAAGCTATACATTTGATCACTATAGGTGTCACGCCGCGTACCCCGAGGCATGGCACCCGCCATGCCCTAAGTTAAGCTAGGATACAAGGCTAATCAATACAAATGTCCTTGAACGCAATTTAAGGCTTAAAGAATACGCAATAATTCCCAAAAGAAGATCAATTCATTCTATTAACAAGATACTCTCCATTTACATCTTCCTTGCCCCATCACAAAATAACTAGGGACACATATATATAACCTAGCCTATACAAAAAATATGGCTATACATTCAATATCTCAAAAATAACCTCTTCTATGTCAAATACAAAGAGTATAACTTAAGAGGCCTAAAAGTAGTCCCAATCTCCTTCTACAAAATCATCACCTGCGAGGTCAAACAATGGGGTGAGTAACAAATCATCCAGTAAGTAGTAAATGATCTCTTTGGGGCTTGAGATCGTTACACATATACATATAGTTTTCAAATGGCAAAACAACCGTACGTCTCATTTGTAAACATACATGGTCAATAAACAAACATTTCACATTATATCATAAGACATGCCATTAAACAATAACAGCTCATGTAATTAGTGGTCAATGACCCTGGATATTCAGTTGTTAACTATTACCCGGTTAACACGGTTCAATGCCCAACTTTCACTCGGTTAGTCCGGTTCAAAACTAACTTTCATCCGGTTAGTTCGGTTCAAAGGTCTTAAATCAAACACCATATTAAGGAACTAGTCCTGTCAAAGCCATTTCTTACAAGAGCTCAAGCATTACATTATTCAAACAATCATCAATAACCCACGTATTTACATTTCATAGAGAAAACGTAAAATAATCAAACTCAAGCCAATTGCATAGAAAATAATATTTCAAAGCTTTACAATTGTCAACTATACTTTTCCAACGGCAAAGAGATTCACAGACTACTTATCTCGATCAAGGCTAACTCGAAGACTAGTTTAAGTAATCCGAGTAGGGGAAGTCACCGTCCTCGCCTATAACACAAAAATAATGCTCAATTATAGTCTTACTCTATAAATAAATCCTATATAAAGCCTAATCCTAGACTTGTACACGTGAAACAAAACAAAAACCCCCAACCAAAAGTGTGATCCGCGAGTGGACCAGGCTGATCCGCGCTCGCAGATCATGAAGTGCACCCGCGGCTCCCTTCAGCAGGTCGAGCCGTGGGTGAACAGTAACGAGCTGCGGTTACGACTTGCCCGCGGCTCGCATCCGGGACGGATCTGTGGCGTCACACGCTGCGCATCCGGTCAGAGAATGAGGCCAATCTAGTCGCGATACTATCTGCGATGCAGATGGGGTCGCGACTGGCATCAGAAAAGGACCAGCAACGACCTGCAACATCCCAAACCCACACGCAGCACTATTCACCTTCATCAAGCTCAAACCAAACACCAAAATAACTCCAAAATGACATAATATGACAAAGAAACACTATATTTACACAATCTATAACATATATCATGAATAACAATCAAAGATCACGCATAAATCCTCAAGGTTCATGACTCAATTCTACCATAGCAAGGCAACACTCACAATCATCAAGACTTGTCCATTATCTCACTTACACACACCAAAGCATACTAATATCAAGGCCAATAAAGCATAAGAAACCCAAACTTATCAATCATCTACTTACACTACCAAACCATACATACTAAAGCCAAAGAAGGAAGATGGATTTGGGGAAAAATTTACCTTGGTTGAAGCTTCAAAATTCTCTCTACTAGCTCCCTTTGAGATATGAGAATGGGGATCTTCAATGCCTTAATCAAAGAAAAAGGGAAGGCTTTCGAGAGGAGAAGAAGAAGGAAAAATTGGGGAAGAAGAGTGATGAAGAAAGAAATGCCCTAAGCCTTATTTGGGAAAATCCATTTGAAAAATTGCACATAAGCTCCTTGTCAATTACAATTCACATAGTTACCCAAAAGGTCTTAATTACTAAAATGCCCATGGTATTACTATTTGGCCACCTTCTTAAGGCCAACATAGTTCTAAGAAAAAAGAAGAAAAATTTCCCAAGATGGAACTGAATTTTTTTACTCATTATAACTTCTATGATACAAAATAGGCCTTCTATAGGTTACTAAAAAATCTATGTGGAAAGTTCTAATCAAATACAATTTAAAACAAGTACAAGGATAATTTTCGTTATCCATTGCCAAATAGCGAGGGACCTACTCAATAAAAGCTATGGGCAGCTACTTGAAAGATCAACTAGCAGCAACATTTTGGAGAAGCAGCCGCAAGCAACAAGTTCTAGCAATTGAAAATAGCCAAATGCAATTTGCAACTTCTTTGTGGTTCTGCCTTTTAGTTTCCTTCTTCAATCCTTGAGTTCTCCAAATTTTCCAACCCTTGATGTTGTATCAATATCAACTCCTATATGTCCTTTTGATTGCCTTTATCCATGAGTAATCTCCTCCTATGAGAATTTGAATGTGATTCATAAATAATTTTTGGCCATTTCATGATGAGATGAGCCTTTTAGACTCTTCAAAATGCATAGGTAGTTGAATGACTTAGGTGAAGCTTCTATGGTTAGAACCCAGGCTACCGGTATCATATCATACTCTCCCTCTTTAAAATGATTCATTCTTGAATTTATTCAATGTAGATAAATGGTATGATGTCTCCTCATGAGGTAAGTCTTTAGCTAGATGCTCATGATGCACCTCTCCAGCTTCAGTATTCTTCCATTCTTCCAACACATTATACAAGAGCTCTCCATTAATAGATGCTTCAATGTACTCCTGCAATTGTGTTTCAATGTCAATCTCATTACACTTCTCTATTGATGGTGTCTCAACTACTTTATGCTCCTCAAATAGTGGGTTACAACTTCAATTGACTCCTCCATGTTAGGAAATCAACATTGCTAATAAATAATTGACACAGTGGAATTTAAAATTAATTTCTAAGTAGGATCATTATTGTCTATACAAATAGAAATGTACCTTTTGATGACGTAATAAAATGAATTAATTTGATCAAAGATACGTGATGTCAACCACAGCTGCATACGTGTCCGGCCTCTGAGGTATCCACACGAACACCTTTCTGGGATCCTCATCAGGATTGATCAACACCAAGTGAATATGCTAGATCCACTTGACACACCACCAAAACGAAGAAAATTGCATAAAGAAAAAACTCTTTTTCTCTCTCTAGTTTTCTACCGTTATATTGTATATGTCGTATCACATCTTAGTGTTTAGGACTTATTTATAGAGTAATAATTAAGACATCTTGTCTAACAAGAATTCAATAATAGGTAACCCTTACCTATTAGGATATCTTACCAAATAAGATATTTAGTAGGTTTTAATTTCCTTAAAAAAGGAAACTCTTCCACTACTATAAATACTCTATTTATCAATAAGTCTTTAGAATTAATTATCTCACAAATTAATCCTATAATTATCACATAATTATTTAAATCAATTTAACCCAAGAATTAGTTCTATTGTGTGTGACCCTTTAGGTTCCTAATTACTTGGCAATAAATATAAATTATAATCTTAGAATTAATTGGCTTTAGTACAAAACCAACAACTCCCACTTGGACTAAAGTCAATGTAGTCACAAGGATTCTAAGATTGGATAAATTAAAAAAATTTAATTTATCATTAATCAAAATTAATTAATTTATATTTATAGATCAAGATTAGCCTCTAGCCCAGCATCATGACCCCCCAAGTGTTAGGAAAGTCAAGTGATTGACTTCATCTATCCATGAACCAGATTTCGTGTAATTAACATCCTTTCACCATATTAGATCCCAAATTAGTACAAGAGTAAGGTGTAAGTGCCAACTCTTAAAGTACTAATTATTATTCTTTCGTGTTCCCGAAATTCAACTCTCTTTCAATAAATTTAGAACTTTTCTAAATTATTGACTCGTTTGCAAACATTTTTGAGTTGATATTTCAACAAGTGTGGCCACAATAGGAATATACTCTCCACTATTAGAAGTGGTGAATCCTATGTTGATCATAAACTATCAATTCGTGTTTCTTATTATACCCAACTTCTATTGTACACATAATCAATTACGGATTATGGACTAATAGAGTTAAAGTAAAACAATCCACACTAAAGATACTCTTATGATCTCAAGTCAAAGGATCATTACACTACTGTCACGTAAATATTATACTATTAGCTCTCAAATAGGTAACCTTATAGAAATCTCTAGGCGGATCAATCCAATGAATTTGTTCTCTGACAATCCACCCATATATCATCATATATGCTAATCTATCCGCATTAACAAGGTCCTTGATATTGTTAATACTATGATCAGAGATGCTTTAAGAATAATAAATATTATTCTAAGAACTTTATCATTAATAAAATAAATATATTTCAAAATGATAAAATGTCATATCAATATTAATGCATAAACAACAATCAAACATAACAAATTATGAAATTATAAGTTATCTTTCGCTTTGACTAAAACCAACCATTCATGTACTTTAGACAGAATGAATACACATGACTATCATGTTTCTTTTGGGATAATGGCTTAGTCAATGGATTAGTCACATTATCCTCAATGGGATTCTTCATTTATCTTTATATTGTTTTTACAAATTATTTTCTTAAATAAATGGTATAGCCAAAATACTTATTTGGATCATAGATGAGACCATAAGTTCAATAATGAACTTCTAGATCCAACTTCACTTCCAAAGCTTTAAAACACTTGGCCTTTGTTGTAGAATCTATTGTAGCGTCTAACTTAGAACTCTTCTAATTAGCAACACCACTATTCAATGTGAACACAAGTATAGATTGCAATCTATTATCTTAAATAATTAAATATTTACAACTATAAACCCATACACTTCTAAAGTGTGAACACCATAAGTTAAAAATAATCCATTAGTTCCTTTTAAGTACTTCAAGATATTCTTAACAACCATCCAGTGAGACTTACCAAAATTAGCTTGATACTCGCTCATAACACTTAGAGCATTGGAGACTATTAGGTCTTGTACATAGTATAACATACTTTATAGATCCTATTGCAAAAGCTTAGGGATCTTTTGCATGCTACAATCTCGACAGGTGTCTTAGGACACATGTCTCTCGAAAGGATAATTCCATGTCATACAAAAATCCTTCCTTTGAGTGCTCCATGCTAAACTTTATTAGCATCTTGTCTATGTACATAAATCGAGAGACCAATCAACCTCTTAGATCTATCTCTATAGATCTAATTTTCCAAAATAGGTTGTTTTTCTCCTAATGTTTCATGCACAAATTCTTAGACAGTCATACCTTTCACTGTTTTAAAGCACATGTATATGGTTTCTTAATAACAATATGTTATGCACATAAAGTGTTAAGAAAAACTAATGCTCCCACTCACCTTTTTGTATACACAAGGCTCATCTTCATTTTTGAGAAAAATCAAACGTTTTGACCATCTCACCAAAATGAATGTTCTAACTCCTTGATTTGTAAGTAATCATATTATTGTTCATGTCAATCTTTCTTTTAAAGATTGTCTTGCACCCTATGAGTTTTATTCTTTTGGATTGGTTCGACAAAGGTCCATACCTTATTGTTAGACATGGAATCCATTTTGGATTTTATGACTTTACGCCACTTCAAAGAGTCTATACATGACATGGCCTTTTCGTAGCAAGTAAAACCGTCATCAATTATGACTAGCACATCATTCCTCTCACATATGGAAAATTCATATTTTCCAGGAGTATGATGTATTCTACTAGATCTACAAAGATCTTGTGTAATTTGAGTTTCCAATTGTGCCTCATCAGTATGTGGCTTATGCTCAGGTTCCAATTGTTGATAATTGTTAATTTGTGGTTTTTGAATTTCTTCAAACTCTACTTTACTCCCACTACTGTTTTAAAGAATAAACACTTTTTCTAAAAAAATGGCATGTCTCGAGACAAACAATTTTGTTCAAGGCTTGTAGAAATAGTATGCTAAACTTTCTTTAGAATATCCCACAAACAAACATCTATAAGACTTAATCACAAATTTGTCTAATGTGATTCGCTTCACATAAGCAAAATATCTTCAAATTTCACGTGACTAAGAATTAATTTCTTACCATACCATATCTTATATGAGGTGCTGTCAATCAATTTTAGTTGGAACTCAGTTGAGTGTATATGAGACGATTTTTAAGGCAAATTTTAAAACTAGATTGGAAGTGTAACATGGCTCATCATGGAATGTGCCATATCCAATAGGGTACAATTCTCCTCTTTTAGACATTTTGAAACTCATGACTCAAGTATTCTCCATCTCAATCACATTTTAGTGTTTTAATACTTTGGTCAAGTTGTTTCTCTACTTCAGGCCTAAAGGACTTGAACTTTTTCAAATGTTTCGAATTTATATCTCGTAAGATACACATAATCATAATCTAAAATGGTTATTTGAGAAAGTGATGAAGTATAAAAAACTACCTTTAGCATGGATCGATATTGGGTTACAAACATTAGTATGTATATACCCAAAAAAATCACTAGCACATTCACCTTTTCAATAAAAGATGTCTTGGTCATTTAAACAAGTAAATAAGATTCGCATGTCTCATAAAATTTATAATCGAATGACTCCAAGTATATGCAACTTGGATATACATTTCTCATTTACATGATCAAGTCTACAAATACTAAAGGTACGATTGTTTCATAATATTGAATTTTTGTCTCTTGACGTCTAGGTTGAGAATGGACTTATCAAAATCTAGAATATTTAAACCATTGTTTAATAAACTAGTACTACTTAGAACACCATTACGCAAAAAGAACAACATTTATTCTTTTGAGTAATGGTAAATCTATCCCACATCTAATGCAAATATAGATATTATGTTCTTTGTAAGCACTAGAATATACTAGCAATCTTTTAATTCTAGAATAAGCCCATTTGGCAAAGTAAGTGTATAAGTCCCTACGGTTAATGCAACAACTATTGCTCCATTCTCACACGTAGTTTGACTTTTCCTTTGCCTATAATCTACTATCATTAAGACCTACATACTTGAGCAAATATGGAATCTACATTTGGTATCTAATACCAAAGAGTCTTAATTAGTAGATATATTTATCTTAGTCAGAAACAATCTAGAAGTCAAAGTCTAACTAAGCCTTATCAATTTCTAAGTCTTAAGACGAGCCATAAATACCCTTTCCAATACTAATTGTTTCTATATTAGAAACACGTGCCTATAGACTTGTCTATTTTGATCACACTTTTATACTTTGTCATGGCTATATAGGCCTTCTCAAGACTAGCCATGGGTTTCCCCTTGACAAGTAATAAAGTGTTCCTTGATTCCTAGACAAATTGCTCTTTACATATCTTATATCTATTGGTCCTAGATCGTGTATCAGACAACTTTTTGAGATGCACAATCACGAACTAAGCATTTATCATTTTATGATGTTTTTATAACTTAGGAGTTATACACAACACTATGATACAAGCAATAGTATCATTATTGTATTTATGCATCTCATATGCATCTTTTATTTCCTAGCTATCATGTGACTCGGGACATATAGAATCAAGGTATAAAAAACATAGGCCTATGCTTGAGAACCATTCTTGAGTTTTATACTAGTCCAAGAATTCATATTAAAATGGAGTCCTATAAGGTGGGTAATGTGAAATACCCAAAGTTCGATTTCGTACTTTAGAAAATTAAACTTTGACCCTTTTAGATTCATTTCCTTGAATTGCATGACATGCATAGAAGCTAGGCTTGTGTTAGCTTTTTAAACAAAAAAAAAAAAATTTGTAGCACAAGATGTCACAAAATTAGGGGTCAATTCGTGAAGCAAGTTGGTGAATTAAACACCATATAATCTGCTTATTAGCCCTAGTAGGAGGACTACACAAAGGAAAATAATTAAAATGAAAAAAAAAGAAGAAAAATCTTCTCAAGAAGCTAGCTGGTCAAACAAGATTGCAAGCAAGTAGGAGGTGTCATGTTCTTGGAGTTTGTAGGGTGAAGCAAGCACCTCATGAGCAGCCAGCCTAATGTGCTGATTAAATGGGATAAAAAATGATAGAAAAATGATGGAAAAAGGCTTCTTGAAGTCGTCCAAAGAGAGAAAGAGAAAGGAGAGAAAATCTGGAGAAAAGGCAAGCTGGAATTGAAACAAGATTGAAGACTCTTAAGGGTAACACCAATTTTCTTAACTTCTTGATTGATTCTATATGTTATTTAGCAAAGTTAAAACTTAATTGATGGTATATATATTCTGATTTGGAGGTGGAATTGAACTAGGAACTAGGAGATTTTGAACCAAGAAAGCTTTAACATACCTAGAACCCGTAGCACAGTCACCTCTGCGCAGCTGTAGGAAACTGATCATAACTTTGTGTAGAAAACTCAAAATTGGATGCCGTTTGTTGTTTTAGAAACTAGATTCAAAGGCCTTTTCATGGTATAAAAATCATGTTCTGTTTCGTTATGTAGAAATACCAGAATCGTTTGGAATCTGGCTGAAAAGCTAGACCTGCAAAGAACAGGGTTGGTGAGGTCCTAATTTGTAAGCCAATTTCAACCTCGATATGATTCAGATATGAATTGGAGCCCTTCATAAGAGTTTTAGTTCTTGAATTCTAGTTTCTACACATGTAAATATCACTCTCATACAACCTATATTTTGAAAGATATGCTGAGTTGAAAATCAGCATCTCGCTGGACTGAGAATTTCGAAAATCAGCATATGGTCTGCAACTGGTTTAAATTGTGGCCATATTTTGACTGGGATTTTCTTCGAATTTAAAAATGATTTCTTCTGAAGAGTTGTAGGAAATTGAATCTAGTTTCCAACATGACCAATTTTGTAGCGTTTTGATCAGTATAGCCCAAGTTATGTTCAAATGAATGGACCCTGCGCAGGCAGCCAAGGGAGGATCTGCGAGCTTGAAGCCCATGGCTCCACCCACGGTTCCTCTCCAGATTACTCCTTTTAAAACAGTTTTCTTGGTCTATTTGAGCCCTATATTTCAAGGGTTTTCACTTGTTTCATGACATATCATTAGGCATGCTTTTATTAAGTTAATATTAGGTTCATGATTTGGGTTTTCTTAAGTGAGTCAATTACACTTTGTAGGTGATTTTGATGAGGCCAGAAACTCAAGCTATTTGAGTTGATTCAACAATCGGTTGGTGATAGTTTTGGGGAAGTTGAGGTGAGGACTTCCTTATACTTTAGCTTTTTCAAAAAAAGTATAACTCTTATGTATACCTGACTTTAAATGACTACTTGGATATCAAGTTGGCATGAATGAAGTTTAAGTGTGCGTGAATGGTTCTTACGAAAAGAATGTGATTGATTGAAAGTATTTGATATTTGTTCATATGTTTGGAATGGCTCTTTATTTGCTATGTTAATTACTCTACCAAGACTAGTCTATATGATATGTATGATATATGGCCTACCTAGCGGGAGAAATAGCTAGGACATGAGTATGGCCTACCTGGCGGGATAAATAGCCGGGCTGGAATTCCAGTAGGTTGATGGTTAACTTGTAAATATTGAGCTATTCGTGAATGAAGATTAATATATGTATCTGTGTGAATGTCATGAACTAATTCATGCCCTAAAGTATAATTATAGCTCCTCACTGAGCATGTGAAGCTCACTCCTCTTTGATTAATTATTGCAGGTTTTTGTGAAGTTTTGGGAATAGGCTTTTGGGCTCATTGGGTTGGATTGTTGAAGGTGAGCCTAGTGTATGTAGTTAGAGTAGGAAGCAATGTGCTTTGTGAGATTTGTGGTGGCAGTCATGTAATGTAAATACTCAGGATTTGTATTATATGGGTTTTGATGTAAATTATACTTTGCTTATGGATTGTAGATTGTGAGATTGTGCTATAAGAATTTAATCCAATTTTATTGTATAGCATGTTTTTAAAATGAAACCTAAATTGTCAGGTGGTGAACTTGGAGATTTTATTTATGTTAATGGAAAATTGATGATATCTCGGAGGACTCGTTATTGATTGTTACATTTAAGTCCTCTGATTTCGCTAGCCTGGTATTGTGGGGTTAATTCTCCATGATACGGCGGGCACGTTATACGCCGGATACGGGGTGTGACATAATATGTTCACGTAATTATACATTCTACAATTAGAAAATAAAGATAGAATATGACTTTATATTTATGCAATAAACAAAACCAAAAAGAAAATATCTGGACATAAAAATTTTGGTTTTGCTCCCACTATTTTATTCAAATTAATATCCCTCAAAATTGATTCGAGAATTTTTATAAAATTCTTAGTGGGCTAGGATCCCATTTTGATTATTTTTAATCTTGAGTTAGCTCAACAAATCAAAAATAATTTCAATAGGCCGGTAACAATTACCAATTACAACTTTTGTAACTCCCAGATAGTTAGGTATCAACTCTTCATACACATCACATATGTCTCCTAACTCCTTACCTCAAAGACACATGACCTTGAGTTAACTCAACAAGTCACTAGTCTTTGTTAAATCAGACCCATTATTCAAAGATCACATCTCATAATATAAACATATTCTAGATAAAACAACCTTGAGTTAGCTCAACAAGTTATCCGAACAAGAACTGTTTAAATTATAATAATGGAAGGCAACTATTCATGATTTAATATTTTTAATTAAATCAAAACTACTATTTAGAGATCATATTTCATCGAAGATATATTCTAAGTAGAATAACCTTGAGTTAGCCCAACAAGTTATTTTAACAAGAATTGTTTAAATTATAATAATAGTTATGATATATTTCTTTTATTTAAATCAAAACCATTATTCAAAGATCATATTTCATAGCAACAAATATTCCTCGTAGAATAATCTTGAGTTAGCTCAACAAGTTATCCTAACAAGAATTATTTATACTATAATAATGGAAGTGATCTAAATTAATTTTTAATTTTTTAATTGAGGGATAAATTATAGTCTCATCGTGCACATATATCATATATGAAAATAAATATTTGATCAAATAAAGCATACAATATGCAATAAAATAAATCACATTATTTTGTCAAATATAAAATTCACATCATGAACTCTTTCTTCTTGAACAACAATAAGAACTTCAGCATATCTATTCAAAATACAAGTGATGCAATCATCCATAATAGCTATATTACACTTCATTTTTGCCTCCAATATAGGATCGGGAAATTGTCCTCTTGAACTCAGTTTAGGTTTCAAGAGCTTCTTTAGCTTGATGATGCAAAAATCAAATTATGAATCCTCAATAGCATGTTTTTAGGAGGACTTGACCCTTTTAATGTACAACAACCTTGAATCTAAATGCTTCAACTTCATATTTATAAAATCAAATTGATCTTGGAGTTCCAGCATAAACTGCTTAAAATCTTCACTCGTGCTTGATGATCTAATTTCTAATTTCTTGATGCCAAAATCTGATAACAACTGATATGGAACCACAAAATTGAATACCAAGGAACGTTTTGAAATCATGACACAACTCATTGAATAAAACTGACCTCAATTAAACTTGTCAAGAGTGTAAGGTAATAGCATAGGTAACGCAGCAGAAAAATAAAAATTTATTACCTTAACCATGGATCTCTTTGACATATCTATATGATTTACAAGGGGGTTTGCATGAAGATTATCTTAAGCACAGAAGATTTCTATGCTACTAGGCAAAGATCCTTCGAAGAAGATGTTTGATCTACCACGAAAAGCCCTCCAAGCGTAGAGCCTCTAACGATATCCACACGAACAACTTCTTTGGGAACCTTGTAGGCTTGCTTGCTTTGACTTTTGAGTGCTAGCTCCCTTGAATTATTTAAGAACACAAGAAGAAGAAAAACCCTAACCCTTAGGAGAGAGAGAGAGAGAGACGCCAAGAGAGAGAGGAAGAGGCGTGCCTCTTTTTTTTTTCTATTTTTCTCTCACTAGTTTTCCTTTTTTTTTTTGTGTTTCAACAACTATTCAAGAGTCAAAGCATAAACCTATTTATAGAGGTAGTATTCTAGTCTTTTAGGAAATAAGGCTAATTAGAAACCAAGAAGGTTTAGGTAACTTACTTTAAGCTAATCCTTCTCCTTTAGGAAATCTATTCCATAAGGAAACTAATTAGTTACTTTATTTCTTTTAGGAAACAAATTTCCTGCAAGACTTAGAATATTTATAAATAAGTCCTTTAAGTTAATTTATCTCATAAATTAACCCCATAAGTATCTCATACTTATCTTTATTACATTTTAACCCAAAGATTTTGTTCTTTATGTGTGTGACCCATTAGGTTCCATTCACGTTGGCAATAAGTATAAATTATAACTCATTAATTGAGCTAGATAAATTAAACACTTTTAATTTATCATTAATTCACTAATTAATCAATTCATACTTATAGATCATGAGTGGCGTCTAGCAATGCATCATGACCACCCAAGTGAATAGGAAAGTCATATGGTAGACCATACCCTTCAATGACAATGTTATCGTGTAATTAATATCCTTTCACCACACTATATCCCAATTAGTCTAAAAGTATAGTGCATACTTTAATAATGACTAATATATATTCTCTTGTTCCGGAAATATAACTCTCCATGATGTAAAAACCTTGAAACTACTTCCAAGTTATACTATCACTTTTGCAGAAGATTTATGAGTTAACATTTCCAACAAGTGGCCATATAGGGATATACTCTCCTATTAAGGAGTGGTGAATCCTATATTGATTACTCACTATCTTTCCATGCTTCAAACTATACCCAATCTCTAACCTATGAGCTACCCTTTTACAGGCACCGAGGAATAGAGTCAAAGTATAGCAATCCACACTCAAGATACTATGGTAATCTCAAGTCAAAGGATCACTTACACCATTGCCATTAAGAGTTTAACCATTGGCACTATAGTTAAAACTCTTGGCGGATCAACCCAATGAACTTGTTCTCAAACAAGCATCCACTTACCAGCTTAAGTGTCACGCACACCATAGTCAATGAGATCAACTACTACTTACCATAAGTAGAGGCAAAGTATGTGCTAGTCTATCCGTATTAATGATGTCCAATCTCATTAATACTATGACTAGGGATATTTAAGAATATGACTTTATGTATTAGAGTCTCATAATTGTAACCCCTTACAATCTCTAATACACAATCAATATTCTAAGGACTTTATCAATTAAACAAGTAACATGGAAATACAAGTATAGATGATAAAGAAAAATACCACATGAATAAATATAACATAAATAAGTGTAAATATAAAACACCTTAAACCATCTTGGTTTTAGGGCATACACTAACAAAGAGTAACTAATTTGTGGAGTTTGGATGCCTTGAATCCAACTAAATTTGTTCAAATCAACTTGCTAAGTATAACTAGACCCCAATCCAACTAGTGAAAAGCAGCCTCGAAGATAACAATAGTGGACCTAGATCAAACCCTTTGAATTGAACCTAAGCAAATTGATTAGGCCACCACAAGTTTCCATGACAAAGTCAAATCTAGTTCTTACTAAAAAACCAAGAAGAAATCTTCTCACAAGAATAAAAAACTCTCCATATTATTGATAAAAGATGTGTGTAAAGTTGGTACAAAAGTCAGTCTTATATGGGCATAAAGTTACCTAAACTCTACATAAAGAATAATCTTAAACACAAATTAAAACTTATACAAGTTCTAAAAAGTTAAAATAGAGACTAACTAAAAATACCGCATTCGAGAAGAAGCCAGAAACATGGGCTAGGCCCATTGGATCCGTGGCATTTTAAACCAAATTTTAAGTCCGTGGGTTTGGATCTTCAAAGCCCATTCCTAGGCCTTCTTTTCAAGTCTACTTCAAAAAACACTGAGATTAGTCTTTTAAGTCTTCCAAAACTCTCAGATAAATAATCATTCTTGGTGATACATCGACTTCAACTCGAGCATCCTCTTTTAGTTGCACCATTAAGATCAATGCTTGCAGAGTTTGCGTCATTCGCTTGCTTCTCAATGTTGTCACTGGATCTTCCATCCCGTGTAAAGGGTCTTGATAATGCTTAGAATAAGTAATAGCTCCTTGATATCTAGCACTGTTTTTAGCTAATTTACAAATTCAAAAAAAGAATGGATGAGAATGTGATATTTGCATCACTTCTCCTGGAGATCTTTAAAGCAAGAAAATAGGTTTTAGATTATACAATTCGCACAAATTTATTAATAAGCGGTCTAATAATTTAATGCAAAATCTCAATGTCAAATAATTGGCAAACAATATTTTTAGTTCCTAAATATTTTATATAAAAAAATAGCCACTATTTTTTTTTTTTACATTTTTAAGTACCTAAATATTTATGTAAAACAAAATAGCAGTCCCTATTTTTTCTTTGCTTTTTACTCTCTAAATTTTTTTATTAAAAGCAATAATATTCACAAATTTTTTATTAATGTTTTTTATTCTATAACAATGTTTTTATGTATCAATATAGTCCCTATTAATTTTTTTTCAAGTTAAAAACCACCAAAAATGGAAGCGTCAAAAAGGTACAACCAAAAATCAACTTTGTCCTTCAACATCAAATTTGACTTAATAAAATTGAAAACTTTTGAAGAAAAAATTCAAAAGCCTTGAGAAAAATTCCTTCTTATTCTATCCATTAGAATCAAAAGTCCATACGAGCTATTACAATACTTTTGAATCTAAACAACTGCTAGACTTTAACTGACCAATAATTCATAGACCAAATCAAGGCCGATCTAGGCCATTTCTAAAAACTATTTTTTTGAAATTTAAATTTTGAAGCCAAATTTAGTCACAACTCAGTGGAACCAACTAAAAGTTAAATGTTATATAGAACATAGAGTTAATTATCTGTTTGATCATGCCTTTTGATTTCCATTTGTCATGGGTTTTAAATATAGAATTGATGAACATGTATTAAAAGGGACGACTTGACATACGGATGCTAATTTAAGGGAAAAAAGGTTTAGAGACCAATAATGTTTTTCGTAAAATATTTAGGATAATGAAGAAAAACTATTAGAGACCATTATCTGTTTCTTACAAAATGTTTAGGGACTAAAAAGTCAAGAAAAAAATTTAAAACCATTATAGTTTTATTAAAATTTATGAACTAAAAAAATACTTTGTTTGTATGGCTGTTTATTGGGATATTTTTTTAAAATATTACTATATAAAAACTTTTTTTTTTCTATAAATGTGCACATGAGATTGAAAAAAAAAATAGTTTAGAAAGGCGCACATAGTCCTTGACAGACCTATTTTTGACAAACAATTCCAAACAAACGAACCTAAAGCCGTTTGCCCTCAAATAAATTTATGGAGCATATGATGACGGAGTCAAACACTTAATTTGTGCTTTGCATTGAGTTGCAAAACATACAGCGGAGCACAAGAAAACAAATGGACAATTTTTTGTTTTTTAATTTTAGTCCGAATCTATATTATAATATTATGTATCGTCCACAGTGAAAGATTACCAACATATTGTTAGGCCTATTCTGAATAGCTTTTTTCTACGTGATTTTAGCTTCTAATTTTAAAAAATCTATTTTGTGATATTCTCAACTGCTTTTTTTATTATATTTTTGGATTTTTTAATCTAAAATTAGGAGAAACTAATTTTTATCTTTTTTAAAATAAGAAACTCTTAAGAACATGCCCTTAGACTATATACAAACTCGAATGCTTTTGGAATTTGTACTCAAAATTTCTTCTTTTTTGATTTTGTAACCTTTTCCCAAACCCCTATACACACACACACACACTAGAACAAGGCCTAGTAAGTTAAAAAAAAAAATTGGATAGATATATATTGAGAATATCATGATTTTTTTTTTCAGTTATTGCTCTCATACCACACGTATTTTCCCCTTCCATCATGTTTTTATTCTATTAGTCGCGCTTTCAGATTCAATAGTCGGTCCAACAACCCGTTGAAATCCATTTTCTTCTTTATTTTTTATGTCAAACCTTTGATTCAAATGCATGTTTGATTTATTCCCCCCCAAACGGCCAAACCCAAAGCACATCCAAATTGCCCTTGCTGATGGTTTGGCTTCTTTTACCATTTCAAACTGTCAACGGTCAATATTCAAATCCCTCCACCCTGCTTCTGATCTTTCTATTCCCCCTTTTCTCTTCCTCTCTCCCTCCCAAACACGTAGTCTTGAATGTTTCTATGTTTAATCTTCTAAGTTGACCGCGCAATCTTTTTTAAGGTTCTATATATAAATTATATTCCAAAATTCAAAAATTCACAGCCTAGATAACTAGTTGCTAAAACACCTGCTGATCAAAATCTTCTTTTGATATATTAACGTTCCTTGGTTAGTTGAAAACACACCTGCTGATCAAAATCTTCTTTTGATATATTAACGTTCCTTGGTTCTTTTAACTTTGATTTGAAAACAATGATTTTGTCATGGAGGAAGAGAAGGGCAGCAAGACATGCTGCAAAGAAGCAAAATTTAGAGCTAGTTTCCAACATGAAGCTAACAATTCCTAGCCATTTTCGTTGTCCAATAACGTTAGATTTGATGAAGGATCCGGTAACCTTATCGACAGGGATAACGTATGATCGTGAAAGCATTGACAAGTGGATAGAAGCTGGGAATAATACTTGTCCTGTCACTAACCAAGTCTTGAGGAGTCTAGAGCCAGTGCCAAATCACACCTTAAGGATGATGATACAAGATTGGTGTGTTGATAACAGATCTTATGGGATTGAGAGAATTCCTACTCCAAGAATACCGATTAGCTCATACGAGGTCTTGGAGATTCTTTCGAATATAGAGGCTGCAACAAATCAACAGGACATAGAAGGGTGCAAAGAAATGGTACTGAAGATCAAGGCGTTGGCAAAGGAGAATGAGAGAAACAAGCGATGCATTTTGGCTAATGGCACTAGTGGAGTCCTAGCAGCCACATTTGAGGCCTTCTCAAAGTTTCCTTTCGATAGAAGTGTTGCCCTTTTGGAGGAAATCTTGTCAGCTTTAACAACATCAATACCGCCTCGTGATGGAGAGGCAAAATCTTATCTCCGATCAAATTCTTTACATTGCATGGTATGGTTTTTGAAGAATGGAAATTTGTCAGGACAAAGAAATTCTGTTTTAGCATTGAATGAGAGTGTCTCATATGATCAGCAGAAGATCGACGAATTATCAGAAATTGAAGGTTCTATTGAAGCCTTGGTTAAGCTGATCAAAGAGCCTATTAGTCCTAGTACTACAAAAGCTTCATTATTGCTCATGTATCGTATACTTTCAAAGTCATCTTCCTGTGCTAACGCGGAGGTCATTCCGAGGCTGGCTGAAATGGGATTTGTCGAGATTCTATTGGAGATGCTTGTAGATTGTGAGAAAAGCATATGTGAGAAGGCATTGGGAGTTTTGGATGAAATTTTCAATTCTGATGAAGGGAGGGAAAAAGCTTACGTCTATGCTTTAACTGTGCCTGTTTTGGTGAAGAAACTATTACGAATTTCAGATTTGGCTACTCAGTTTTCAGTTTCAATCCTCTGGAAGCTTGGAAAGAATGAAAAAAGTGAAGGAAGAGATATTCTTGTTGAAGCACTTCAAATGGGAGCTTTCCAAAAGCTCTTGTTGCTCTTACAAGTTGGTTGTGCTGAAAGAACAAAAGAGAAGGCAAGTGAGCTGTTAAAGTTGATGAATCTGTATAGGGATACTGCAGAATGTATAGATTCTTTAGACTACAAGAATCTCAATAGGCCTTCTTAAATTTAGAGACTAGAGTAGATAGTGCCACAGCATGAAGTATTTGTCAATAATGTAAAATTCACTGTATAAAAATTGGGAAACGATTCTCTGCATGTATGTACTTTTGTGAAAATATATACTTCTTTGATGCAAAGAGTACTGGAATCTTTATGGAGCTCCTTTTGACATTCTTGAGTAGTTCTTCTAGTCTGACAATTTCTTTCGACAACTATAAGTAGCAATTTGTCTATGCCAATTGTTATTGTTTTCACTTTCACATTTGTTAATTTTCATATTGGGTTAATTACATCTACCTCCCGTATAGTTTGGCTAAATTGCTAAACAAATCTTATAGTTTGACTAAACTATATCCTAACCATTTGAATCACCAAGTGTTTATCAAATGCCTCCTAAAAATTACAAACGTATATGAGATGCCCTTGTCCCGTTAAATTTGACAGAAAATATACTTGCATCATAAAACTATTTGATTGAAAATCCAAACCTTTTTTTTAAATTTTGAGTAATTACATTTACCTCCATTGAAGTTTTTCTAAATTTTGAAACAATTTGTATGACGTTATTTTAATTAGATAGTACCAATAATATTCTTTGTGAAATTCTCAATATGCTTATTAATCATTGATCCTTTGCTACTCTTCTTACAAACTAAAATCAAAGTAACAAAAATTTTAATTATCTAGTATTATTGATATTAAAATTTCGGCCATTATTAATAAATACTGGACACAAATAACCTTTTTTATGTATATTTGCATGTCACCAAATTTTGTTTCTTAAATACAATAAATTTCTAATAATTTTTTAAAAATATAGTCTAATTTCACTATTGTGTCACTATCACTTATTAATACAACCAGCAATTGTTAAAGGTTAAAAGTAAAACTTCATGCAAGAACTTTAGAAATTAAAACATAATCTCAACTTAAATTCATGATAAAGTCTTTCCTTAATTAGCAATTGTTAAAGATCAAAAGTAAAATTTCATGGAAGAAATTTAGAGATTAAAACATAATCTCAACTTTAAATTCATGATATAGTCTTTTCTTAATTTGAAATACAATTTCTTTTTATACATAAATCAAACTAATTCTTCTTTTAGAGATTAAAACAAAAACTCAACTTAAAATTCGTGATAAATTTTTTTCTTAATTTGAAATATAATTTCTTTGAACACATAAATCAAATTAAACCTTTTTTAAGATATTAAAACAAAACCTCAACTTTAGATACATGATAAAGTTTTTTCTTAATTTGAAATACAATTTCTTTTTATATATAAATCAAACTTAATCTTCTTACTTTTACACAGAAAAATTAATAGGTTCGTACCGGATCCGGGCGCAAACCCAAATTGTTGACAAGCCTAAGCTAATGTATTCTGCTTATTGAACAAGATTTTATAGTCACTCGATGACTCCTGGATAGTGAGGGCGTTCTTGAGGTGATCTCACAGTTCCTATGAGGGTGAGGGTATCTGAATGGATATTGGTTTGGTCGAAAAGATTATGAATCGATTCACAAGTTTAATCCTATTGTCTTGATTTCTATTGGTAACATAACACAAACCCATATGTGTTCCCTTTTCTATATGTATTGTCTATATGTGTGTGTATATTATTTGTCTGTGTGTGTGTCTACATACACCACAAACTCACCTTTTCCCATAAGATTTTTATCACTTTACTCCCTTAGAGTATGCCCCAACTATCAATTTAGTCCTTAACTTTAACTTTTAGTCACTTAACCCCCTGAACTAATGGTCAAACTAACAGTCATGTGAAAAAACATATTTAGATCCAATTTAACTACAAATTTTATCACTTTACCCCTTTAAACTATACCACAATTATCAGTTTAGTTTCTAATTTAGTTTTTAGTCACTTAACTCCCTGTACCAACGACCAAATTATGGTCATGTAAAAAAAACACATTTAGACCTAACTTAATTACAAAAGGGACAAATATGTCCATAAAACACTAAAAAATAAATTCACCGCTAAATTGTGAAGGGACAAAAATGCCCATAAAATCTTTAAAAAATAAAATTTACCTCTAAAAATGCCATTTATGAAGTGGCGAGACAAAAATAAGTAAGAAAAAATGCAAAAAAAGAAAAAAGAAAAAAATTGAATGACATTGCTTATTATGCATCCATCTAAAAAACATGCATGCTCTCATAGTTTGAAAAATTACGAAAACAAAAGGATTATCAAAGAAAAAATTTTACTAATACAAAATTTGAGAAAAATATATTTTGTAATGGAACAATTATAAAATTTTCCTTTGATTATCTTTGCTACATGCAAATAGTTGATAAAATTTCACACTTTTATCTAAGATTTACAATGTCTTGGACAAGATATTACACAAAATACGAAATTTGTAAACAATTTAAAAAAATAGAAGAGCGAAGAGCATTTTAGCCTTTTTTTTTATAAACATGAGTGGAGGATATTTTTGTATGCGCTTTGAATCAACCAATGGACTCAAGTGACTAAAAATTAACATTAGGGACTAAATTGATAATTGCGGTATAATTAAAGGGGGTAAAGTGATAAAAACCCTTTCCCAGAGTCTAACTTGTACGAGTGGCCATTAGCTTTTAATTTAATTTTTTTCCCATGCTGCTCACTCGCCATTCAGTAAATGAACCTTCGGAGGAGGTGATTTGTTTAGCACAGGATCCTCTCCCTCTCATTTGACAAAGCTTACGAGCAATTTATCTTCTTCTTAATATTAGATAAATGAGTAACTAAACATCCATTTTGTTCGGTGTGTGCTAATGGCCTTACCTTGTTGGATGTCATCAAAAAAGAAACTTGAACAGTTCCCCCTTTTGAAATTTTTTATTTGGTTTTATTTTTATACTTTTTGTACATTTAATTTTTCATTTGGTTTTTTTTTTTTTTTATACTTTTGCTATGACAGATATTTTTGGTTTCATTTTTGGTTTCGTTTTTAGGGAAACAGTTTTATAAATTTTTTTGAGTAATTTTTTTTTTTGGTTAGAAACGCATTAACATTGTTAAACGGGAAAAATCATATTATCCTAGAGAATTTAACGACAATTTTAATTTTCATGAAATTAAACTTATATCTATGCTTTTATTTTAATTTTAGTTAAACTATTATGTAAAATATCTGTTTCTGTATCCAATTATGTAAATTTAGGTACTGATGATAGCCAAAGTCATTCTTTAGTAAATTGTCAAAGAATTAACTATGGCTTTAAGTGAGGGTTTCGGGATGGCTTCTTCGTGAAAGTTTTAGCAGATTGAATGGTCTTTCTAACGGCATAAGAATCATGCAGAGATAATGAGTTGCTAGAGTTATGAAGGTTTTTCTAAATATTGGCTAATCTGAAAAATCAAGAGAATGTTGTTGGTTGTTCGTTCACGGTTTTCTAAGTGAAAATGAAACAGATCCAGCTAAATACATTTTGAAAGAATCGGATTTCAAGCCTAGACTCAAAGTATTGACAAGAGGAATTGCTGTAAATTACATGGATTTTCCCACTTTAACAAAAACCAAAGATTCGAAAAAAAAAAAAATTTATTTTAGCATGACGAACTTGGATCCTTGACTAGTTTTTTCGGGTTCCAAGTTGGATGAATATACGTATATACATATACATATACATATACATATATATATACATATACATATACATATACATATACATATATATATACATATACATATATATATACATGACGAACTTGGATCCTTGACTAGTTTTTTCAGGTTCCAAGTTGGATGAATATACGTATATACATATACATATACATATATATATATATAGACACATACATACATACATATACATACATGTATACATATATGTATGGATAGGTAAGTATGTATGTATAGGTATATATATACCTATACATACATACCTATATACGTATACATATATGTGTGTGTGTATGTGTCTGTGTTAAAGTCAAAAGCTGCATCCGAGAAAAGGACCATATAAATATTCAATAGTGTCAAAAGTGAATAAGAAAAAGGAAGAGACATAAGAGTTGAGAACAGAAATCTGTTTTCCACGGTTTTGACCTGAAATTGTAAAATTGTCGTTTAAAAATATCAACTTTTCTTGCAAAGATGTGAATTGCTATGACAATATGGCCATCCTTCAATGATTTTGACTTCAAACCTAAAATCAAATGTGGCTAGCCAAGAAAAGTTATTGCCAAACTTAAGAATGTGAATTGTAGGATTGTTATTTAATAATCTTATGTTATTGCAAGATGTGAATTGCTTTGACAACCAAGAAAACTTGCTCCCAAATCAGTAAGTATTAAAATTAGTAACGACCACAAAGTGGCTGTGGACCGCGCCGTAACCCTTTGCCTTTGACTGGGGCTGTATTGTTTAATTCATTTTTATTTAGGGAACGATATTTTGACAAGTCTGTCTATTCAATAAAACATAGACTATCGGTCTTAATGAAGGTACTTAACAATGCAAATTTACATTCTATGGCATCTTTAAACTACAAAACTCCCGAAGTCAAAAGGTCGTTTTTGAATTTTGGCACAGAACTGTTAGGATTATTGGAACATTTTGAATTGAGAAAGAAAATCCGTCAATACTTTACAATACCAAGTACAAAATTACGAACGCAGTTCAGATGTTATTTATCTAAATTTTGTTAGTTTTAATCCATATTAAAAAAATATTGATGCTATTTGTTTTTCAAAAATATTTAAAAAAGATGTTAAAAATATTATTTAATTTTGGATTCGGTTTTGTTCTTTTATATTTTTTGCTATGATAAATATAGTTTGCAATTTATACATATTGCTTGACACTTTTACTAATTTATCTTTTCCTTTTTCCTCTCACAATATTTTCTTTCTCCCTCCTACTTTCGAGAATTGATATCTCTCAACTACAGACAGCTATATGAATCAATCAAGGGCAGAACTTTAGTTATTAGATATTTACTTTTGTTTACGTTTTTAGGAAAAATACTTTTGCAAATCTCCAGTAATTTTTTTTTTTAAATAGAAGCGCAATAACATTGTTAAATGGGAACAAATCATATTTTCCTAAAGAATTTAACTACTATATTAATTTTTATGAAACTAGACTTAAACACATGCTGTTATTTTACTTTTAGTTAAATTACTATGTAAAATATCTGTTTCTGTATCCAATTATGTAAATTTAGGTACTGATGATAGCCAAAGTCATTCTTTAATATATTATCGAAGAATTAACAATGGCCTAAAGTGAAGGTTTCGAGATGGCTTCTTCAGGAAAGTTTTAACAGATTGAATATTCATTCTAAGGGCATAAGAATCATGTAGAGATAATGTGTTGCTCCAGTTATGAAGGTTTTCCTAATTATTGGCTAATCTGAAAATTCAAGAGCATATTGTTGCCTGTTCTTTCGCTTCACGTTTGTGTAGACACCAAATTTTGATGCACCTCTTTGTGAATATATGTATATGTTACTTCATTTAGGGGGTATTTTTTAATTTTCAGGGGTCGATTACAATTTTCGTGCATATTATGTCTAATTAGTTGTATCAGGGGCAAAATAGTAATTTTACCGCTTAAATATTATTTTATTTTAATTTATTTTTTTAATACATAATTTTACTGTTTTTTATGATTATTTCTAATTTTAATGATTTTTGGAGTCATCTAGTATTTATTTAAAATTTTAGTATTTTTTTTACTTAATGGCACGTTTCCCAATGCATTTTTTTATGAGAATTTTTCAAGTAAAAAAAATTTTTGTTATGCATGTTTCATATGTTCATGAATTTTCTGTATAAATTTCATAATTTTTAGAAATCGTTTAGTATTTATTTTAATACTTTATTATTATTATTATTATTATTATTAGTTGTTATTATTATTATATTTTTTATTAATCACATATTTTTAATGTTATGTCAATTTTTAAATTTTTGCAGTAAATTTTTATTTACTCATTTTTATAACTCTAAAATTTTAGTATTTTTTCTTATTGATTTTAGGAAATACAAATATCTTTTATTTTATTTTTTATTTCATTTTTCTTCTTTTCTTTTCTCCTTTATTTCCATTACAAATTTCTTCTTAAAAATAAAAAATTAAAAAAAAAAAGAGAGCAGGCTGCACTACTGTAGCAGCATGGGAGCTGCCATCAGAGCAGCCCCATGCCATCATCACAACTCTCCCCAACTCCCCTGCAATTCAGCAAATTTGAGGGGATTTTGGGGAGATTGATTTTCTTCCCCATCTACACACTCAACCTCACTCTCTTCTCTCAGCCATAAACACACACACCTGCACATTTTTTCACTCCCCTGAAGCACACCTTGCTCACCTGCACTCACAAACTTCACTCTCCCTCACCCCTCAGCTCACTCCCTCTGCCTCACGCACAACACACACACTAGCACTCACTCTCTCTCGGTACTCACATTACGCTCACACTCACCTCACCATTTCTGCCTTCAATACACTTGCATACACCATCACAAACACACGCACAACACACAGCACACCTGCATACACTCAGAATTCACAACCCACACCACAATTACACATACAGCACACACTAACACACACTCATTCACGCAGAGTTCACACACCCTGCATTTACACAGACACACCTGTAGACACCAAATTTTGACACATCTTTGGTATAAATATGTGTGTTACTTTATTTTAGAGGGTATTTTTCATTTTCGGGGGTCGAGTACAATTTTCGCGCATTATGTCTAATTCGTCACATCAAGGGGCAAAATGGTAATTTCACAATGTAAATATTAGTTTATTTTATTTTATTCCCTAAATACATTGATTTTACTATTTTCATCATTATTTATGATTTTAATGATTTTTAGGAGTCATTCATCATTTATTTAAAATTTTAGTATTTTTAATTCACGGCACGTTTTTCAATGCGCTATTTTTATGAGAATTTTCAAGTGAAAAATTTTATATATGCATTTTGTATATTCATAAATTTTCTGCAAAAATCTCATAATTTTTAGAGATCATTTAGTATTTATTTAATTTTTGTCTTTTTATTTATTTATTGAGGGCACATTTCCCAAGAATGCATTAATCTTAAGAATTTTTGAGTGAAAACTTCAGTATATTGTGTTTCATGTAATAATGTATTTTGCGTAAAATTTTTGTAATTTTTAAGAGTCATTTAGTATTTCTTGTGATTTTCATAAATTTTGGTCATATTATGTCACATTTTCCAATGCACCTTTATTTAAGAATTTTTGTGTGAAATATTTTATATGTGCGTTTAATACTTATAGATTTTATAAAAAAATATTTAATAATTTTTAAAAATATATATATATATATATATATAAAATAAAAAAATAAAATAAAATAAAAAATAAAAAATAAAAAAACATATTTGTTACTTATTTCAAACGGTATCTTTTGTCTATCACATGTTT
Organism: Mitragyna speciosa; assembly: GCA_024721245.1. Classification (NCBI taxonomy): domain Eukaryota; kingdom Viridiplantae; phylum Streptophyta; class Magnoliopsida; order Gentianales; family Rubiaceae; genus Mitragyna; species Mitragyna speciosa. The sequence continues at coordinate 11,462,454 of CM045564.1, forward strand.
TTCAATGATGAAATAATTTTAACATTTTAACTTTTATTATTATTAATTTTTCTTTTTCTAGTAATGCTGAATTTTAATTTTAGTTTTATCTTATTTCTCTTTTATTTTTTCTAAAGAGTCCACATTTTTATTTTATTTTACTCCGTTTATTTTTCTTTGTCCCTTACAAATTTAAAAAAAAAAAAAAAGACGCTACTACAGCAGCTGCAGTGTTTCTACAGCTGTTGCACGCAGCCAGCAGGAAAATCAAACCAACCCCTGCAAAAAACGGATTTTGAGGGGATTTTGGATGAGTTTTGTTCCTTCCTCACCCACTCCACACCTACACAAAAACACTTTTGCTCTCATTTTTATAGAGAACCCATCTGCAACACACACACACTCAATCATCAGTTCCTTTTTTCTCTCAAGAAAAACACAGACACTTTTTTCTTCTTTTCTCCCTCTCGGCTCTCACTGCATACACACGATTACACCACCATTAGCTGCCAAAATCAATCCACCAGCGTTGCCAAGTTCCACCAATTTCTCAGCCAAACCAGGTAAGGTTCTCAGCCCTTTTAAACTGATTTTTGCATACCATAAATTTCATGATGTTCCTGCTTAGAATTTCTGAATTATTGCCGCTTAATCCATAATTTCGATAACCTTGCTATTTGGATTTAGACAATCGTGTTTCATGAAGAAATTAAAGATTCATTAAAAAAATTTCGGGTGAGAAAAAGGAAAGTTAACTGGGAAGAACGGAGAGAGAGAAGCTGAGAGAAAGAAAGAAAAAACTAGAGTATAGTCCGGAGAGAAGAGGAGCTGGAGAGTGAGAGTGAGCAGACCGAAGAGAAGAAGAGAAGAAGAGTGAGTGAGTGGCCGAAAAGGAATGGCCGAGGAGAAATAGCCGAGGAGAAAATGGCCGAGGACAGAGAGTGAAGAAAGAAAAGAGTGAGTGAGTGAGCCGAAGAGAAGAAGAGAAGAAGAAGAAGAGTGCGTGAGTGGCCGAAGAGAAATGGCCGAAGAGAAATGACTGAAGAGGAATGGCCGAGGAGAATGGCCGAGGAGAAATGTCTGAAGAGAAAATGGCCGAAGTGAGTGGCCGAAGAGAAAAATCCGAGGAGAGAATGGCCGAGGAGAAAAATCCGAGGACAGAGAGTGAAGAGAAAAATCCGAGGAGAGAATGGCCGAGGAGAAAAATCCGAGGAGAGAATGGCCGAAGAGAAAAATCCGAGGAGAGAATGGCCGAAGAGAAAATTCCGAAGAGATGGAGGCCGAAGAGAAAAATCCGAGGAGAGAATGGCCGAAGAGAAAAATCCGAAGAGAGGCTGGCCGAAGAGAAAAATCTGAAGAGGGAAGCTGAAGAGAGAAAATCCGAGGAGAATATTGGCCGAAGAGAGGGAGGTCGAAGAGAAAAATCCAAAGAGGGGAAAACCGAGGATAAGAAAAGAAAATTTGTAGCCGAGACTTAGTTTTTTTTTTTAGTTATTTATTTTCATTATCTTCATCTGATTATATTACATTTTGCTCCCCTTAAATGCTTAATTGTTTAATTATGCCGTTCAATACTTTAGTTTACTTTATTTAAGTCCTCATTTTATTTTGGTTGGCCCCTAGAATTTTGTAGTTTCTTTCAATTATATCTAAGTTAATTACAATATGTTCTAATATGTCTAGAAATTATAATTCTATACCCCTCATGTTGCTGAAAATTGCATTTTTGTCCCCAATCTTGCTGAAATTTTATTTTTGTTATTATGCATTGCTGGAATTGTATTTTTGACCCCTAAATTTTGCTGGAATTTTATTTTGTACCCCAACATTGCTGGAAATTATATTTTGTCTTAGAATATTGCTGGAATTTTGCATTTTTGCCCCCAAACCTTGCTGGAATTTTATTTTGTACCCCAACATTGCTGGAAATTATATTTTTGTCTTAGAATATTGCTGGAATTTTGCATTTTTGCCCCCAAACCTTGCTGGAATTTTATTTTGTACCCCAACATTGCTGGAAATTATAGTTTGTCTTAGAATATTGCTGGAATTTTACATTTTTGCCCCCAAACCTTGCTGGAATTTTATTTTGTACCCCTACATTGCTGGAAATTATATTTTGTCTTAGAATATTGCTGGAATTTTGCATTTTTGTCCCCAATACTTGCTGGAATTTCATTTTTATCCCTCCCAACATTGCTGGAATTTTATTTTGCCTTATAATACTTGCTGAAATTTTATTTTTTGTCCCCTAAACTTGCTGAAATTTTTATTTAAGTCATTATACTTGCTGGAATTTTAGTTTAAGTCCCTATACTTGTTGAAATCTTAGTTTTAAGCCCTAGATACTTGTTGGAATTTTATTCTAAGTCCCTAATTTCTTCGAAATCGACATTTTATGCTCAATTTTTAAGTATTTCATATTTTATACTTTAAATTGTGGTACCTTGACATGTTTGTTTATTTTCTTAGCAATTTATACCGGATTTACGAACGGGAGGTATCTCGATTACCCTTTTATTTCTCTTTATGTGCACCTTTTTTTTTAATTGGCTAACCCTGTACACGGGGAAGGGCGCCACTCCTCAAATTTTATTAATAATTAAAAGGATATGTACAAGAATTGGAGGGGGGCCAAACCTGACCTCCAAGTAGGACATACAGATGTTATATAAAGTAAAGCAAAAGAAGATAGGAGTACTACTCCTTTACAATGACGCATCTGAAAGAAGGAAAACCATTTCTATCTAATGCTACTAGTCTATTAATCTCAGAGGGTAATTGAGTCTGTGTAAAAACGTGAAAACCTGTAAGAGGTAATGATGCAAGACTATCAGCAACTGTATTAGCTTGACGATATGTATGCAAAATGGATGCCTGAAGAGTAGTCAGTAAGTGTCGAATACGTGAAACTGAAGTACATAAACCCCAACTTCCTTTCTGTTGACTCTTAACTAGAGACACTAGTGAAAGTGAATCCACTTCAACTAAGATATTAGATAATCCTTGTGATGCAACCATCTCCAACCCAGTTAACAGTGCTCTTGTCTCTGCCTCTAATATGGTAAGTTCACCAAATTCCTTATAAAATGCAAAGATCACTTTCCCGGTATCATCACGTAAAACCCCTCCTCCTGTACATTTATGGCTGTCCACAGACGCATCAGTGTTTAATTTGTAGAGCCCATTCGGAGGTTTTTCCCATGCAATTGGTAGAATCCGTTGTTTGGGAGGATCACAAAATCTGAAATACTTAAGTAGAATTGAGTCTCCAAAGCCTTCCCTCCTATTGAACACAACCGACGCACCAAACCTTTGTAGAAACCCATCAATATTATGAAGAACCTTCTCCTTCAATAGTCTAACACCCTCATATCTTCCTTCATTCCGTGCTCTCCACAAAAACCAAAGAACTACTATAGGAATGATATACCAAATATTAGGACCAGCCTTTGTTGGTGTGTGCATAAACCAATGCATTAAAAGGGAAGAAATGCAAGTGAATGACAACTTACGAATCCCACAAGCACCAAAGAAAAAATCCCATACTTGCGATGCAAGTTTACCATAAAAGAAAACATGCATAATATCTTCAATGTCATCACAACAAACACATTTAGATGCTAAACTAAAACCCCTTGACTGCAAAATAGATTCTATCGGCAAAAAATTATAAAGTAACCTCCAAGTGAGAAAATTCAATTTAACTGGCAGACCTGAGGACCACAAACTTGTGAAGACTGTTGAAATATTTTTTTTTCTCCTTATAATCTCCCATGCCGAGGTTATGGAAAAATTCCCATCTGCTGAGGCTGCCCAAATAATTGTATCAGGTTCCTCCATGCAAAATTGGATCTCCATTATATTCTTCACAATATTCTCCGGGAGCCAAGCCTGCAGCCTGTCCTTGTTCCAACCACCTGCATTAAAAAATTCAGCTACTAGAGTATGAGGAGGGTTAGGCTTATGACACAAAGTAGCCAAATTTTCCTCACCCACCCAACAGTCATGCCAAAAATCCAGCAACCCCTTCCCAAGACTCCATCTGATCTGCCTTTCAGCCTGTGATCTGATCTCTATAAGTCTTTTCCATACTCGTGATCCACTTCTCATCACCCACATTGGATGATTCTCCTGAACGTATTTTGTGAACATAAAATCTGCCCAAAAGGAGTCTCGTTTTCTTAATTTCCACCATAGCTTCATTGAGCAAGCATCTACCATATCTGAGATAGCTCGAATACCCAATCCTCCCTCAGATACTGGAAAGCAAATCTTATCCCAGGAACACCAATGTATTCGACGACCTTCTCTACTGTCCCATAGAAAAGCATTAAAAATCCTCTCCATCATGTTTATCACACCTTTAGGAGGTGCCAGCACCTGGATCAGGTAGAATGGGAAAGATGCAAGAACATGTCGAATTAAAATTAATTTCCCTCCAGCCGATAGAAATTTAGAGTTCCAGAGAAATAATTTACTTCGTATTTTCCCAATAATACCATCAAATAAAATCTTCCTCGCTCTACCCTTATATAATGGTACCCCCAAGTATTGAAAAGGGAAATGTTCTTGCTTAAACCCAAGAATTCGCTTGATATTGTGAGTCACCCCTGATGGAACTTGAGAGGAACATATGAAAGAGCTCTTTGCCACATTCACTTTTTGTCCAGAAATTGATTGATACTTTTGCAAGAAATCCTTTATCAAGGTCAATCCCTTATTAGCATACCTCGTAAAAATAATTGTATCATCAGCAAAAGCTAAATAAGGGACCTTACCACCTTTTGAAGCATAAAATAGCCGCGGATGATCTGTGAATAATTGTTCCATTCCACGTCCCAAATATTCCGCAGCCAACAGAAATAGAGTTGGAGATAGGGGATCCCCTTGTCTTACCCCACGAAAGGATTTAAAAAAACCAGCTGGTGCACCATTTATCATGACAGAAAACCAATTGTTTGCTAGGTGTCGATACACCAAATCCACCACTCGCTCATCGAAACCCAAACATCTCATCATGCCCATAATGAAGGACCAATTAACCCTATCATATGCTTTCTCCATATCTAACTTCAAAATCAAATTAGGGTCCTTTAATTTCCTATCAATCTCAGTGACCAATTCCTGAGCAGTCAACACATTATCCATGATACCCCTTCCTGGAACAAAACCTGTCTGCCATCTAGCAATAATAGTAGGTAGTAACTTATTAATGCGAGAAGATAAAATTTTGGAGATGATTTTGGAACTTACATTACATAAACTGATAGGCCGAAAATCTCTCCATTGATGTGCTCCTGGTTTTTTAGGAATGAGAATAATCATAGTGCTGGTGAGTCCCCTCGGAAAGTGTCCTCCTTGGAAAAAGTCTACCACAGCTTCCAATAAATCGAGATGAATTATATCCCAGCACACTTGATAAAATTTTGCTCCAAATCCATCTGGTCCCGCCGTACTATTAGTATCCATGGAAAACACCACCTCTTTTATCTCCTCCTCCATTGGTATTGAATATAGAATCTCGTTTTGCACCGATGATACTTGAGGCATGAAGAGTGAATCCTGAATGGTAGGAGTCACCTCTCTATCATCCCCAAAGAGCTCCGAATAAAATTGTACAGCTGAGGTTTTGATTTCTTCCTCCCTTTCCAACCAAGTTCCATCTTGAGTTTTTATTCTACCAATGAAATTCTTGCTTCTTCGCTGCCGAACAACCTGAATGGAAGTAAGCTGTATTTGCATCTCCATCCCGCAGCCATTTAATTGCTGATTTTTGTCTCCACAGATCACACTCCATAGCTGAAAATTTATTATATTCTGCCCTTGCTTCTGATGCTTTCAATCTGGAATTTTCATCCTGGATTCGATCGTATTCTTGCTCAGTTTCAATCATTTTTTTGGCTGCCTCATCCAACTTCTTTGTAACATTGCCAAAGGTTTGCTTGTTCCAGGTTGTTAACACCTTCCTCAGCCTCATTAGCTTTTGAAAGAATCGTTTCATGCCAAAACCAACAGTCGGCTGATTCCAGCTGTCACTAACCACCTCTTTAAACCCCTTATGTAAACACCACATATTGAGAAATCGAAAAGCTGGTATTTTATGTCCACCATTGCTACATGAGAGTAATAGAGGGCAGTGATCTGAGCGCCCCCTAGCCAAGTGAGAGAGTTTAGAAATTGAAAATGTAGAAGCCCATTGATCATTATGAACATTCGGTCTAATCGTTGCCACATTCTACCATTAGACCAAGTAAATGGTGAGCCATCAAAAGGCACCTCCTGCAAGTTAGCACGGACAATGGCCATATTAAATTCTTCCATGGATCGTGGGTTAGGAGCATTCCCTCCAACACGTTCAGAAGCTGCAGAAATAACATTGAAATCCCCTCCAATGGCCCAAGGACCACTAATATTTCTGTCAAGTTGTTCCAACCAATTCCAAAGGCATCTCCGTTCGGCTATGGTGTGTTTAGCATAAACAGCAGAGAGATCAAAACCCCCCCAGATGGAAACTCTACCGAAACATTAACCAGTTGTTCAGCACATTCTACAAACCTACACACAAAATTACTCCAAAATATCCAAATTTTCCCATTCAAAAAACTCTGCGCCTCTTGGAACTTTAGTTTTAATCGCAAGTACTCCATTCGTTGAGTTGATGAAAAGGGTTCAATAAGCACAAGCAGATGGATGTTATTTTTACAACACACATTCACAATATATCGAATAGAATCATTCCGAGAAGCTCCCCGAATGTTCCATATAACCATATTAAAGTCGTCTAACATTCTTAGACCGTAAATTATAAGCTGAAGAGTGGCTCACCATTTCAACTGATTTCCCCGTTGCCTTTGTGATTGACTCTTTATCCACTGGACCGTTGTCATCTCCACCATCAGTCGCTGTGTTAGCAATTGTTGGTTCCTTCTGAATTGCAGTTCCCACAGTGTGTTGTAACCTATGATTAAGATGAAGTTGAAACTCTTTCAAGGCCCGAACTGTTACTGTATCAGTCTCCTGAACATCTCCCAAAGATTTTCTCCCTAGAATTCTTGGTATCTTCTTCACAGGAGAGGATAGGTAAGGATGTGCAAAGTAGCGAATCAGTAACTGCCTCCTCTTCCCCCATTAAGACCTGGAATGAATTTTTAACCGGTAGCAAGTTATCTGATGGTTTCTCACATTCAGTTTGGTGCAGTTTCTGTCCATCATCTATCCCATTTGCAGGTATGTCAGTTGAAGGAAGGCCTGATGGCATCATCGCAAGGGCTGCCAATGAAGGTTCTGAGTTAATGGTTTGTGTCTCTGCAATCTGATTTCCTCCTGCAGGCGTTGTAACCTGTGTGTCTTGAGCCACCGTATTCTGAACAGGTCCCTTGGCAACATAAACCTTTTTCCCTCCGTTCTCTTTACCACCCAGACCTGTTGGATTACCTCGGACTTCATTGTTAGAATTGTTTCTCCTTTGTTGATTCTTGGGTACTGATGGTCGAAGGTGAGGGAACTTCACATGGCACTTCTCTTCCATATGTCCCAGCCTTGAACAAAACAAGCAGAATTCTGGTATGTGTTCATACTCCACTGGTTGCCAAAATCCACCTTCCTCAAAGTCAATCCATATACGTTTCACAGGCTCCTTGGATACATCCATCTCAACTAAGACTCGGGCCACTGATGGTCGTTTCAGTTGGACAGTAGAAGCGTCCACTTGTAGGGGTCTGCCTATCAGTTTACCAAGTTTGGCAAGCATAGTACATGGAGAAGAAAGGCAGCGGCAAGTCTGGAAAATTAATCCAAACAGGTGCTAATGGTGACTGACGATCCGGTTTGAAGTTGAATGTCCAGCGTGATAAGGTCATGGGAAAGCTGTTCACATACCATGTTTGACGACACCAAAGTCTTGTAAAATCTTCATCTGATTGAGGCCGCACAATTATATGCTTTGAATCCAAGAGGCCTACAGGGCAATCAGCTTTCAGTCCAAGAGAAGTGATAAACTTACGGATCACCTCCATAGACGGTCTCCCAAGGGCAACAAATCTACCAACAAGAGCATTTTGGAAAGGTTGAGAAAGTGTACTGAGTTCGTCTTTGGTGAGAAAGAGTGCAGGTTCTCCCCTATAAGATGCAAGTTTTCCATGGTCAGTCAAGGAAGAAGACGCGGTTAATGATGTTAGTGCCGCTGCAAAAGATTTTTGTAGTGGTTGTTGTATGAAGGCCGACGGTGGTTGGCCTCCATCCGGCTGATCAGCAGCCATGATGGTGGCCCAAACCCTAGTTTTCAAAATTCAAAACTAACGGTTTTTTAGGAAGAGAGGGAGAGAGAGAAGATACCCAACTTGTACCTCTTTGCAATGGAAACACTCTCTTTATGTGCACCTACGTGTTGCTACGTGTTTTTCTATATGTTTTTTTTATCTCCTTTTGCTTATAATTTTTATACATATGTGAGTGTTTATTTAGTTATGCCATGTTATTTATTAGAAATTAATTTTTGATTACTCAAAGAAATGTAATAGATAGGTAATATTCTATTGAGCAAAAATTCTGTATTTAGATAGTTAATGTAGTAGATAGTGTATATCTAGTTAACAAAAATTAAATTTTGTATTTTAGATAGAAAGTGTAATAGATAGGTTAGATAGGATATCTTTTATTCTTTTTCTATTTTTAGATTGTAATTAGGTTATTCTCCGGTGTAATAGTTAGGGCTTTGTGTGCTATGTGCTTATGTGCTTTATTTGCTTTCTTTAGGACTTTGCATCTAGAATATTATGCCTATGTGTTATGTGCTCCTATGTGCTATTATTTGCTTTTATGTGATTATTGCTTTAATACATGCTTTATTTATTTACTTGCTTTAATTATATATGTGTATCGTCGCCACACTAGTCCAACGCTAGTTGTGGTTAATTTCGGTTTTTCCGCTAGTCCAACGCTAGCGGCGAATTTTTAGAAAATAGGCTAGCCCAATGCTAAGCCTTTAGGTCATTTAGTCTTAGGATCATTTTCGTGTGCATTTCATGACATTTCACACACATTTTATCTTTTTAGGCTTTTTTCCCATTTTCTATGAATTTTTATATATACTTTATAACTTATTACTTATTTTAACATCTATTTGGTGCATAACTGATATCCCTTTCGCTATACTATGGATACTTAGGCAAGTGCACCTATCGTTTCCAGTAGTACAGTGTACAGGAGTACCGAGTGTCGTATCCCACAGGGACTATGTGAGTACTAGTATTAACCTTCTTTCTATTATCTAACCTCACAAAGTGAATGACGAATTAAATGAAAATACAAATTAGCTAAAACTAATTATCTAACTAAATGACAATATAGAATATAGTAGAGAGAATGGACAAAAGTAGAGGTGAATTTAGATGAAGAATTCCCCTAAACCAACATGCCAAGACTCTAACTTGATTAATGATTAACCCAATTTCTTAGACCCCAGAGTCCCTTATGTGAATTATATCCTTTCTCAAGTGAAACAATTCCTACCTTCTCGGTTGATTAATTGGAATCTCTTCTCAATTAAAACCCCTAAAAGATGCAATTTCTAATCAATGGACTCCATTTGTGGTTGAGCTTTAATCCTAAAACTCAACTTAGGAAGAACTCATGTAATCCTATCTCTAGCAATTCATTCAAGTTCTCTCTATTCATGAAGTGATCTAATCATATGTGCAATCTCTCGATATACCCATACAAAATCAACACTTGAATTGAAGGATGCATGCAAATCCCAATCCAAAACACAAATAAACTCATGAATAAATCTAAGAACAAAGTGGGTCTTTCATTAAACCAAGAATAAAATCATAACATAAGAATCTAGGGTTCATCCCATCTAAATCATAAACAACTCAATTCATAATTACAAGAATAAAATTAACAAAAGACAAGAAAGAAAGAGAAAGCTCATTCTCATGCAGCCCTCTTGAATCTTCCCTTGCATCTTGATAAAATCTTCTTGCTTTCACCATTGAAGCCCTTGAGTTGTCCCTCTACTCTTGCTTTCTCCTCCCTACATCACTCTAGATGTGCAAAATATGTGTTTTTGAGGTGTGTGCGGCGTGTGTGTGTTTTTCTCCGAGTTAGGGTTCTTCTCCCTCGTCAAATGGCCAGTTTAGCTGCTAAATACGCTGCAGATTCTGTGAAGAAACCGCGGCATAAACCGCGCGCGGGTTGTCGCGCGGTTTGTTCACTTAATTTCTGAATGGAAACCGCAGCACAAATCGCGCGCGGGTTGTCACGCGGTTTGTCTACGTCAGATTTGGCCTCAAAGGCAGCCGAATTAGCTTTTCCTTAAAACACAAAAGTTGTAGCCCCTTGAGATAGCTTTCCAAAACATCAAAAATCATGTCATTTAGAGCTTTGTAGCCAGAGATATACTCAAAATACTAAGAACTGGTCGGAACAGCCTTGCAGTGCAAATGTGCTTCAGTAACTTGGGATTTTGACCATTGAAACGTGAGAACTGGACTTTGATGTCTTCGTATGAATTGTAGAAAATTGTCTTAGCTTCAAAATACTTCAAGATTCATCCCAATCCAATGTCTCTAGCTCTAGATATGACCAAAACACTGAAATATGTCCAAGCTGCCAAACTGTTTCCATTCCAATTCTTCTTCGCCTATTTCTTCATTGCACTCCAATCAATTGAAATCGAGTTGAAGCTATCAAAACCCTACAAAATGGTGTAAAAACACTTTTAAATCATGCATTTACACAATTTGACATTAAAATCATAAAAGAGAAGAAATAGCTAAGAAATAGAGAAAAACTCATGGAAAACCCTAAAAACCTAACCTAAAAAAACTAGTTCACTTTAGCACTTATCAATTCCCCCACACTTAAGCCATTGCTTGTCCTCAAGCAATGAACCATACAAATCTCAAACAATGACTTAACAAAAGTAAAAGCAAAACGTACATCTTCAAGAACAACTTCTCAACAACCGTGGAACACAATTATGCAAACATCCATCTTATTTTAAATACTCATCATATTAAGCAAAGCAGAAAGAATTATACGTCAATTAAACAAGTTCAGTTCCATTTCTCTACTATATTCGAAACTCATAAGTAAGCAGATCGTATAGCTAACAAGTACAACTATACGCCCATGATCCATTCATTTTTCACAACTAGGGACTTTTTTTTCTTCTTAAGCTTAGCCTTTACTTAGAACATGAAGTTGCCTTTTTACGCGAAGATCGACATTGGTCAGATGAAGATCCCCGGTTACTCAACACTTCATTTGTCTAAGCTGCTATGCATACTCATAATTCTAGCACCTTTTTACGCGAAAGTCGACATTGACCAGATGAAGACCCCCGGTTACTCAGTACTAAAACTAGCGGAGTAGAACCTAAGCTCAATTATTCTCTGTTTTTTTTTCTTTTTTTTTCTTCTTCTTATTTTTTTTCTCAATTTTTTTTCAACTCATTTAGTCCCTTTTCCCTAACACATTACCAATCATAGGCACAAGCCATACTTATAAACTATATTCACTACTTAACTCATGAAGAAAAACAAATAAAGCAGAAAAACTTCACTAAACTCACAAAAAATTTAAGCATAATTCAATCTACTTTACCTAATATACTTTCTTCAAAATAAAACTTCAAAATCACAGCAATCACATCCCTAGTCAATTAAGAAGACGATCCTAAAAAATGTACATAATTACTCTACTTGGGAAGGGAAAATTGATAACTAACAACTTGAATATAGTAGTACTCCATAAAACTTAAGATAAAACATTAATAACTCAAATAAGTTGGACAATTTCTGAAAAAAATTTGATAGAGTTTCCCCTAAAATAGGGCCAACCCCCATTAACACAAAATTCAACAATACAAACCAATCCAACAATAAATTTTTCCAAATATTATCCAACAAGTAGCACCACCACGATACAATTTAACCTCCCCCCCCACACTTAATCCACACATTGTCCCCAATGTGTGAGAAAGAAAGGGAAAAGAAGGAAAAATTAAGATATAAAAATAAGAACTAATACTCCCCTTACGTAGTGGAACCACTCAACGGACGATACAGCTACAGGTAAGAGATCCAGAAATGAACGAATTACTGCAGCTGCATCATAGGTACAAAAATATTACATCATCCAAGTTATTTATACGTGCCAAAGTATTCTACATAAACATAAAAATAACTAAAAATAAAATAAAATAATGAAATAAATGTTGGGTTGCCTCCCAACAAGCGCTTGTTTAACGTCGTTAGCTCGACGCCATCAAGTGGTATCACGTAACCCCTTGATGAAAGATGTCTTTGGCCCACTCCTTCTTCCTTCTAGGCCGTTGGATCTCAGTCGTTGGATATTTATCTTTTTTAGCCCTTTGCAACTCATCACTTTTCAGCTTCGGTGATGGAATAGCAACAATGATAGAATGGCATTCTTCCATTGTGTGCTTGCTCTCATATTCCTCTAGTTTCCTCTTACATGCAATGTTACTATCAAGAACTCCATAGCAAGAAGGAACCTGTAAAATGTTAGTACCACAAAGAAGATTTATGTATAAAGGCTTAAAAATTATACACATGAGGTGCCTCTTGTGGAATAGAAATAGTGACTTGGAAGTGAGGATTCTCCTAATTCTTTTGGTTCAATACGTAACTCTTCCTCACCTACAGTTTCTACTTCACTCTCTTGTTCTTTTTCAATCCACTCATGTTCTTCCTCTTTACTCGCCATTAAAGGGTCACTCAATTGATCACCATTAGACAAATCAATCACTTCCACTAGTTCACTAGGGTTTACCTCCGTGTCACTCATCAAGTCATATTGGTTCCTAGTGTTCATAGTTTCAGTAATTTGTCCTATGAGACTCTCAATAGCTTTGGTGATAGCAACAAGTTGTTCCCCAGTTTTCTCAACTTTCAGCCTCTATTTTATCCATCCTATCATTCGATGCTTTCATAAAATTCACCACTGACCAATTCTAACTCGGGATTAGACTCCACAAGGGGAGAATACGATTCAATTCTAAGATCATCTACCCTATCATTGGCTAACTCCCAAGCATGATTTTGTGGAATCCCTTGTTCCTTCCATTCAAAAGATGAATGATCCCACCACCCTGAGTTGTAATGTATTTAAATAGGGGTCATAAAGAAGGGGGCAGGCATAAATATCATTAAAAAGTACTTGTCTAGAATGGAGACACTCAAACGACTCGTGACTTCCACCACAACAAGTACAAACAATAGCATTACCTTGGGAATAAGAGGGAATACACTCAATCTGCTCATTATTTTTATTAACAATATTCTCAAGTAGCCTTTCAAGAGTACTAAATTCATTCGTACCTGTAAGCTCGGCGTTGTTACCTTGTTCATTAGGCCAATCGTAGAAGTACTCTGCCATTCTTAAGTGAAAGTTGCAGAGTTGAGATCCTCAAAAACACCAACTTCTACACCAAAAATCAAAGAAAAGCTAAGAAACAAAAATTAAACAAAATAACAAGAATAAACATAAAAAGACACAAAATGGTTAGAGTAATAAAAATACGGCGTTCCTAATATCTTAAGTCCCCGGCAACGGCGCCAAAAACTTGATATCCCTTTCGCTATACTATGGATACTTAGGCAAGTGCACCTATCGTTTCCAGTAGTACAGTGTACAGGAGTACCGAGTGTCGTATCCCACAGGGACTATGTGAGTACTAGTATTAACCTTCTTTCTATTATCTAACCTCACAAAGTGAATGACGAATTAAATGAAAATACAAATTAGCTAAAACTAATTATCTAACTAAATGACAATATAGAATATAGTAGAGAGAATGGACAAAAGTAGAGGTGAATTTAGATGAAGAATTCCCCTAAACCAACATGCCAAGACTCTAACTTGATTAATGATTAACCCAATTTCTTAGACCCTAGAGTCCCTTATGTGAATTATATCCTTTCTCAAGTGAAACAATTCCTACCTTCTCGGTTGATTAATTGGAATCTCTTCTCAATTAAAACCCCTAAAAGATGCAATTTCTAATCAATGGACTCCATTTGTGGTTGAGCTTTAATCCTAAAACTCAACTTAGGAAGAACTCATGTAATCCTATCTCTAGCAATTCATTCAAGTTCTCTCTATTCATGAAGTGATCTAATCATATGTGCAATCTCTCGATATACCCATACAAAATCAACACTTGAATTGAAGGATGCATGCAAATCCCAATCCAAAACACAAATAAACTCATGAATAAATCTAAGAACAAAGTGGGTCTTTCATTAAACCAAGAATAAAATCATAAACATAAGAATCTAGGGTTCATCCCATCTAAATCATAAACAACTCAATTCATAATTACAAGAATAAAATTAACAAAAGACAAGAAAGAAAGAGAAAGCTCATTCTCATGCAGCCCTCTTGAATCTTCCCTTGCATCTTGATAAAATCTTCTTGCTTTTACCATTGAAGCCCTTGAGTTGTCCCTCTACTCTTGCTTTCTCCTCCCTACATCACTCTAGATGTGCAAAATATGTGTTTTTGAGGTGTGCTGCGGCGTGTGTGTGTTTTTCTCCGAGTTAGGGTTCTTCCCCTCGTCAAATGGCCAGTTTAGCTGCTAAATACGCTGCAGATTCTGTGAAGAAACCGCGGCATAAACCGCGCGCGGGTTGTCGCGCGGTTTGTTCACTTAATTTCTGAATGGAAACCGCAGCACAAATCGCGCGCGGGTTGTCACGCGGTTTGTCTACGTCAGATTTGGCCTCAAAGGCAGCCGAATTAGCTTTTCCTTAAAACACAAAAGTTGTAGCCCCTTGAGATAGCTTTCCAAAACATCAAAAATCATGTCATTTAGAGCTTTGTAGCCAGAGATATACTCAAAATACTAAGAACTGGTCGGAACAGCCTTGCAGTGCAAATGTGCTTCAGTAACTTGGGATTTTGGACCATTGAAACGTGAGAACTGGACTTTGATGTCTTCGTATGAATTGTAGAAAATTGTCTTAGCTTCAAAATACTTCAAGATTCATCCCAATCCAATGTCTCTAGCTCTAGATATGACCAAAACACTGAAATATGTCCAAGCTGCCAAACTGTTTCCATTCCAATTCTTCTTCGCCTATTTCTTCATTGCACTCCAATCAATTGAAATCGAGTTGAAGCTATCAAAACCCTACAAAATGGTGTAAAAACACTTTTAAATCATGCATTTACACAATTTGACATTAAAATCATAAAAGAGAAGAAATAGCTAAGAAATAGAGAAAAACTCATGGAAAACCCTAAAAACCTAACCTAAAAAAACTAGTTCACTTTAGCACTTATCAATAACATTTAGATTCCACTACACATAGAATTTTAGGTCATTTGCGTGATTTCGACTAAGAAATAGTCATCTACTCACGTGGGAAGCGATGGCGTACATGTCGTTCTCCCCTCCGTGAGTAAAAACAGTTAGTCACGAGCCCATTTCCTCTCCCGTACCCGTTATGTTGCATCCCTACTTTCTTTGTTCACTTACTATCTATACTACTATTTTTCTTTTCTTTTGCATTCCATTTTGCACCTATACTCGTGACTCTGTCGAGGTCTACATTCGGGTTTCGCAATTAATGCGATAATTCCGACTAAACCTTAATGGAACATTTGATCCCTTAACGATATCCATTTTAGGACTAGATTTGCATTCATATAGTTGCATCCAAATGCGATAAAATTTTAGGGTTATATTAGGAAAATTTAGACTAAACCTTGCAACTAGTTTCGGCTAGGTTGAAAGGGTGCCTTAGGCACGAGCCTTTGCCTTCCCTTTCTTCAACTGTGACTCCCGAACCTTTTTTTCTCTTGTTTTCAAAGACCTGGAGTCGTCTAAAAGGGTTTTCTTGGTTTTTTTCCTATATTTTTTCCAAAAATCATTTCCTTAAAAAATCATTCTTAATTTTCTTACCTTTTATAAAATATTTTCGGGTGACTGGGTACACCAAAACTCAATACCAAGTGGCGACTCCTTTTTTACTAAAAAACCCTTTTTAGACTCTATTTTCGGGCCCAAAAAACGTCGCATTTTCAAAGTCCCATTTTAGGCCCTTTTTCTTTTGTTTTCAAAATAAAGTATTTGTTTGTCACATTTTATCGAATTATCTTTTACAAAGCATTTTTCTAAGAATTATTTTTACAAAAATTTACACGCTTCTCTTTTTCTAATAAAATAAACACAACCACATTTAACACTTCCTTTTCTTTTTCCAAACATCAAACACACGCTTATTTATTTTCGAACGAAAAATGGGGCGCAACAGCTGGCGACTCCACTGGGGATCACTAGTGAGTCCGAGCACTAAGATTAGTCATCGCTTTCCTTTTTTAACCCTTTTATTCTATCACATTTGGATGTTAGGATTGTATTTTATTTTTTAGGTTTTTAGGTTTTTCTTTTGCATCTCACACTTCCCGTCTCTCGGCTACTTATGTGATGTATGTATGATTTATTTACTTTGCTTTATCCGACCGCGATTGCATTTGGGAGGGGGTCAGTCACCCTTAGAGCCCACGCTTTATCACTCCCTCCTCTCACAGGAGCACTCCATACGTGCATTCGATATATTTTACCCTTTTTCTTTTTTTGGTGGTTGTCACTCACCCATCCCTCAGGACTAGGACCGATCTGCTTGGACATGCGGCCATCGCATTCGTGCATGTAGCGGTGTCTAGGGGATCACTCGAACCACCGACCGGGGCCTTTGGAATTGACGGATTTGTTACTTTTGGGCCCCTAAGTCTGAAGGTTCGGGAGCCTTAAATTTTATCGTAGGCTTGATCCACTTGGATATGTGATCGGGGCACGATGTGCACATGATCATGTCTAGGAGATCACTCAAACTCTTGACTTGAGTCCACAAGTTTAGAGATTTGGGCTTTAAAATAGATCCACTCGGACACGTGGCCGGGGCACGATGTGCACGTAGCAGTGTCTGGGGGATTGCTCGAGCCACTGACCAAGGGCTTTGGGATTGATGACCCTTACCCTTAGGTCTAAAGGCTTGGGAACCGACAGCCTAATCGAGTCTAGATGCATTAGTGAGCCCAACCTCATGCATCCATGTAAAATAACCTAGGGTAGAGTCAGCCTTACCCTGTCAGGCACACTAAGGCACGAGAGGAGGGAACCAACCTCATTTGTTTTTCTTGTTATCTATGTGTATTATTTGTTTTTGCCAATGTGTTATGTGATATTTGTTGAATAAACTAACGCAATTTCTTTCCTTTTTAATTGCATTCACAACCAAAGAATAAAGAGCCCTAGCATGGTGCTCTCGTAGGAAGCCAATCCATTATCGGCACGTTTAAATTTTGTCTTTAATTTCTTCAAGAAAGGTGGAAATGAAATTTTCATAAAAATTTTATAAATTACATTTTTGTTGTAAATAAAGTACCCCAAGGGTCCAATCATTGTAATTTTTGTAAAATCTCGAAAATTTGATATTTTAAGAATTTTATTTTTTTAAACCCTTTTCAAATTTACCCATCCATATTGTACTTGTCAGTTTTTCCCGAACTAAATTTTCTTAGAGTCAATAAATGCACGCGAGTGGTCAAATTTTTTACACAACTTGTATTTATCCTTTTTCCAAAAATTAACATGTCATTTTTGTCGTATCCCCCGCCCTCCCGACCCACATTACACAGAAAGTGATTTTAGCACACATTTTAGTTGATTTTAATAAACTAGCATTTTGACATGTATATTTCTAGATAAAGCCATGACTTTTGTTTTCTTTCAATGCGGTGTCTCATAACCTCATAAAATTTCAATTTCTTTATCAAGCAAATAAATTTGAATTCGATAATCTTTTGTACAATTCATATTCCATTTTTTCTCGAAGAAATTTTGCAACATTTTCAAATCTTGCATTTTGCATATTTAATCAACTTTAATAAACTGTCATCACGCATAAACTGTAAAGGGAATGCCATTTCAGGAATCCCATGATAGAAAAAGCCGCCCTTTTTGTCTTGGGTACTTAACCCTGAAAGACATGCACGTTTATATTTTCGGTAAATCCTGGCGGGTGAGACCCTAGGTAAGGTAATACGAGCAGAATGGAGGCATCTTTTCCTGGCGGATCTAGCCTATCTACGACTAAACAGGGGGGTCTCACCCTAAAGGATTGCATTTCATGCTAGGCCTACCCTTGGCATAATAAGGGCTCCCCCTAGGACATGCATCCGTTTTTGTTTTTATTTATACTAACTTTGATTTTTTCATTTTTACAGGTCCTCTAACGGATGCGGTAAAATAAGAAAGACATCTGATACATATCTGGTCTTACATTTGAGTATTTTAAATTATAGTCCAATTCTAAATAAACCATTACATACTTGAGACCCATAAGGACATCAAAAACATGAGTGTTCTTTCGAATTATTCGAAGGGTCATAGACGACCGATTTTTTTTAGAATTGATAGTGCTTAGAAACTAGATAGGTGAGTTTGATTAGGAAAATCAATGTGATAAATGAAATTGTATGTCATAACTGGACAATTGTAAATAATTTGGATGCTAATAATTGCACTCCTTCTGTAAATTTAAGATTGCCTTATCTTCAAAATTTTTCTCAAATGAAGTGTTCAATAAGTTGCTTTTTCAAATTTGTTTATGACATTTGATTTTCCCTTTATTTTTTGTATTTGGCTTTTGAAAATTTTTTTTTTCAAATCTTTTATTGAGCAAATGATTCTTTGATGAGACTTCAAAATACATCACATTTTTCTCAAAACCTAATGTTAGGTTTGTAAAGTTTCTCTTTCAATGACTGAGCGTAAGCTCAAATTGAATAAAAAGAAAAATATTTTCTTGTATCTTTTGAGGGGGAAAATAAATACATGGTTTTTGGATGTCATCTTATTTGAAGCTGATAATTGCCACTTCAATATTTTTTCAGATTCTAAAATAACACAAGTTGTTAATGAGGAATTAGAGTGATGCCGAAAGGGAATTTGGACTTTGTGTTAAGGATCTGAATGATACAAAAAGGGAATCCAAGCTTAACCTGAAAAAGAAAGAAGCTACAAATATTTGGCACCAGGAAATGAGTTAAGGAGCTAGGGCAAGATGCGCTTTTACTGCAAAGACCTTGAAAATATTTAGCAAACTTCACCAAGCAAGTTTGGATGTATGTTTGGACGATTCAAGCACAATAAAAGAACAAACATGCAGGGGGTGCCACCTCAACCAATTCGCAAGGGGAGTTTTTGTTGTTTCATGTACACATTTCCTTATTCACCTTGGGAATATGTTATTGTCAGATTAAGATAGGGGATGTCACATGCTTGTGAGTTATGGCTTGCGATCCTGATGTTTGTTAATTCCCCTACGGGTTGAAATTGCTTTATGTGCTTGGACAAATGTTTTCTTCAAGTACTAAGAAATGATTATTATGTGATTTGGAGTTTTGCTCTTATAGAAAGTATGTCTTGTAAAATGGTTGGAATTATGTCTAAACTTTGTATGTTTGATTGAAATTTCTCTTCTTTATTTAATTTCACATGTTAAATGCTGATTATGGTCAATTAGTGCACTCATGTAATCTGTGATGTAACATTTGTTGTGAGGAAAGAAAAAAAAAAGAAAAAAAAAGAAGAAAAAAAAGAGAAGAAAAAAAAGGAAAAAAAAAGGAGAAGAAAAAAGAAAAAGAAAGAAGAAAAGAAAAAAGAAATTATGTAATTTTTCTACTCCAATGGTTCTCGTGCTCAGTAACCGGGAGTCTTCATCCAAAAATGTCGACTTTCGCGTCAAAAGGCACTTGAATTATGAGTAATGCATTGCAAATTTGAGTAAGTAAATTGTTGAATAACCAGGGATCTTCATTTAACCAATGTCGATTCTTGCGCAAAAAAGCAGTTTTACTTCTTGAATACAGTTTCTGCTATTGGTTTAAAATCGAGATGTTGAGTAACCGGGAACCTTCATAACCAATGTCGGTTTTCGCGTCAAAAGACAATCTCGTATTTTGAGTGACTAGTTCACTAATAGAAATTCCCCTCAAGTGAAAAATGAGATTGATCACAGACATGGGATGCACTTTGATTGACCGTATGATTTATTTACTTGTGAAATTCAATAAGGCGAAGAAATTAGGTTGAACTTGCTTAATTGTGATATAATTCTTTCCTTTTTGCTTGATATTATGAGTATTGAAGGCAAGACAATAAATTGTATAATGGTCATTTATTTGGTCTTGAGGAATACATTTTAGAATGTACATGTGTGATTTCAATGCTTGAATCACTAGTTGAGCTCACATTTTTCGAATGGTTAAGAACAAATAATGATTCAAGTGTGGATAATTGACAAGTGTCAAGATGATGCATTCTGGTACATGGGCATATGATGTTAATATATCTATCTCAAATCAACAAGGGAAGATTACTTTACTGATGCCAAATATTCTTCGAACACTAGTTTGTCTCAATTTTGGACATTGTCATCCATTTCATTTCTTCTCCTGAAGTCAACATGGAATTCATTGGAAAGTTGGTAACAACAGTTGCTTGAGGTTTCCCTTCTGTATTGATCATCTCGTGGCAATGTCAGAATTCAAATGGGAATGACATCCAAAGATAAAAAGGCATCTTTTAAATCATCACTTCAAAAATCAAGTTTTTGAAAAAATTTCTCGTTTAATTGTGTTTAATTTAGTCTTTGTGTGTGTCATTTTCTACAAAATTTCTTTTATATTATTGCATGTGAAATATCTTTTGACCAATTCATTTTTTTAAAAAAAACTTGACATTAGTTTTGCTTGAATTGGAATAAAAGCAAAGGCAACTCTAAGTTTATCAAAAGTTTGAGTCATACATGAATTGCAAGGCTATTTAGGGATTTGATCTGAATCGTGAATCGGAGGTCATTGAATTCGGAAAAACTTGTAGAAAATAAGGTGAAAAAATTGATCAGAGATTCAGAATGGTAACGTTCACGCTTATTGTGCTGGTGGAATTAAGGGACCACCGTTCGGTGGCATTATGTTGAAATTGCTGTTGTTTTCTCCCTTTTGCAAATGCGATCATATCACCATCATTTGAAGCCTTCGTCAGAAACGAAACTGGGGCAAATTTTAAGAGATTGATTTCAAATGGAATTCACCTGATTTATACTGTGCATATCTTTAGAATGATTGATTTCAAATGAATTTTTACGGAGCCAAAGTTTGAAAAGAATGATTTCAAATTGATTTGAGTGTCATATACTGGGGCAAATTTTTTGAGAAAATTTGAGTTCAAAAATTGATTTTGAAGCGTTATGCTTGAACACATTTTTTGAAAGGGATTGACTTAAATTGACACTGGGGCAAATAAAAAAAAATGATGAAATGATGATGAAAAAAAAGAAAAAAATGATTAATTTCAAATTAATTTGGATGTCGCATTTGCTTTAAAATTTCCAATGGTATGCACTAGTATCCTCATTCTTTGTAATAATTTTTGAGGAAATTTAGCTAATCAAAAGAAAGGTGACATAAACTTTTCCCTCTACTTTTTATCATGTAAAATTCATTTTACTACTCAATTTTTTCAACTTTTGTCACGATAGAGTTCTATCGAAAAAACAAAAAGAAAGAGAGAAAAAGAAAAAAAAATCTTTTGCTTTCTTTGTTAAAAAAAAAAATCATTTTGCTTTCTTCTTTCAAAAAAAAAAAATCTGTTTGCTTTCTTCTTGCAGGAAAACAAATCCTTTTTACTTTCTTTTGTAAATATATATATATATATATATATCCTTTTGTTTTCTTCTTTCAAAAAAAAAAAAGAAGTAGAAAAGAAAAGAAAAAGAAGAAGAGAGAAAATCAATTTCAAATTGATTCAAGAGCTAACACTGGGGCAAATTTTTTGAGAAAAATTTGATTTTCCAAAGTTAATTCTGATGTTTAGAATTTAAAGCAAAATGTTGTGAAAGATTGATTTACACTGGGGCAAATTTTTTGAGAAAAATTTGATTTTCCAAAGTTAATTCTGATGCTTAGAGTTTAAAGCAAAATGTTGTGAAAGATTGATTTACACTGGGGCAAATTTTTTGAGAAAAATTTGATTTTCCAAAGTTAATTCTGATGTTTAGAATTTAAAGCAAAATGTTGTGAAAGATTGATTTACACTGGGGCAAATTTTTTGAGAAAAATTTGATTTTCCAAAGTTAATTCTGATGCTTAGAGTTTAAAGCA
This sequence comes from Mitragyna speciosa, assembly GCA_024721245.1. Taxonomy (NCBI): domain Eukaryota; kingdom Viridiplantae; phylum Streptophyta; class Magnoliopsida; order Gentianales; family Rubiaceae; genus Mitragyna; species Mitragyna speciosa. The sequence continues at coordinate 11,484,642 of CM045564.1, forward strand.
AAATGTTGTGAAAGATTGATTTACACTGGGGCAAATTTTTTGAGAAAAATTTGATTTTCCAAAGTTAATTCTGATGCTTTGAGTTTAAGGCAAAATTAATTTACATTGGGACAAGTTCAAAAGAAGACAATGAATTGATTTCATTTGATTTATATTGAGACAAATTTCTCAAAAAAAAAAAAAAGAGAAAAAGATTGATTGCAAGTGAATTTTCGTGTCACACAAGTCTCAAATTTGAAAACATGATCTTGAATTCATTTGATTCCATACACTGGGGCAAAAATTTTTTAAGAAAAATTTTTGACAATTTTATTGATTTGGACATTATATTTGACAGTTGTTTTAAGTTTATTATTGCATTCATCAACCTTGGCAGCCCAAGGTCATGCATCCGTCCAGCAGCCTGGTCGGCATCTTTTATTTACTTTCCCAAGTCTGGCAGCCCAGACCTTGCATTTATGACTCCTGGCAGCCCAGGATCATTTATTTACTTTCTCAAGTTTGGCAGCCCAAACTTTGCATTCATCAACCTTGGCAGCCCAAGGTCATGCATCCGTCCAGCAGCCTGGTCGGCATCTTTTATTTATGTTTCAAGTCTGGCAGCCCAGACATTGCATTTATGACTCCTGGCAGCCCAGGATCATTTATTTACCGTTTCAAGTTGGCAGCCCAACTTTGCATTCATCAACCTTGGCAGCCCAAGGTCATGCATCCGTCCAGCAGCTTAGTCAGCATCTTTTATTTATGTTTCAAGTCTGGCAGCCCAGACATTGCATTTATGACTCCTGGCAGCCCAGGATCATTTATTTCCGTTTCAAGTTGGCAGCCCAACTTTGCATTCATCAACCTTGGCAGCCCAAGGTCATGCATCCGTCCAGCAGCCTGGTCGGCATCTTTTATTTATGTTTCAAGTCTGGCAGCCCAGACATTGCATTTATGACTCCTGGCAGCCCAGGATCATTTATTTACCGTTTCAAGTTTAGCAGTCCAAACTTTGTATTCATCAACCTTGGCAGCCCAAGGTCATGCATCCGTCCAGCAGCCTGGTCGGCATCTGTCTATTTACATTTTCAAGTCGAGTAGTCCAAGCATTGCATTTAACTTGTCAATATTTGTTTGTCCAGTAGCCTAGACTCATTTCTTGTCTATTAGTTTAAACACTTTATTAGGTCTTGCAGTTTTGTCGCTTTATATTAGTTTTGTTCAGCAGTTCGAATGTTACGTTTTCTTCTCCATTTAAAAAAAAAAAAAAGAAGAAGAAGAGTTTGAATGTTTGGTTAACAATTGCAATTATGTTATCATTTGTGTGAATAGTTTACCTGCATTCGAACTACGTTTTGACCTGATTCCCTTGTGTGGGATACGTAGGCAACTCTTGGAGAGTTCGGTCACCTTCTCACTCTTTCATTTGTTTACATTTTTACATCTTGCATGCTTAGATATTTATCTTTGCTTTTGTGTTTAGGTGAGTCAAAATTCGGTGTTGTCTACGTCTTTGTCTGAAATCTCTGCGAGATTCCCGACAAAGAGGGGCAAGCTATAGACACCAAATTTTGACACACCTTTGGTAAAAATATGTGTGTTAGTTTATTTTAGAGGGTATTTTTCATTTTTCGGGGGTCGAGTACAATTTTCGCGCATTATGTCTAATTCGTCACATCAAGGGGCAAAATGGTAATTTCACAATGTAAATATTAGTTTATTTTATTTTATTCCCTAAATACATTGATTTTACTATTTTTATCATTATTTATGATTTTAATGATTTTTAGGAGTCATTCATCATTTATTTAAAATTTTAGTATTTTTAATTCACGGCACGTTTTTCAATACGCTATTTTTATGAGAATTTTCAAGTGAAAAATTTTATATACGGATTTTGTATATTCATAAATTTTCTGCAAAAATCTCATAATTTTTAGAGGTCATTTAGTATTTATTTAATTTTTGTCTTTTTATTTATTTATTGAGGGCACATTTCCCAAGAATGCATTAATCTTAAGAATTTTTGAGTGAAAACTTCAGTATATTGTGTTTCATGTAATAATGTATTTTGCGTAAAATTTTTGTAATTTTTAAGAGTCATTTAGTATTTCTTGTGATTTTCATAAATTTTGGTCATATTATGTCACATTTTCCAATGCACCTTTATTTAAGAATTTTTGTGTGAAATATTTTATATGTGCGTTTAATACTTATAGATTTTATAAAAAAATATTTAATAATTTTTAAAAAATATATATATAAAATAAAAAAATAAAATAAAATAAAAAATAAAAAATAAAAAAACATATTTGTTACTTATTTCAAACGGTATCTTTTGTCTATCACATGTTTTTCAATGATGAAATAATTTTAACATTTTAACTTT
>CM045564.1:11487112-11622924 GCA_024721245.1 Mitragyna speciosa
CAAATGTCATCTTATGTATTAAAATAATAAGAACTAATGAAGGGATAAGTTTATCTCAATCTCATTATATTGACAAAGTACCTACACCATTAGACCCAAGTATGAAATTTGCCAAAAATACTAGTACACCGGTATCTCAATTAGAGTACTCAAAAGTCATAGGATGTCTGATGTATGCTAGGACTTGTACTAGACCAGATATAGCTTATGCTATTGGCAAAATGAGCAGGTATACAAGTAATCCAAGTCACATGCATTAGCATAGAGTAAGAAAGATCATAAAATATCTTAAGAAAACTCAAAATTATGGTATAATGTATACTGGATATCCTCCAGTAGTAGAAGGATATTCTGATGCTAGTTGGATCACAAATAGAGAAGATTATGCTTCTACAAGTGGTTGGGTTTTCATGTTTGGTGGAGGTGCAATATTTTGGGGATCAAAGAAACAAACATGTATAATCGATTCAACTATAGTTGTTGAGTTTGTAAGCATTGGCTTCAACTAGCAAAGAGGCTGAATGGCTTAGGAATTTATTGCATGAAATTCTTCTATGTTCAAAGCTTGTTGCACCCATTTCTATCGATTGTGACAGTGCTGCAACATTATCAAAAGCATATAGTCAAGTGTATAATGGAAAGTCTAGACACATTGGACTTAGACATAGCTATGTGAAAGACTTGATTTCAAATGGTATAATAATTGTTGATTATGTAAAATCAAGTTGTAATCTTGCATATCCTTTTAACTAAAGGACTAACTAGGAACTTGATGTATAAAATGTCAAGTGGGATGGGTCTCAAGCCCATTAATATGATCACTAATGAAGGAAACTCAACTCAACACTAGATATAATGTCTAAGTCTTGAGTTCAAAGAGCTAAAGCACTTCATTTTAGTGATTGAAGCACTACATTAAGTTAATCATCCGAAGGTGAAATAGTGCTTGGTTACTCGCTAGTATTAAAGAAGGTTGAGTGTAAGACTCTTAACAGATTTTTATAAGTGCTTAAATGGCGAGGGCACTAAATCTGCCTTTACGAATGTTATATGGTTTATATATCAAAAGTTTGAGGACTTGACTTTTGAACATTCATGGATGGGATGTGAGTACAAAAGGTATTTATATCAAATCATCGAGAGTAAAATGTTTGAGTAAGATTGTATGCGTGAAACAAACTTATATACTTGTCTAATGTTAATAAATGGTTCAAAGCTTGACTACCATTATTATGATAAGTAATAATAATAGTTTCACTAAATTGATGGTTCAATAGCAAGATACCATCACTTGTGCATACAATCACATAAATTTGCTTGTAATGGTTATGGACTTTTGAAAATGGTGGGGGACTGTAGAAGATTTTCAAAAGAAAAATGGTGATTCCAAGTGGTAAGGCTGAGCCGCGAGCTCAACCGCAGGTGGAACACCCGTGGATGAAGCCCCGGCTTGCCTGTCTGCGGCGCGGTTAACACCGCTGTCACTGACAGAAGATTTTGGCCTTCTGGGTGATTGAGCCACGGGCTGACCCGCGGGTAGGTTCACCTGCAGCTCGTGCCATAGTTCACTGTTTCAAGACAATTATGGCACGACTGAGGCTGCGGCTCGTGTCAGAATTTGAATTTCTGAATGTTTTTCTTGAAGAATCACCTCCTTTTGAAGAGTTGTGTCTTGTACATTGAATCTAACTGACATCCAACGGATTACAGTCAATTTTAATCCTTTAAAGTGACAAGAGAAGTCTATATAAAAATGTTTTGATGATTGACTTGCTGCATAAATTCATTCATCAACTAATAGCAATATAAAATCACTAAAACACTCTGTAGGCTTGTATTTCTAATTCTAAGAAGTACAAGGACATTTCATTTCATTCTAAAGGAAATTTGTCTTAACAGAGGACAAATTTTACCTAAAGGAGAGTGTAGTCTTACACAATTTGAAGTTAAACTCCTACTTTATTTGTTCTATCCATTAGTTAGTAAGATTCTTTGCAACAAATTTATCTAAGTAAATCGGAAACAAGAACTTCATTCTTATTTATCAAATTCTAGCTTGTTTAAGTCATATTACATATTGAATCAACATGAAGTTAAAAGTTAATCAGAAGGGCAACGTTGAGATTATAGTTTGATATTACGAGACGCATTGTTCATACATATTAAATTGAAGGATTAGTTAATCTTTTAACAATCCGCAGAAATTTATGTTTAAATGAGACTTCACTGTCACACTGCTCTGTCATAAAGTTCCACAATGAGATTACCCAAAAAAATTTCATATCACCCACAGATATTCAAGTACAGCATATACGAAAGCATTTGTTTGATCGACTTTGATTTTTTGCAGTGTGCATCACGACATTGTCAGAAGTTTAATATTCGGGTACATTTGCTTTTCACTTTACTCAACCTTTTTTCTTTCCTTTTTTAGGTATAACTTAATTTGTTATGAGACAAAATTAACCCTTTAATATTTTCTTTAATATTTTTCTTTTTCTTTGCCTATTCTTCTCTCCTTTCTTTTTCATTTTTTTCTTCACATGTTGGTATTTAATGACCCATTAAAATATAACTTTTAAAGATAGTACGACTTCCTTGTGAGAAAGTGTACAAAAGAGGAAGAAATGTTAAATAAATATGATGTGTATGTGATACAGGAATAAAGAAAAGGACCATTTTGTATTATATGTGGTGATTAATTGTGATGAAATAACAAAAGTAGAAATCTACTATCTTAAAAAAAGAAAATCTAGAAATAGGGTTTTAATGAATTACGGATTCCACAATTCAGTGCATCAAGCCCGCTATTATCTTTTTGTTGCAAGATCTTTCTCGATTTGTTATATGTGTCAAGACACTAATTACATTCCAAAAGGAATCCTAAATGAATAATAATAAATCCAATATATACAGAACCAGAATACTAAAGTTCCTTTGGGTAATTAAGAGCTTGTTGTGAGAATTATCAAATTTAGGGGCCAATTTGTTAATTTTAAAAGTTATGGACCCGATTGCTTAATGTTAAAGGATGGGAAGGCCAATTACAAAGATACTAAAATTTGATTTAATGATTAAAATTTAGTGAATTTTGGTGCAATTATCTAAAGTCCTTATTTGCAGAATTATAAAAGTTGGCATTTAAACTAAGTTGATTTTAATAGTACCTGGGGATTAGATTTGGCAAATCGTTTTTTGTTTTTAGGAATATCCAAAGCACGCATTTTTTTTGGAGGACTTGTCAATTTTTGCAATTTTCGTTGTTTTTATTCACTTTTATCTTTTTTTCAATATTTTCATTTTTTATTTCTTTTTTTTCTCTTCTAGATATCAACATTTGCACTTGCCTTCCATTTTTCTATTTTTCTCCTTTTTCTCTTTCTTTTTCTTATTTCCAAATTTCATTTTTATTTTTGTTCTCTTAACTTAGACTTTTCTTAGTTTACTTATTTTTCCTTTTTCTATTTTACTCTTCATTTTTCTTTTTTTTTTTAGTTTTATTTTCTCAATTATTTAGATTTCATTTCTTTCCTATTTGTGTTTTAACATTTTGTCATGTTTTTCTTTACTTTTATTATATTCTTATTTTTTATTTTGTTTTTAAGTCTTGTTCTCAATACCTTCTAATTTTTATAAAAACTGATTTTAGAAAAGCTGAAAATCAGTTGCTGCTGATTTTAGCTTAAAAAATCAAGAAAAACAATACACAAAATAGTTGAGAACATCACAAAACAAAAATTTCAAAATAATTAGATAAAAAAACTGTTAAAAACAGGCTCTTAGTTGTGCTGGTTATGTCTTCCAATTTTCGTATTTCGTGCACTCCCGTATGCTTGCCTTTTTAAACAAATACCACTTACAATAAGTAAGACTAAATGTTGTGGCCAATTTTATGAATCAATGAAGTTCTACTTGGTGGTATTTCAAGACTGGAATACTATAGTTAACGGTAAATTTTTTAGTGGTCAGAAATTTTCCACGTGATGTAAAACATAAGTTTCCTGCTTGTCAAGTTTTGTGTTTAAATTGAGGTTGTCACCCCACATTTGGTAGGCAAGAATAAGTTGGAATGCAAAAACCTTGCAAACTTATTCGTTCCATTATCACATTTGATATGGATATTTTAAGTTGGAAAACTCTTTCCCGCTGAAATGCTCATTCCAACTTTTTTCTAAACTCCAATTGCTCAACAAAATCTTGGGAAAGACCTTAACGTCATCTTGGAAATGCCAAAATAATGGGAGTCAATTTTATCCCCTCGAAGGCCAAAATAATGGGAGACAATTTTATTCCTATACATTTTTTTTTTTGTAGATTCTTTTAACTTATGATACATTCATTAATTTTTTATTTTTATTAATTATTGATTATTTGTTATTTTTAAAACACAATCACTTTTATATATGCTTACAATATTTTTTTCTTTTTGTTTTGTTATAACAATGTTTAAGATATTATTTTTAACTTTTATGCAAATGTGTAAAAACTGAACTTCCTGTAAATTAAGTATAAATAAAATAAATAGAGAATATAAACATTGGTTCCATTACTAATTTTTTAAAAAAATTTAAAATGAATTAAAGAGTACAATTAATTTAATTTTAACAAGAATATTAGGAATTTAAAACAAGAAATATTAAATTTTCTAGTAGGCATAAAAATAATCCATACCTTAAATAAGCAAAATAAAAATACAATACATTCTAGTACAAATAATCCTGGGAATTAAGTCAAATTAAAGTGAATTTTATTCTATTTTGACATTTAGATATGATTATACCAAACATTAAAAAATGAATAGGCATTCCATTTTGGCTTGGGTTACCAAATACTAGATTGAAAATTTTTTTTTTCATTCCATTATGGGTGATAAAACATTTTGGGTGGAATGACAACCATTCTAGTATGCCAAATGTGGTGTTAGGAGAATAATGGGAAACATTAGAAGGGCATTTGTCCTGCCTTGATTCGGGTTTAAGTCATTCAAATCATAATGGCTTCTCTCGTGCAACAATATTATGTTCTTTTTATTGATAAAACGTTGCAAAAGTGTAGAGTGACCTGTCATTACGTTTGGTGTTGTACCAAAAATCAGTTAAATCTCAACTACTTGGTTGCTATGCAAGTACACAAGAAAAATGGGTAGACGATTCAAAAAAATAAATTATTTCTACTCATTAAAAAAATTTTAACTAGTAGATTAATGTCATTTAGTAGTTGAATGAAGGTTCAATTTCACCTTCTAATTTACAATAGTCTGCCAACAGATCCCTCAAGTATTAACATTTATTTTCGGTCGATTGCGAATTTAGGTCCTTAATGTCGGGTATGTTGTTAAGGTGCCCTCCCTACCGACTTTATCTTTGATCTAATAACTAATTCAGTGCATATACGAGCTTATGTATCAATGGAAAAATATGGATGTGCAGGGAGTCTGGACTAGTTAAAATGAATGTTCATTCTTTAGGCATTTCTCATGTTGAATTTGAGACAAATTCAACGTAAGAAAACAGAAATTTTGAAATTAAAAAAAGAAAAAGAAGAGGATGGACATTAGACCTTTAGTACCTAGTTAAAAAAAAAAAAAAACTTATACATATATATACATATACACACACACACACACACATATATATACATATATACATATACATATACATACATACATATATATATATATATAGACACACACACATATATCTATGTGTATATATGTGTGTGTGTGTGTGTATCTATATATATATATTAATTTCAATCATCAAATTAATTTTTATTTTTAATTTTTGCCCACTCATTTTCCTTTCATCTTGGATTCCATAATAACGTAATTATAGTTATGCATATTTTACTACTGTATTATCCTCTAGATGGTGGCAAATCTAGTTGATTTTAATTACTTGTCTTGTTATAAGTCTTTTTAACTCGTATTAATATTTTTAAAAAAGTTTTCACATTGTCATTTATACAACGAAAAATTGTAGGAAAAATAATTTCTTCCCATGTAAAATGTTTTTTCAAAAAATAATTCCTAACAAAAAATATTTTACATCCAAAATCAATCAGAATATATCTCTAATATCGCATACTTCTAAAATAAGCTTATCAAATTCAAATTTATCAAAGTAATTCGAAACAAGAACTTCTTTCTTGTAAGTTTCCTGCTTTGCCAATTGTGTTTACGTTATATTGCATATTGAATCAGCATTAAGTCAAAAGTTTATCAGAAGGGTAATGCTGGGACAATAGTTTGATATGACGTGCGTTATTCATACATATCAAATTGAAGGATTAATAAACCTTTTCACAACCTATAGAAGGTTCAAGAAATTTATGTTTAGATGACTTTATTGTCATTTTTCTGTCATAATGTATGAAGTTCCACTATGAGATTACCCAAAAGAATTTCATATCACCCACAGACATCCAAGTATAGCATATACGAAAGCATTACTTTAATCAACTTTGGTTATCTGCAGTGAGCATAACGATATTTTTTAATGGTTAATAACAGTTTATACCGTTCAAGTTATGTTTGCATTTCACTCTACTCTCTTTTTTTTTTTTGTTTTTTGGGTATTACTTAATCTATTGTAAGACAAAATTAACCCTTCACTATTCCCTTTTTATTATTTTTCTTTGTCTTTACCTGTTCTTCTCTTCTTTATGTTTTTTTCTTTTTATTTTCCATTTTTTCTTTCCTTCTTTATTTCTTCTTTTGCTTTTTTTGAGTAAAAGGATTTTATTTCAGCTACTGCGGCCAAATCTGCCTCGCTAATTGGTCTAACAACCAAATGTACCCGAAGTTCCTCAATATAACAACTTCAAGAAAACTTGTTCTCCTCGCGGAGGTCGGCACCCTTCGTTTCAAGCTGTCGGTGTCCTTTAATTTCTGCGATCAGTTGGGTCGACTTGTACAGTGAGCGTAGGGTAAAACTAGCCTGTTGGGTCTCACATGACGTGTTGGACTTGCAAATAGCCACTCAACAGGTTCGGCTGTGGTCTCCATCCATTTATTGGCTGCATGTACTGATCAAGACTGGTAACTTTGTTGGCTGCATGTATTTATGAAGACAGGTAACTTTACTGTGTGAATAACACAAAAAGACAAAACTGATATTGCTTGCACATTACATTCAACTTTTCCTTATAAATATGTTACTAGGAAGTAGCTCAGTTTTTAACTCAAATTCATAACATCTAAACAATTCATCATGGGTACTCTGAATATCCATCCTGAATTCCAAAATAAAATTCCCAATACCATTAGTCCTCTAGACGTTGAAGAATTCAGGAGGCAAGGTCATATGGTTATAGACTACCTTGCTAACTATTACCAAAATATTGAGAAATATCCCGTTCGAAGCCAGGTGGAGCCAAATTATCTCAAGACACTTTTGCCTGATTCAGCCCCATATAACCCTGAACCCGTTGAAAAAATCCTTCATGACTTGCAGAAGGACATCATTCCAGGCCTTACTCATTGGCAAAGCCCCAACCATTTTGCTCTGCTCCCATGTTGTACAAGCACTGCTGGATTCCTCGGTGAAGTGCTAAGCACCGGTTTCAATGTTGTCGGGTTCAACTGGATATCGTCCCCAGCCGCGACAGAATTAGAGAATATCGTCATGGATTGGTTTGGAAAATTGCTAAATCTTCCAAGTTCATTCCTATTTAGCGGTGGTGGTGGAGGAGTTCTTCAGGGAACAACCTGTGAAGCCATGTTATCCACTCTTGCTGCTGCTAGAGATCAGGATGTTGAGAAAAATTGGAACAAATAACATCGGGAAGTTGGCTGTTTACATGTCTGATCAAACACATTTTTCTTTCCAAAAAGCAGCCCAAATTGCTGGGATAAATTCCAAGTAATTTTCGAGTCATTTCAACTACAATGGCTACTGAATTTAGCCTTAATCCAGATTCCTTACGTTCCACAATTAGGGCAGATATTGAAGCTGGATTAGTCCCGTTGTACGTGTGTGCCACAGTTGGGACTACCTTATCAACCTCGGTCGATCCCTTGGGTCCAATCTGCGATATTGCTAAGGAGTATGGTATGTGGGTTCATGTTGATGCTGCATATGCAGGAAGTGCTTGTATTTGCCCCGAATTTCGCCCTTTTCTTGATGGAGTTGAGGGTGCAAATTCTTTTAGTCTTAATGCACACAAATGGTTCTTTTCTTCCCTGGATTGCTGCTGCCTTTGGGTGAAGGACCCCAGTGCACTTATAAAAGCTTTGTCCACAAAACCTGAAATATTGAGGAACAATGCAACTGATTCTGAGCAAGTTGTTGATTACAAAGATTGGCAGATAAGTTTGAGCAGAAGATTTAGAGCCTTGAAGCTTTGGTTTGTTCTACGAAGTTATGGAGTGGTTAATCTTCAAAAATTCATCAGGAACCATGTTGAAATAGCTAAACACTTTGAAGAGCTAGTGGCCATGGACAAAAGGTTTGAAATTGTGGTCCCTAGGAAATTTTCTCTGGTTTGCTTCAGATTTTGTCCATCAGCAATGAATCAAAACCCCAAGACAGTAAGCGAGGAAGATGTGAATGAAATTAACAGAAAACTTGTCGAGTCCTTGAATGCTTCTGGTCATGTTTACATGACTCATGGTGTGATTGGAGGTGTCTGCATCATCCGGTTTGCTGTTGGGGCATCTCTTGTGGAATATCGGCACGTAGACATTGCTTGGAAATTAGTACAACAGCATGCAGATGCCTTGCTGAAGGACTCCTAAATATTTTGTGCTTAATTGCCATCACTCTCTCCATCCTCTCTCTCTCTCTATGGGCATAGATAGGGGGAGACTGTTTGAATTTCCTTTTATGTAATACGAAAAGCAAATATAGTTAAATAACTAATAAGGTGTAACAAATAATAGAAGGCATGCTCAGCCTCCGATGTATTGGCAGCTGCATTTGTGGACCAAGTGAATTAAAGGTTATATGAATGTTGTACGCGTTAAAAGTTGAATAAATTTTATTGTCTTGCTGTACTGGCAAAATTATTAGCAAGTTTTTTAAGAGAAGTCAAAAAGTCGTAAATTTTATTAACTTCCAAGCAATGTTGTATCACTATATCACTGTCTACAGTAATTAAAAATAGTACGATTTCATTGCATGATTTTACATGGACTAAGAAATTCTATCTGACTAGGATATTTTGCCATATCAAAAATAAGCTCCAAGAGCAAATTTTGTATTGACTGACTGCTTGCTAATCCTAATCAAAATCTGCTAAATATTTTTAAGCCTGCAACAAATGTTGCCCTCTAGAATCCCCAATTCATATTTTCAGTGTCAGTTTTTCTTTGCATTCACAATTATCACACTTGAAATCAAATCAGATAATTATTATAGTGTGAATATAAGGTGATAAGTCAAATAATTATTATAGTTTGATTTATCTCAAGTGTGTTAATATATGAATGCAGAGATAGCAATCTGTGTTGAATAGCACGGTTCTAAAAAAATGACACTGAAGATCACTGACTAAGGATTTGAACTGATAGAAGCCCTCCATCCATTAATAGTCTAATCAATTTGCACAACTACCCACGTCCATTCTCTTTCCTCTCCCGTATCCTTTCAAGTTAGCCACTACTCAAACTTACAAAATCTGAAGTCTATATTCTTCACAACTTCCTGCTCAAAGTCTCCAATCCATCTCCGTCTCTAGCTTACACTTGTTCATGGATTAGCACCATACCGTCAGCAAAAATATGTAATTCTTTCATGGAAAACATTTTGTGGCACCAAAAACTTCCTCAACACTACCACCAAAAATACAAACTTTTTAAGATAACGTGGATAGACGAACTATTTATATCTGTTATTGGGAACTGTTTAAATCGTTAATGAGTTGTAGCATTGTAAAAAAAATTTGTGTTTTCTTTACCTCACATCAAAGCCAAGATCAAGAGTTTTCTTTACAATTGTTTTTCTCAGTTACTTTTGCACTGCTTCAATATTTCTTTGCAATTATTTAAAATCCCCTATCTTATTTTATATGAAGTACAATAAGCAATAGGCTACTCTCTGAGATCGACCCTCATTGCTACTACTACATTAGTTTTGGAGAGTTAAGGTATTAATTTTCAGTGAAGAGTTGACAGATTGATTGGGCTACTATGGAATAGAGGGATTCTAGAAAGATGTTGTGGGGCCTAACAATATCTAGAGAATTTTGGCTATAAATACAAAATTTGCTCATTGCTTATTTTGTTCCAGCAATATCTCAATATAACTTATTTATTTCCTTGTATTATAGTCCATCGATTTAATTATAAACCAAGAACAATGTAGAAATATGAGTATAAATAAGTCGAGCTGAGTTTGAATATCACTGTGTTCAAGCTCGATTAGGCTCTTATATAGCAATACTCAAACACAAGTTCAAGCTTATCAAGTTTGAAATTTCAAAGTTCAAGCTCACTCAAGACATTACTGAGACATGCTTAAACTTAATTTGAACTCGAGTCGAATACATCACACTTACAAATTTTTGAGGATAAATATCTAGACTATAAAAATTTCAGAAGAGAGCAAAATTTGATTACAAAAATTTACAATTTTTATGTACTTGAGCCAAGGTCCTCAAACTAAATGGCATTTTGCATCCAAACTATATCATAGGCGTTGTTATTTTTCACGTAGATTACAAATCTAATTTTGGATTCAAAACATACATAAATGGTATAAATTGTGCAAATCTATAGAAAAACTGTGACTATGTTGATGTTGACAATCAATCAAATCTCCTCTAATCAAGATAATTTTTATACCAAAATTATTGGGACAACAAGTAGACTATGATTTCATCGATAATTTATTTTTCAACTAAAAATAGTATAAATAGAAGCTTTAAAAGTCATATTTTTTTTATACACCACAAAAAAAAAATCAACAAAGCACCATAAAAAATACATCAAAAAAATTTATGTTTGTGTTTTTAGGTTTTGTTTTGGCAAACCTTGTTCACGGGGGAGAGATGCCAGCCTTTTATTTTATTAATAATCAATCAAATATTGAGGGGGACTAGACCTAACCTCTAATAGAAAAATGAATAAGCATAAATAAAAGATGATGAATATTGTTGCTTCACAGAAAAAAACCTAAAATAGGGAAATCTAAGGCTATCTAGTCTAACTAACGATCTGATGTGTTGAGGAAGTTGTTGAACTAAGTCAGACTGGACTTGCTGGGCATGACTTAATCTAGCAAGAGCATCAGCTACTGCATTCAATTATGTAAAAATGTCGTTTAAAGTATCTGATAGTTGTTGTAGTTGTTGCTTAATCTTTTGAATAGTGAGACATAAAGGCTATTTAGAAGGACTATCTGTAAAAACTAGGTATTAAAGAACTTGAGAATCCACTTCTGCTATAATACCCATCAATCCACGATAACACACAATTGCAATCCAAAACTCAATGTCAGAGCTTTAGCTTCCAATACCGTACTCTCTCCAAATTGCTTATTGAATGCTACAACTATTTTTCCCCAATGGTTATGTACTACTCGACCACCTACCGGCTTGTCTACAATTACTAAAGCATCGATATCGACTTTGACTATCCTTGGGTATGGAAAAATCCAATTTATTACCTTTGGTGCAACTTTCCGGCAATTTTCTCTAAATATTGTTAAATAAAAAAAAAGTCCCCATTTTGGGGTCGCTTTTTTTTTTTTTTTCCCATATTAACATAGCCGCACACACCTTGTGCGGCGACTGATTAAATTTTTTTTTTTTATTCACGTGGCAGAGTGTGTCAGGAGGGCTTTTTGTGCAATTTTTAGCAATTGTGAGAGTCACCGCACAAGATTTGTGCGGTGACTCTCCCATCCAAATTTTTTTTTTTTTAATAGGTGGGGCGTCTTTGGGGGTATTTGAGCAATTTATGGGTAATGTGAGAGTCACCGCACAAGCTTTGTGTGGTGACTCTCTATCCCCAATTTTTTTTTTTAATTGCTGGTTTTTTTTTTTTTTTTGGTGTATGTGACAGTCACCGCACATTGGTGGTGCGGTGACTGTCACACACACCAAAAATTGCATATCACTCCTTTTTTTTTTTATGCTTGAGGGGCCGATTGTGCAATTTGATTTTGGTGTGAGAATCACCGCACACACCAAGTGCGGTGACTCTCACACCAAATCTGAATTGCATATTAGCCCCCCTTTTCTAATTCTTATAATAAATCTGAAATTGAATCTCAGCCCCCTTTATTTATTTATATATTTTTAAGTTTGAGGGGCCTTTTTGACAATTTTTTGGGGGCCACAACTGTTAAAAAAAGGTTAAAAAAATCATTATCTTAATTAGGTTAGGAATTAGTTAATGTATATAAAAAAATAAATTAAATGTTAAAAAAATCATTGTCCTAATTAGGATTTAATTGCCATAATTCTTGTCCTAATTATATCAATTAGTATTTTTATCTTGTACAGAATAAGAAAAAAATTAATTTACATCTAGGGAATGTATGTATTTATCGTAATTCTTTGCTTGAATTGCTTGTTGATCCTTTAAAAAATATCTTAAAAATAATTATTTATTTATTTATGCAAATAAATTATTATTGTACGCTAATTCACAAGTTGGGAATGGTGAATGGTTTAGGAAATTCAAAACTAAGGAATGGTATGTATTTTTTAAGTTAATCCGTAAAGGAATACATTATTTATAAATAATGGTACGTATTTGTCTTAATTCTGTCCGCGAATAAGTTTATAGGGTAAAAATAAAATTGTTATGTTGACTAATTACTTGAATAATAATTTTTTTGACCAAAAAAAATAAAAAAAAAATTACATTTGGGGGGCTATATGTAATTGTAATTTTTTCACCTACAAACGTTAAAAAAAAAAGGAGGTATAAAAAAAAGACATCCTAATTACTTTCTTATTTTTTACATTGACACAAACCCTAAACTCTAACCATAATCATAACCTAAACCCTATACCATATACCCTAATCAAAACCACAAACGTTAAATCCTAAAACCCTAAACCCAAACTATAAACCCTAAACTCTAACCCTAAACTCTAATCAAAACCATAAACCCTAAACTCTAACCCTAACCCTAAAACCTAAAACCCTAAACCAATTTAAACTCTAAACACTAACCCTAAACCTTAACCAGAAACCTTAAATCCTAAAACCCTAAACCCAAACCCTACTCGTAACCATACACTATAAACCCTAACCTTAACGAGTAACCCTAACCTTAAATCCTAAAATCCTAAACCCAAAGCCTTAACCCCTAACCCTTAAACCCTAAACTGAAACCCTTCTTGTAACCATAAACCTTAAGAGAAGTAAACCATAAACCTTAAACTCTAACCCTAACCCTAAACCCTAAAACCCTAAACCAATTTAAACCTTAAACACTAACCCTAAACCTTAACTATAAACTTTAAATTCTAAAACCCTAAACCCAAACCCTACCCGTAACCATAAACGATAAACCCTAACCATAACCTTAACCCATAATCGTAGTTATTACAACATAAATTGTATACCGTAAACCTTAATGCACGAACCCTAATCCTCTAAACCCTAATATCTAAATACGATAACTGTAATTGCCTAGCCCTACTTTGTGAACCCGAAACCCTCGTTTGTAATTCCTTAAGTAAGTAAGTAAATTGTAAAACGTAAGCGAACATATTGGTAAATGAAGTAGTAACCCTAAAAAGTGAATAGTTACAGTATATAATATTGCTACATATATGAACAAGAATGTAAAAAGTGAATACTGATAATATATAACAACGCTACATATATAACAACGATCATCACAGGATGTAAAATATGAGCAAGAATGACAATATATAATATCACTCTACATATGCCTCCTGCCCCTGTCCCGTGGTGTGATAGAGCAACCGCATCTCCAATGTCTTCTCCGGTGTGCCATGTAATGCTGGTTCTGCTGGCGAGAAGATCTCCTCAATCCAGCATCAACATGTAATGGTGATGGAGGCTCGTCAGCATCGTCAGTAGGAACTGGTGTTTGTCCGCAGCGTGGACACGACTCCGGTTCAGAAGGTCCTGGGCATAGCACTCGTGGAAGTACTAGGGCGAGATGATAAGTGAGCATCCCCCCTAGCCATAGAGCTGAAGATAATATCATCTCCAACTGAAGAACTGCGGGCTGATGTGCCATAGGTCAGTATATGCACCAAAGGCTGGCATCTGCGTAGGGGTGCTGAATGGATCAAACGTCCGGGACATATGCAGACTGTCGTAGACGAATCAACACCGTGATGTGAAGAGTGGAGACTAATATCGTCATCCGCATGCAGTGGTTGCTCAATCTGCTGGCGACGACTTCCTCTGCGACTTTGTCCTCGCCGATGCTCTGCGTACACGAAGAACGGGATCCTCACGTCGCACCTGAGCCTGCGACGATGAACCGGCATCAAGCCGATCAAATGTCCCTAACTGCTATGCGATAGTCTCTACCAACGTGCTGCATACTACCAAACGCCTCTGCGTGTATAGACTGTAGATGTGTATGCATAGTATGGGACTGTGGTGCATCCTTGCGTGAGAACCTCATGCGTAGCCCATTCCAATGCGTGCCATACTGTCCATCTACATAAACGAAATATGAAATTTATAAGTTAGGTTAAATGCATAAAAGATGGTTCAATAACAAATGTTATATAAATTTTAATCATTTTGTTAAACACTATAGGAAAATTAAGGCATACCAAATAATCGTGTCGACCTGCATCTCCTCGTAGCCCTCTCCCGGTGAGATAGCTGCACAATAGGAGGTGTAATATATCGGACAGTATGTAGCAGGTACCAAGCGCATGTAGTCATGGCTAGGAAGTGTACGGGTCTGCAGGAGGCCCATGTATCACTGAATCTGCACGATGACCCCACCATTGAATTCTATCTGGCATGAAATACCTCCAATTCTGACCTAGGGCAGCCAGATCTGCTCAATGCATGAAGTGCCGGCTACGTGTCTGGAGGCTCAGGGATATCCTGCTGAATGCCAAACTGTCGAAGTACGTGATTCCGGTAGGTGAACCTCTACAATATGAAAATAAATAAGAGGGACCATCGCACGCCATAGATGCGCATCGATAGTACAATCTGGGTGTATCGACGTAAGGACACCCGTCGTGTACGGCTCCCATATGAACTGCATAAAATATATTTTTATTAATTTTTACAAAATATGTTCAGTGAATATAGTTTAGGGTATTAAATTAAATACGATCACACAACTTACATCGTACTGCCCGAGCTTCGAGATGTGATCTCGATAATAGGGCAAAGAATGCTGAGGTGCATTAGCATAAGTATGCGTAGTACTCCAACGTGCTCCCCATGTATGCTGGGCATAAGGTAATGCCACTGGGTCGGACAATCTCCGGTCGAAGAGTCGAAAATCTCTCCCAGTGCCCAAAGCTGAAAAGGATGCGGAATAAAAATATTTTTCATTTGAATTAGTTAGTTAAAATTAAAAAATTATGACAATACTATCGTGTCATACCTGTAAAAGCATGTATGGGCCGACGGTGACACTTGTAACTGACTTACATGCTGTACACATAGACCTGTACAACCTAGCTAACACTGCACTCCCCCAACTGTAACGAGACATACTCTGAATGTGCCGTACATAGTCTAAAAAGTGTGGGGATACTAAATTACCACAAGTATCAGCAAATAACTTGTCCAGATAATAGCATCAAAATATATATCCGAGCATGCTGACGTACGGTCTCGTCATCCGCATGAGCTAGCAATCCGCCTCTACAGTGTCGCTCTAACGACTTAATCTTAAGTCTCCCATCCCTGATATCATCATCCTCAGGGTAAAAACCTAAAATCTCCTGAATGAGATCCTTCTTTTGGAGGGATATTCAGATCTCGATCGACCAATGTTACTGGCATGCCATCGATACGCAAGCCCCACAAAACTGCGACATCCTGGAGCGTCACAAGTAGCCTCACCATATGGTAAGTGAAATGTGTGGGTCTCCTCGTGCCACCTGCTCTATCAATGTTGTGATAAGAGCGTGATCGTACAACAACATACCTGTATTGACAACACGCCCAAATCCGGCCAACTCCAAGTAATGTAAAATACGTGGATCCTTAACGTTGCGAATAAAATTTCAAAAATGTCCGTCACATCTTTTCGCCTTAAGCTGCTGCTCGTTCCCGTAGAACACGTCCCGAGATCGATGGTCAGGCTGTAAAACTAATAGACTAGGGTCGTGTGGCCCAGGATGCAGGGGCCGTCGTAGCCGGTGGTGTGGAAAATGCAGCCATAAGCCTGATATCATGCGCAAGTAAAACAAATTTGGTTACAAATTTGTAGGAATTAAAATACAAAGTTCACAATGTAGATGAATAAGCAAATTGTTAATTAGATTGTTAAAATAATACGAACAGAAGTACGTGTAACAGATGAATGTGCAACTCAATTTTATTCGCATTGTTCACAGTATTACACAAAAAAGTAAATAAACAAATCGATACATCCTTAATTAAAAGACACAACCCTAAAAAAAAATCTGCTAGAGAAAATGGGTCGATCGGGGATATGAAGCTGCATTGTGACCCGGTTGGCAACAGACACTGCATCTACGTGGGGCATCAGGACAGCGGCGATCCATTTCGTTAAAAATTCGTGACGTTTTTTGTCGGCCCCTTGTCCTTTCTCTCAGACATGTAGCATCGTATGCTATTGCAAAATCAGGAAGCGCCCAATACGCCTGATGTCTAATAGGGTGAAACTGGCCTGTCCATTTTTGAAAATACGTGAAATTTGTGTAGACAGGATCAATTAATTCAGTTGGTCTAATGCCCGCCTTTAGACATGCGGCCATAACATGGGAACATGGGAATCTTAAAGATTGGTATTTACCGCACGTGCATGTGTGCTGACTAAAATTTACCGTTTGGGCATTTCCACCCCTGCCATGATGAATTCTTGTAACTACTCCATATTCGCCCGCGATGCTATTGTACTGCGTTACTGAGTGCCGCCGTACCTTCTCTTCATTTACGGAGTATTTATCCCACTGATGCTTAGAGGAGTGGAAAAGTAGGATTCGATGCGATTTTTCATTTTCTTTCCCACAATAACACGTTTTGGTTGAATGTGTGTTCAACGCATGCCTTGATCAGTAATAATCTGGCACTCCGTAAAATTTTGTTGAAACACTCGACAATATTTGTTGACGTGTGTCCCCACCTATATCCCTCGTCTTTGCAAAGTGCTCATTGATGTGGTTGAACGGATTCACCTGTCAGCCATCGATGCGCCTCCTCACTGATAACTTGAATTTGCTGCATGAATTCATTATATTTTCGTTCTTGTCGGGCAGATCCAGCTGCCCACACAAAATCTTTCAATCTGAAAAATATATATAATTCGATCAAAAGTTGAATATGAAGTACCAATATTATAACATCAACCTGAAGTTAAAATATACACTTTATAATTATCTTACCGCTGATTTTTAAATTTTTTTGTGAAGTTAGCTTGGACGTGGACCAAGCAGAATTTGTGGACTGCATTGTCATCCGGCCAATTATGCATGGCGTTAATAATGCCCTTGTGTCGGTCAGAGATGATGCAAATTTTTGAGACATTTCCAAAAATGTACTGTCGCAACTGCTGCATAAACCATCCCCAACTTCGATTTGTTTCTTCATCGACAAGGGCAAAAGTTAGTGGGAGAAGTCGATTGTCGGCATCGAACCCAACGGCAACAAGAAGTTTGGATTTATATGGCCCCTTCATAAATGTCCCATCTACACAAACAACAGGTTTTAAGAACCTGAATGCTTCGATCGCAGGTCCGAAAGCCCAAAACACATAATAAAAAATGAAGCACTGCGATGTACTATGTGGATGGTGTAGCCAAGAGACTACCGTGCCGGGGTTAGTCGTTACCAACTCTTGCATGAATGCAGGTAACTGAGCTATAGAAGTAGGCCAATCACCGTAGACTAGGTCAATGCACCTTCGTCTTGTAAACCACGCTTTTTTGTATGTGATATCACAGCTGAACTTCTACTTAACTGCTGTTTGTATTTCTTTGACCGGGAACAATGGACCATTACTTATATAGCTCACAATGTACTCGGCAATTATGTCAGAAGCTCAATTGTCGGTGATTCGTTCGAGTTCGACACGCGAACACAACTATGCACCTTCTGTAAAGTCACAATCATCTACTGTTGATATGTACTCCGAAGTGTAGCTCTCAGTTTAAAATTGCATTGAGTGGCGGGAGTTCGATGTTTACAAATGACATACCACGTTCGTGGACTACTTTCTTTAACTCTGTACTCCCTGTTGTTCTTGACCGACCATAATTTAACAGCTCGCTCAACATCGTCTTTTGTCTTGAACAGTTGTCCCAGCTCCAATTCTTGTATCTGTTCATTTCACACATTGAGACGCATGTGATTTTCCGCGATCCATAGGATCAAATGCCATCATTGCTTCGACACCTTCAATATCTCGAAGCGACCCCATGGCTTCAGACACACCGCCTGTGTAAGGAACGCTAGGACCTGCCTCGTCCATATGTGTTGCTTGATTCCCCGAATCCTCATGCTCGGAATCATCGCTCTCTGGTTCTGGTTCGGAATCTGCTTCATCCTCTATACCAAGTTCATCGCCCGTGGACGTACCCGTACAATACTCGCCTGCTGAAGCACCAGTATAATATTCGCCTGCTGAAGTACCCGTGTAATATTCACCTGTTGCCGTATTATATTCTGCATCAGATGTGAAATGACCCGGTGATTGTGCCAAAGTATCATCAACCATCCGACTACTGCTAGGTCTATCCACATGTCTACCCCCACGACGGCGTCTACGAGGAGGTGGATTAGGAGGCAACGGTGTTGCTTCATAGTCATTAAATGGGTTACCCGAGCCGTATAGGTTGGCATTAATTTGGTTTTCTTCCACCTCGACATATATTGTCGCACGGAGTTTGAGGCGACACTATCTGCTTCATATAATATAAGTTATCGACATCGTCGTCGTCCTGTTATCGGTACACCCGTATAACTATACCCGCCAATATGATTTCGTAGCAGAAGATTTATCTTACCAACTTCGCTAGGGTCCCTTTGCATTGCGTTGTATACTTTTTGAACCAATTCGTTAAACCTTACATGCTCCCTGATTATTATCATTTTATTGCACCTCGGAGGATCGTAGGCCAATGATCCCCCATTGTCAACAATTTTTCCTCCCCAGTATAGTTGAATAATCAGACCGTTGTTCATTTGACAAAACTTGTCTAATACTCATAAACAAGAATAAAAATATTTATAGTTAATATAATATTAATCCATCCATAAGCTACTCATTAAAATATTTAAATCACAAAATCTAAAATTAAAATGCTTATTTTGCCTATTTATTTCAAATAATACAAATCATAAAGGCTAGTGCATAAGAATATTCATGTAAAATAAACATTTTAACATAAGAATTTTGACATAATAAAGGATAGTGCATATTTTTTACATAATACAATTTTTTAACATAATTAATAATTGGTGGAACTAAAATACACATTTTACAATTATACCCTATAGTCAAAAATACGCATATCAATAAGTATCCATGTTAAAATATATGTATAATGCATATTTTTAAATATCTGACTATAACCTAATGCATGTTTAATATTAGGCTTAATCTTAACATAGTATAACCACAATAACACAACTAACATAATATGAAGATAATATATTTACTTAAACTCATTATAAAATTTTAACAGTGTATTGTTACTTAAACTTTGTAAAATTTTACTTCAATTCATTGTAATATTATTTTGACATTATAATAAACTCATCGTAAAATTTTAACATAATCCACTAATTTATTATACGTAATAGTCAAAAAATTGCATATCAATAATTATCCGTGTTAAAATCTATATTTTCGCATTACTATATAAACCCTTAATCTTGAGTAAACTATAATAATTTTAACAACATATAAAATTTTAATATAATAAGTTAACTATTATGTATAATGCATTTTTTCAATATCTCACTATAACCTAAAAAAATAAATATTTTAACGTAATCATATTTTGTACTTAAAGTTAAAAGGCAATTTAACAAGTTAACATAATCACTAATTGTCAATCATAATAATCTAAATGTTCACATAACTATTTATCCAACTGAAATTATTAATTTCAACATTATTTTATAGACTTAATCCTAACATAATATAACCGAAATTATAAAAATAAAATAACTTTTACATAATAACCCTAAACGTATTAATAAATGCCCTTACACATTTTAACATAATGATTAGATTATTATCTATAATAATCTAAATTTATTAATAGGATCAAATTATCAAGTTTCCAGCAGCTTAATAGGAGTAAATGAAAATTACAGCCACCTAATGGGACTAAATGAAAATTTCACCTAGCTAATGGCCTTAAATGCATATTCCAACCACCAAAATGCTTGAAAACGAAATTCCAATAGTAATATAAGTACCAATAGATGAAATTACAGTAACAATAACAACGACATAAATTCTTAAATTCACAAATCACAATTTATTAACATCTACCAAAATTATTAAACCTAACTATACTTATAAAATATTTATATTGGTTTTAGGAATACCAACCTTCAATGCCAAATTCCTACTGAATGTGAGAATTTCTAGCCTCTCCAACCCTCTTTTCTACTGCAACTCACAACCTTTCTGCAGCTTCCAACAACCTGCAAGATTAAACATTATAGTTAGAGACGAGAATTTATTTTATTTGTTTGTAATTCAATGCCAAAAAAAGACTTTAATAATTAAATTTAAAATTGAAATTATTCTTATTAAAATTAAATTGATTATACTCTTTAATTAATTTTAAAATTTTTATAATTATTACCAATATAATTAAGAATATGAAAAATTAATAACGAAACTAAACCATACAAATGCTAAAATATTCATATTCCAAAACCTTGAAATTAGAATTGAAAAATTCATATTCTATAACCCTAAAACAAAAACTAAAAAGAAAAATTCCCAATTTCCTGAAATTAGAACTAAAAAAGTCATATTCTAAAACCCTAAAAATAAAACTGAAAAAATCATACTTCAAAACTTTAAATAATTTTTGAAACCACGAAAATTTTGTTTCGAAAAAAAAAATTTGAATACAATTTGTGTTCACACTTTGAAAATTCGAACACAAATTTGTGTCAGATAAATTTCTTTTAGGGCTTTGCAGGTTTTTTGTTTCTAGGGTTTTTTGTTTTTGTTTAACGATTTTTATTTTAGGATTCTAGATTTATGATACAGGGTTAATAAGCAATTTGTAATTTTTAACAATTAGAATTAGGATATAGGATTTGTATTTTAATTATTACTTACAACTTAATATGCAATTTGTAATTTTTACTTCCATAATTCCTACTTTTAAAATATTTCTCCACTTATCCTTTTTAAATCTTTTTCTACTTATTTCCATAACTATTTCTAAGTACAAAATATTGTCAATAATTCTCCACTTTGCATAATTTATCCTAAATACCAACTAAGAATAAAAAATGCAACATAAAAAAATCTTTTAAATATTTTAACATAACATATTTGTTAAACCAAAACTACACAAAATTTTCAACAATTTTAAATTTAACATATATCTTATTTAAGGGTAGTTGGATTTTAGCATTAACGTCTTTAGGAATTCGAGGGCAAATTCCCTAAGGATCGGAGTGCAAAAAAATAATTTTTTGTTAAATGTTGTTGCCACCAACTACATCACTTACTCAATTTTGTTTCTTTTTACTCAATTTAAATAAATTTTTTCATGCTTTATTCACTTTATCAAATCAAATCAATAAAAAATAATTTTCTACTCTTAAAAAAATTTTAAATTTTTATAAAAAGTTTAAAAATTTAAAATTTATGTTTTCTTTTATGTAAAATAATAAAATTTTTCAATTTTTAACTTTTTATAAAATTCTTTTAAAAGCTGTCGCTTATATAATTTTTAAAATTTTTGCTTAATTCAATTATACATTTAGAAAACTTTTTATACAAATTTTAAACCTTGACACAATTTTTAAAAACCTTTTTCTAAAAATTGTAATTTAATTTTTTTGCACTCTAGTCCTCAGGGACTAGAGTGAAAATTTTAAAACAAAACAAAAAAGCAACAGTGTTGCCGTCAACCTCCTTGACGGCAACACTGTAATTTGTTTTGTTTTAAAATTTGCACTCTAGTCCCTAAGGACTAGAGTGCAAAATTGAAACTATTTTTTTTTTGTTGCTGTCGAGTTCATTAACGCAACACCTTGCATATTTATAAAAAAAAAAAAAATTCTGATGTCACTCCCAAGAAACTTGTCCGCAACCCTTAACTCAAAAAACTACTTTCTATGCTAATAACGACTGTAATTTTGTTACTAATATACATTTAAAATTTCTTTTAATTAACTTTTCTTCAAATATTATAATAAATACAACAAAAAACAGCAAATAAGATCAAATTAATAGCAATTGGTAGCCTTTCAACAAAAATAAAAAACTGCAACAATCAATTAAATACAATTAAAAAAGCAACATATATTATGATGTATAAATAAAAAAGTCAACATATTTTATGGCATATAACTAAAAACAGCAACATTCACATTATAATATATGAACAAAAACAATAACATATACTAAATTACATAAACATAAACATAAACATAAACATCAACATCAACATAAAAAAAATAAAATAAAGTACAAACTAACCTAAATAAGAGAATCACTGCAAACTGAGCCTAAAATTGGACTGTGTAGCAACAACGCTCAACTAGACTGGAAGAGCCTTTTGCTTGAGCTCAACATGGCCAAAAGACAAAAGAAATTGTTCTGGAGTTTGAAGAAAGGGAGTAGGGGTGGAACTGATGAAGTTTGAAGAGAGTGAGTATGAATGACATTCGGCCATTTTGTTCAACAAATTTATAAAGAATCACCAACCAAACCAACCAATTATTCAGCATTCACGGGTCTGAAAAATTTTGCAGACAAAGGCTGTTAGCACTATTTTGCAGTCAAAGGCTGTCAAAGCCTTTCAAAGCCTGCAAAGATAAAGCTAACTGGCTATGCACATGCAGCTAGACTCCAATTCAATTTTGGACACTATTGGCGCTAGGCTTTTTGGACAATTGTGCAATTTTGATTTGGTGTGAGAGTCACCGCACTTGGTGTGTGCGGTGACTGTCACACCAAAATCAAATTGCACAATCGGCCCCTCAAGCAAAAAAAAAAAAAAAAAAAAAGGAGTGATAATCGGCCCCTCAAGCAAAAAAAAAAAAAAAGGAGTGATATACAATTTTTTGGTGTATGTGACAGTCACCGCACGTTTGTGGTGCGGTGACTGTCACACACACCAAAAATTGCATTTCACTCCTTTTTTTTTTTTTTTTTTGCTTGAGGGGCCGATTGTGCAGTGTGAGAGTCACCGCACACAGCAAGTGCAGTGACTCTCACACCAAATCCAAATTGCACAATCGGCCCCCTCAAGCAAAAAAAAAAAAAAAAAAAGGAGTGAAATGCAATTTTTGGTGTGTGTGACAGTCACCGCACCACCAACGTGCGGTGACTGTCACATACACCAAAAAAAAAAAAACCAACAATTAAAAAAAAAATGGGGATAGAGAGTCACTGCACAAAGCTTGTGCGGTGACTCTCACATTACCCATAAATTGCACAAATACCCCCAAAGACGCCCCACCTATTAAAAAAACAAAAATTTTCGGATGGGAGAGTCACCGCACAAATCTTGTGCGGTGACTCTCACAATTGCTAAAAATTGCACAAAAAGCCCTCCTAACACACTCTGCCACGTGGATAAAAAAAAAAATTTAATCAAGTCGCCGCACAAGGTGTGTGCAGCGACGTTAATATGGGAACAAAAAAAAAAGTGACCCCAAAATGGGGACTTTTTTTTTATTTAACAATATTTAGAGAAATTTGCCGCAACTTTCCTTGGCAATTTTAGGGCAAAATGTTGAAGCAAGTAAGCCGATTCATCTCCTGTACAATTTTCCATTGAAATAGTTCAAGCCTTTCCTATCAACTGGAGGAATTCTCGAATTCAGTTTGTAGTTCACATTCAAATCTAGCTTTGTTTCTTGCATTGCAAATGAACTACACAACAGTTATTGACATGACCCAACTGATATGATCTGTTGATCCTCTTGGTGAAGAAAGCACCCATTGCATTAAGGCACCAAATTGTGGGTGTTCCAATAAGGGAATACCAAAGGAAGCATAAAAATGGGACCAAATATATCTTACCGTTGAGCATTGCAGAAACACATGATCTAAAGATTCAATGGGTGGACAAAAATAATATTTTGATGCTATAATGAGATTACTTTTTTTTGTTATAATTACATCCACGGATAGCAAGTTATTTATAATTTTCCATGCAATTCTCTTTCATACGTCCAATTTTATGGAATTGGTCACAATACTTTGGCAGATTTTCATACTCAACACTTTGCCAAAGACCAGCAGATTTTCATACTCTATACTTTGCCAAAATCCAACAGTACCATTGTTGATCCAAATTTGTGAAGGTCTGGATCGAAGAGGAACTAATTCCACACAAACCCTTGCCACACTCGGCCTTGTTAACGCTGCTATAGAAGCATCCATTTTGAGGGGATCTCCAATCATTGTTGCAATAGCAAAAATGGACCATTCACCAAAAAAAAAAAAAGATAGGTAACAAAGGGAGTCTAATCCATTGAATCCTCATGAACCGTGAATGATGGAAACCATTTGAGAACTTGCATAACGCATCCTTGAAAAGTCCAGATTCCCCTTAACAACATCTATGTTGGTCCTCTTCTAGTTCAAGCTGAATAATAACATGTCTAAGATCAAGAAGACCTAATGAAAAGGAACCCTTAAACTTTATCAACGTAAAGTCCTTTCTAAGTGCCCCATTGAGGGTCTGCCTTTCGAGAATTTACCAATAGTTGTGAACTGAAATGGCACTACAAGAGCATTGATTTCATCTTTAGTGAAGATGATTGTAGGAGTTCCCGTGAAGTGTTCTAAGGCTTGATAAAATTTGCTAGATTCATGGATGAAGACATTGACGCCACTATTTTTGCAAAACTTCTTTTTGAAGGCGAAGGCTGACCACCATGCCCTCCAAACTGGTATGTCAACTGGTTGTTGAATTGGGAGAGGTTGCCCTCAAGATCGCTGGACACAACCATGGAGGCTAAACCCTAGTTTTTGAAATTCAAACTACATGGAGAGGGAGAGGGAGAGGGAGAGGGATAGCGAGAAAGAGAGAGAGAGAGGGAGAGAGAGAGAGAGGTTATGCATTGAGTTAGAGTTTAATTTTCTTGCATTCTTTAGAAATCCATTCGTGTCAGTAGGTCTCTTTTGTGTATGTTCATACGTTTGTCCTTCGTGTGTATAGGTGTTGAACTAGTACCGAATGAAGAAATAGAAGAAAGAATGATTATTTTTGAATTATTTTCAAGAGACTATTTTTGGAATTCTTTATTGCTTTTATTTTTTGATTTCAAATTAATGTAATTTAACAAAATTGCTAGCATACTATTCAAAGCTAACATAGATGAAAGATGTAATTTCTTAGGAGTTCAAGTGTTTTAGTAATTTTAAATACATAAAAAATATTAGAATATATACACGCAAGCTCAAAAAACTCAACGGGCTTTTGAACAAATACTTCTATGCTTGAACTCAACTCAACGATTGAGTTGAGCATGAGACTTCAGTAAATTCCAAACTCGAGTCAAATTTTTGACGGAAATGTGGAAAAATACAGGAGGATGGGTTTCAAACTTAATTTTTTTTACCATTCTCACATAAAATTAGACATGAAAAGCAATTGCAAAATATAAATATGCACCTCAATCCAAAATTTAACCAATGTGAGATCAAAACTAAACAAGCAAAATTCTATCCAAACTAAATTTAATAACTAAATACAATTTAGGATTTTGGTTTGAATACAAAGGTTTAAGAAGTCGAGAAACAAGATTAGAAAGTGCAAGAAGTCATGGATCTATACTTAGCTTTCAATAGCAATTCGAGTGTAATTGGACAATAACAACAAATAGAGGTAATACTTGATCCATAATGTTTATCAAAAATTCAATACTTTGACGAAGATAATGACCAAAGGTATAACTAAAAGGTAAGAAGAGCTCAATCTAGGGGAACGTCCATAATTACAACAACAAAAGGTAAAAATGAGTATGAATTTTATTCCAAATGCTCCAAAACTAGACTTACACATGTTTAGTAGAGATAATCACAAAGACTTTTGCTTACAAAGTGTCACAAATATTGCTTGAACTACCAAAGTCCTAAAGAACTAAGATTGGATAGGGTAGAGATCTATCTAGAAGGCAAGGTGGATAACTAGTTTCAAGCGGTAAATTTCAGAAACCTAGACTTTCCTAGAGGGAATTTAGTAAGTTACTATGTAATTTGAGGAAAAGGAACTTTTCAAGATGTAGTTGAAGAATTCAATTAATTGTAGCAGGTTGAAAAGGCTAAAACCTATGAAAAATTTTTTGAAAGAAAAGTAAAAACTCTATGATCAAGAACCCCAAAATATATGAATTTTATTTAGTTTCAAGCTCCCTTAGTGGCTTGAAAAAACAAATAATGTCTATAGTAAAAATGCTAAAACTAGTGACTCTTATGGATACATTTGAGGTTGCCCAACTACAAAAATATTCCTTTGATTAGGGCATAAATAAATGAAAGTTGGGAATAGAATTCTCAAGGATTCCAGATTTGAAATTATGAAAATTTTAATGATACGAAAACCTAGGATCTTGCTTGAGGTCTTAGGTTCCAAAAGGCACCACAACCAAGCTTGGTTCTTGATTAATAAGCCAAATTTGAAAATCTTTAAGACAAACTTGTAGACACCAAATTTTGACACACCTTTGGTAAAAATATGTGTGTTACTTTATTGTAGGGGGTATTTTTCATTTTTCGGGGGTGGAGTACAATTTTCGCGTATTATGTCTAATTCGTCACATCAAGGGGCAAAATGGTAATTTCGCCATGTAAATATTAGTTTGCTTTATTTTATTTCTTAAATACATGATTTTACTATTTTCATCATTATTTATGGTTTTAATGATTTTCAAGAGTCATTCGTTATTTATTTAAAATTTTAGTATTTTTAATTCAACGGCACGTTTTCCAATGCATTATTTTTACAAGAATTTTCAAGTGAAAAAATTTATATATGCATCTTGTATATTCATAAATTTTTTGCAAAAATCTCATAATTTTTGAAGGTCGTTTAGTATTTATTCAATTTCTGTCTTTTTATTTATTAAGGGCACATTTCCCAAGAATGCGTTTATCTTAAAAAATTTTGAGTGAAAACTTCAGTATATGTGTTTCATGGGATAATATATTTTGTGTAAAATTTTTGTGATTTTTAAGAGCCATTTAGTATTTTTTGTGATTTTCATAATTTTTGTCATATTACGTCACGTTTTTTAATGCACCTTTATTTAAGAATTTTTGTGTGTGAAATATTTTATATGTGCATTTAATATTTGTAGATTTTATGTAAAATTTTTTTTATAATTTAAAAACAAACTATTTGGTATTTATTTCAAATTGTATCCTTTTATCTATGACATATTTTTCAACAGTGAATTAACTTTAAAACTTTAATTTTTTGTTATTATTGAATTTTCTTTTTCTAGTAATGCTGAATTTTAATTTTAATTTTATTTTTATTATTTTATTTTATTTACTTTTTATTTTTTATTCTAAGAAGTTCATAGGATTTTTATTTTTATTCCAATTTTCTTCATTTTCTTACATTTTTTTTTCTTTTCTTTCTTCTTTTCTTTTTATCTTTTCTTCTTCTTTACAAATTTCAAAAAAAAAAAAAAGAGAGAAAAGGCTGGAGCAGGCTGCGTTTTGCAGCCTGCTACAGCAGCAGCATAGCTGCTTAAGCTGCAAAGCAGCCTTATGGCCATACTTAAAACCAACTCCATCATCATCACCATTCTCCCAACTCCCTTGCAATTCAGCAGATTTTTGGGGATTTTTGCTTGCATTTCACTCTCTTCTCTCTGCATCCCCTTCCCCTGCAACACCAAGCTCACACACATTGACACTCACATCTCCCCTTTTCAATTCTCACGACACACACACATCTGCACTACCAAAAAATCACACACAGCAAAACACACAACTCCATTTTTTTCTCTCGGCTCTCCCACACGACACAAACACACACTTCACATACTCACAACTCCCTTCCATCCTCATCCCCCTCTGCCTTCCTGCATTTTCCACCCCATCACACAGACACACTCATCTGCTCACAACTGCAAAGCCATTCTCTCACTTTCTGTTTGCCCTCTGCCACACACAAACACACATCTCACAAGCTCACCATACACGCACCACACACACTCACCATTCTCAATTCTCTCTGCCTTCCCTCCCTCTGCTTTCTCATTTGTTCACAAGCATCACAAAATTACACTCTCATACAATCCAATCGCACACAAACACACACAGAACACTCTCTGCACTGATTCTTCCCTCACCAGACCAGCACAATACACCAGCAGACACACACATACAAACACTCACAACACAGCAGCACACAACTCTCCTCCCTCTCAGTCCTTTTCCTTGCAAATTCATCACACAAGCCACACATCACACACGAACGCTGCAAAACCAACACAAACATTTCACAGACCAGTCACCAGCACATTCACTTCATCAGCACAAAACGCACAACACACACACACACATCCAATCACACACACACGCACAATATACATAAACACATCACACACCCCTGCACAAAAAAAAAAAAAAAAAAGAAGAAGCGAGCCTACAGCCTGCAGCTGGAACATCAAATTCCATCGGAGCACCACCAGCCCCGCCGTCAAGCCACCCATCGCCACCACCCCCTCCACCCGAATCAGGTAACTTTGGGTCCCCCCCAATTTGGTTTTTTGTATCACAATGAAATCATGATTGCTGATTTCTTTTGAGATGTTGTTGTTTATGGTTTTTATGTGAAAAAAAAAAAATCAAACTAAGGAAAGAGAGGGAGGGAAATCGAGAGAGACAGAGATAGAGAGGGTTGGTAGAGGCTGACCGAGAGGGACAGAGAGAGAATCCGGTGACCGAGAGAAGAGAGAGAGAGATAGAGAACCGGACGGTGAGAAGAGAGGACCGGACAGTGAGGAGAGAGGATCGAACAGTGAGGAGAGAGGACCGGACGGAGAGAACAGAGAGGGGAAGAACAGAATCGGGGGAGGGGGAAAGAAGAAAAGGAAGAAAATTAGAAAAGGAAGAAGGAAGAAAGAAAGAAGAAAAAGAAAGAAAAAAAAAAAGAAAAAAGAAAACCGACTAAAACCGAAAAAAAAAAGTTTTAGTGAAACTACGTCGTTTTGACGTAGTTTCACTCAAAATTACGTCGTTTTGATGGTTTAGTTTTCTAATTTGATTTTAATTAATAATAGGCATTTATTTTATAATCCTCATACTTTTATTAATGTCACTGGGGCCTCGTGAATTTTTTATTTGTGCATTTAAGTTTCTGTTTTTTATAGATTGACCCCCATAATTTAATTTTATTTGCAATTAGGTCCCAATTAATTGCATTTAGGTCCCCCGACTTTTATATAATTATAATTTTGGCCCCTATATTTTTCAATTTTCCATTTTGACCCCTATATTTTTATAAAATTATATTGTGACCCCTATATTTTTTGAAATTACATTTTTACCCTTAAATATTTCTGAAAATTTCGTTTTACCCCCTTTTATTGTTGGATATTACAAATTGGTGTTTAATGTGGCTATAATTTACAAATTAGACCTTGAAGGTTGCTTAAAATTGCAATTTGGTTCAAAACTTGGTAGAAATTGTATTTTTTATATTTTAACTTTGCTGGAATTTTATTTTGTACCCCAACATTGCTGGAAATTCTATTTTTGCCCTAGAATGCTTGCTGGAATTTCATTTTTATCCCTCCCAACCTTGCTGGAATTTTATTTGAGTCACTATACTTGTTGGAATTCTATTTTTTGGCCCCCTATTGTTGCTGGAATTTATATTTTGGTCCTTTATGTTGCTGGAATTTGTTTTAAGGCCTCCATTAACTGTTAGAAATTGTGTTTTAGTCTTTTATTTGTTGCTGGAATTTGTATTTTAATGCTTATAGTTGCTGGAATTTTTATTTTAGCTCTTTTATATAGCTGAAAATTGCAATTTGACCCTATACATTGCTGTAAATTATGTATCATTTAATGACCTTGCTGAAATTATATTCTTGGCCTTAAGTATTGCTGGAAATTTTTATTTTTGGGCATTATACTTGCTGAAAATTATATTTTAGCCTTTAAATTTGTTGTAAATTATATTATTATCTTAATTATGGTTTGAAATTATAATTTTACCCTTTAGTTTGTTATAAATTACATTTTTTTACTCTAGAATATTGCCCTAAATTTCTCTTTTTAATCCAAAACTTTTGAACATTTTTATTTTTGCCAAAAAAGGGAGATTTAATTAAGTCCTCAAAGCTTTTAATTATTTCTTTTCACATTATATTTTTTATTTTTATTTTTATTTTTATCAATTTTATAATTAATATTCTAAAATTTGGTCTTGTTAGTCTAATTAATGTTTAAATTAGTTTCTTTATTTTCCTTTTAGTTATTTTAATAATCCTTAATTGGGGTGTTAGAAGTTTAAGTATGTATTATTGTATTTTTATCTTCTATTATTATTATTTCTTTATTTTTGTTGTTTTGCTTTATTTATTTATTTACTTATTTATTTTTACTTAAACAATTTTCATTTTTCTTCCTAAATAATTAATTATTATTATCATTATTTTCTTTCTCTTATTTTGTTTATTATTGCTATGATAGTTGGAATTATCGTAGTATGTTCATAGTGATCGGTAGGAAATTATTTAATTAGCAATTTATTCATTAAATAGTGGTACCTTTGACATGTTTGTTCATTTTAGTAGCAATCTGTACCGGGTTTACGAACGGGAGGTACCTCGATTACCCTTTTTATTTCTTTTTATGTGCTCCTACGTGCTCCTATGTGTTTTTCTATGTGTTTTCATGTATCTTTGTGCTTATAATTTTTATCCATGTGTGAGTGTTTATTTATTTATGTCATATTATTTACTTCGAATTTAATTTTTGATTATTCAAAGGAATGTAATAGATAGGTAATATTCTATTTAGCAAAATTTTGTATTTAGATAGTTAATGTAATAGATAGCTTATATGTTATCTATTTAACTAAAAATCTTATGTATTTTAGATAGAAAATGTAATAGATAGGCTAGATAGGTTATCTCTTATTTTTATTTTTAGATTGTAATTAGGCTTTCCCGGTGTAATAGTTAGGGCTCTTGTGTGTTATGTGCTATGTGCTTATGTGTTTTATTTGCTTTCTTTAGGACTTTGCATCTAGAATATCATGTTTATGTGTTATGTGCTCCTATGTGTTATTATGTGCTTTTATGTGATTATTGCTTTAATCTATGCTTTATGTAATTACTTGCTTTATTATTATATATGTGTATCGTCGCCACACTAGTCCTAACGCTAGTTGTGGTTAATTTCGGTTTCTTCGCTAGTCCAACGCTAGCGGAGAATTTCTAGAAAATAAGGCTAGTCCAATGCTAAGCTTTTAGGTCATTTTAGTATTAGAATCATTTCTCGTGTGCATTTCATGACATTTCACACACTTTTTCTCTTTTTAGGCCTTTTCTATTTTGAATGATTTTTATATATACTTTATCGCTTATTATCTATTTTAACGTCTATTTAGTGCATAACATTTAGATTTCACTACACATAGAATCTTAGGTCATTTGTGTGATTTGACTAGAAATAGTCACCTACTCACGTGGGAAGCGATGGCGTACATGTCGTTCGCCCCTTCGTGAGTAGGAACTAGTAAGTCACGAGTCTATTAGTCTCCCGCACCCGTCATGTTGCATCTCCACTTTCTTTCGTTCACTTATTATCTATATTACTATTTTCCTTTTCTTTTGCATTCTATTTTTGCATCTATACTCGTGACTCCATCGAGGTTTAGAATCGGGTTTCGCAATTAATGCGAATATCTCGACCAAACCTCAATGGAACATTTTGGTCCCTTAACGATACCTATTTTTAGGACTAGATTTGCATTCATATAGTTGCATCCAAATGTGATAAAATCTTAGGGTTATATTAGGAAAATTTAGACTAAACCTCGCAACTAGTTTCGGCTAGGTTGAAAGGGTGCCTTAGGCACGAGCCTTTGCATTCCCTTTCTTCAACTGTGACTCTTGAACCTTTTTCTCTTGTTTTCAAAGACCTGGAGTCATCTAAAAGGGTTTTTCTTGTTTTTTCTATATTTTTCCAAAAAATCATTTCTTTAAATAAATCATTTTTAATTTTCTTATCTTTTATAAAATATTTTCGAGTGACTTGGTACACTCAAAACTCAATGCCAAGTGGCAACTCCTTTTTCACTAAAAAACCCTTTTTAGACTCTATTTTTCAGGCCCAAAAACCGTCGCATTTTCAAAGTCCCATCTTAGGCCTTTTTCTTTTTATTTTAAAAAATTAAAGCATTTTTTCTAAAAAATTACGTCTTTTATCAAACTATCTTTTATAAAGTATTTTTTTAATAAATCATTTTACAAAAACGTACACTCTTTTCCAATAACCACAACAACATTTAATCCTTTTCCTTTTTCTGACTTTCACACAATTATTATTTATTTACGAAAAATGGGGAGCGACAAAACTCATAAGGGCTTCAAGGTCTTGAAAATTCCTTAAGACAAACTCAAAGGAACCTCAAGGTGAGAAAACTTTGAATCAACCTTGGGATAAACCTCAAAGGATGATCAAAGGGCTTCCCTAAACACTTAGGACACACCTCAAAGTGTTCAGGCCAAAGAAGATGAAGGCTTGAAGCCAAAGAGAGAAAAACCCATTATTTTAATAAAAAATATCCAAAGTCTTACAGGTATAGTAATACAAACTTAGGTATTTATACCCCTTCTAAATACAAAGATCCTTAATACATTAATACACTACAAGACCAAAAGAAATGGTGAAAATCTAGCACAAAATTTGCGGTCAACAAGCACAAAATTCCTAGTCAACTATCTCCACTACCATTGACCAGAGGTGAGCTACAAGTAGGGTTGTTGGAGCCGTGGGTGCGGCTGAAAATTGCTCACCCATAGATGAGCTTTTGACCATGAGCCACGGGCATGGCTGAAGTCGTGACTCGCTCCCAAAAGTTGATCCACTAGTTGTTCAAATAGGATTCTGTGGGTGATACTTTGTGAATAGTGGTCCACAAATCTTTGTGTCCAACACCTTCAAGTCCTTCATTTTGATGGATGTCTACCACTTGAATCATACAATATAACTTGGACCTTCCTTGCTTCAACTCTTCAAATGATTTGGATTTATCAACTTGGATTTACACCTTTATTTCTTCCATTATCATGTCTTCATTGCTTCAGTTTGTTCCAACTTGAATTTGCATCATTTGAGCTAAGGCTTGAAACATCTCTTTGAACTCCATGACTTGAGCTCTCTTGGATGGATTAATTGGATCTTTCATTTGGTTTTTATGAACTCCATTACTAATTTGATTCCAACCATCATTTGAAATAAGGCCTTGAACTTTATAGCTTGAGTTTTGGTCATTAATTTAGTTGAGGTCCAAGATTGATCACTTTGAACTCCTTGAGAGGTTTTGATGTCCGCATCATCTAGGAGTAATTAAGGAAGGTCAAATGACAAAGTTCTTCCCGTATGAGAAATGGCGCTCCACTTCCAACTAAGGTGAGGCTAAGAAGATTTTGCCAGAAGAAATAATATAGAAAGATTAATGACAGATCTATAAGAGTGGGATAAGTATGGGCTAGGCCATCAATGAAAGATGAGTCATCTCAATTTTATGTCGTGTGTAGAAATGAAAGAATTGATATTTGAAAAGGTTTCAATTATATCAGAGATGATGGTGGTATTCTATTAATGCAAAAAGTGATGAATAGCCAATGAAAATGCCACAACAACATATATTATTTTTATTTTAATCACATGGTATTATTGTATTTTATTTATTCTTTTTGTCTAGTAATATAGGAATAGTTAATTTGTAGGTAGTTTGTTTTGTGCGATAAGTGTTTATTAGCTTAAAATAAGGGATTCTAAAAATTGTATCTTTTTATTTTTATTAAAGGCATATTTGCCAATTTTGTCCCTCGCATTTTCACAAAAAACTTCTTTAGTCCCTCATATTCAAAATCAGCAAAATAGTCCCTGAAAGATAAAAAAATTTGTTTTGATTGGTCCCAGAGCTAATTTTTGCTCAATTTTTTAGCAAAGTCAGTGGCAAAAATGAAAATATACATGTTTCCCTCTCTTAAAAAAGTGAAATTTTCCAAATAAATTTGAAAACCATATTTTTTGCTTACAAAATATTGCATGATACAAATACTTGTACTATCTTTATATGTGTTGTAGAATCTGTGATCAAATGAATACACGAATCACCCTATATATCTCTATTTAAATATAAATTTTTTGGACTCGTGTAAAACTTGAGAATGATTCTCAAGTATAATTGGCTATATCTTTGATACCCACTTCCACTTGTTCCCAAGTGACACTAAAGCTAGGAAATAAAATGTGCATATGAGATATGTAAATACGATAGTGATACTGCTGCTTGTACCATATTATTGTCTACAACTCCTATAATATAAAAGTAGCATAAATTAATAGACCTTTTATATGTGATTGTGCATCTCAAGGAGTTGTTGATATGCAATCTAGAACCATTAGATATGAGATATTTAAAGAGTAGTTTGTCCAGGAAGAAAATGGGCACCTTATCGCTTGTAAAGGGAAAACGCAAGTATGGCTTTGAAAAGGACCAATAGATAAAGCTTAAAGGTGTGATCAAAATAGATGAATCTAAGGGTACATATTTCAAATCCAAACACAAATGGTATTGGAAAAGGAATTGTAAGGCTCATCTCAATATTAAGAAGTTGAAGGGGCTTAGTGAAGTTTCTACTTCCAGTATGTTTATGTATAAGATAAATCTGTCTACTAATCTAGATCATTGGGTATTAGATATTGGATATAGATCTCATGTTTTAAAAAATATGCAAAATCTTAAGGACTTAGATCATAAGGCAAAGCAAAAGTCAAACTATGTATGATGAATGGAGAAAGAGTTATAACACTAGCCGTAGAGACTTATACATTCTCTTTACCAATTAGGCTTGCCCTATAATTAAAATTGTTATTATGTTCTAATATTTACAAAGAATATAAAATCTATGCACATTAGATGTGGAAGGATTTACTATTACAAAAGGAAATAAATGTTGTTCTTTTACGTAATGGTGTTCTTTGTGGCATCAGCTCGTTAAATAATGGTCTACAAATTCTAAACCTTGATAAATCCATTCTCAAACATAGACACTCAAGAGATAAAAATCTCAATATTTTGAAACAACTATACCTTTTGTATTATAGACTTGGTCATGTAAATAAGAAACACATTTTCAAGTTACAAATAGATAAATACTTGGACTCTTTCGATTGTAAATTGTTTGAGACATGCGAATCATATTTACTTAGAAAGATGACCAAAACACCTTTTATTTAAAAAGGTGATTGTACTAGTGATTTTCATGGGATTGTGGCCTAATGTCAATCCATGCTAGAGGTGGCTTCTCATGCTTCATCACTTTCATGGATGATTATATAAGATATGATTACATGTATCTTATGATACACAAATTGTGGCCTTTGAAATGTTCAAAGTCATTAGAATTAATTTAAAAGGAACAAGTTGGCAAGAGTATTAAGATACTAAGATTTGATCGAGATGGATGATACTTAAAGTTAAGTGTCTCAAAAACATTTAAAGGAGAATGTGATTCTTTCTCAACTGATTCCACCTTACACGCCATAGTTGATGATATATTTGGAAGGAGAAATTGTACACTATGAGATATGGTGCAATCCATGATGAGCCATATTATACTTCCTAACTTCATTTTAGGGGTTTTTGCCTTAGACACTGCCTCTTATACACTCAACCATGTTCCAAGAATACTGTTGATACCACCTCATATGAGATATGGTATGAATCCAAATTGGACTTGCATAAAGATTTGAGATCTTCTACTTAGTTGAAGTGGATCACGTCATACAAGCTTAGAGCCAAGTCTGACCAGTGTCTATTTGTGGGGTATCATTATGAAAACAATAGACACCACTTTTATAATTACCTTGAGCAAAATGTTTATCTCAAGCAATGTCTTTTTCTAGAAAAATTATTTGTTTTAAAAGAGATAGCGAGAGCAAGATAGAACATGAAGAAATTAAAGAACCACAAATTGACAAAGATCAACGGTTGGAACTAGAGCTTATTTCACATATCGATGAGGCAAAATGGAAGCTCAAAATACACAAAATCTTTGAAAAACTGGTAGAGTACGTTATACGTACTCTAGAGAAATACTGATTTCTCACATATGAGAGATACAGATTTTTCATTAGCAAGAGCAATAATGTACTAGTCATATATAATGACAAACCTACTAGTCACGAAGAGACTTTGTCTAATATAAGTTCCTTGATAGGGCAAGATACTGTAAAATTCAAAATGGATTCCATGTACAAGAACAAGATATGGACTATGTTCGAGCCACTAGAAGGGATAAAACCCATAAAATGCAAGTGGGTCTTTAAGAGAAAGATTGACAAAGATGATAACGTAATTACCTATAAGGCAAGGTTAATGGAAAAAGGGTTCCAATCAAAGATTTGTCTTTGAAAGAAACCTTTTCACCAATGGACATGCTTAAAAATTCATTAGGATTTTACTTGTAATAGCTGCTATTATGGCTATAACAAATGGATATGAAGGTCCTATTCCTTAACGGGAATTTGCTAAAAGTGTGTATATGACTCATCTTGTGGCATTCACTTCTATTGATAGTCATAATGTATGCGAGCTTCAAGAATCTATTTATGGACTCAAGCAAGCATCAAAGTGTTGGAACATTCATTTTGACGAGGCAATCAAAGAGTTAAGTTTCTCGAAAACAAAGACAAACTTTGTGTAAATGAGAAGTTGAGTAGCAATTTTATCATTTTCTTGATACTATATGTGGATGACATATTGTTGATAGAAAATGACATACTTCAAACGTAAAAGTATGACTGTCCAAGTATTTCTTCATGAAGGAAAGGCAACCTACACTCTAGGAATTGAGATCTATAGAGATAGATTCAAGAGGTTGCTCGGTCTCATTAAATCCACGTACATAGGTAAGAAGTTAAAGGGTTTAACATGGAGCAATCAAAGAAAGAGTTTTTTCCTATAAGATATGTGTTTACTCTATCGAGAGACATGTGCCTTAGACACTTGTCAAGATTAATAGCATGAAATAGATCCCATATGCTTTTGCAATAGGATCCATTATGTATACTATGCTATGTACAAGACCTGATATCTCCCTCGCTTAAGTGTTACGAGTAAGACTCAATCTAATTCTGGTGAGTGTCACTAGATAGCTGTCAAAAATATTCTTAAGTACTAGAGAAGCACTAAAGAACTATGTTTGACTATGGAGATCACATTTGGGAAGTGTGAGGATTCAAAGATGTGAGTTTTTAATCCAATGGAGATGATAAGAAGATCATAAGATGAGTTATTAATCATGTTGACACTA
Organism: Mitragyna speciosa; assembly: GCA_024721245.1. Classification (NCBI taxonomy): domain Eukaryota; kingdom Viridiplantae; phylum Streptophyta; class Magnoliopsida; order Gentianales; family Rubiaceae; genus Mitragyna; species Mitragyna speciosa. Next base: position 11,524,956 of record CM045564.1, read on the forward strand.
CAACAAATTCTACAACAAAGGTTGCATACATGATAGTTTTAGAAATTATTTTGGATTGAGTGATTTTTTGTTGAATAAAGAATAGTTCCTTCCATTATTTCATGTAACCAATGGTGCCATCACATAATTAAGGAACTAAAGTCTCATCTATGATCCAAACATGTATTCAGGTGCCACCATCTATTTATGGAAATAGTTGGTACAAATAATGTAAAGATAGAGGAAGTTTCCACTAAGGATAATGTCGCTAATCCTCTCATCGTGGTCTTATCCCAGAAAAAGTATGATAGTCATGCTTATGGCCTAAAACATATAGGTGATTGGTTTCAGTGTAAGTGAAGTTTGTTAGTGTATGCCTTAAAACCAAGTAAGTTTTTGGGATTTATATATTCCGCTTATTTTATGTTATACTAATATATGTGGCATTTTCTTTATCATTTAATACTTGTTATTTATATTACTTGTTTATTTGATGAAGTTCATAGAATATTAACTGTGCATAAAAAATTGTAAGAATTTCAATGATTAGACTCTTATTATACATAAGTTTTAGTCTTAAAACATCACTGGTTGTAGTATTAATGAGATTGGACATCATTAATATGAAAAGACTAGCACATAATTTGCCTCAATTTATGGTAAGTAGTAGTTGATCTCATCAACCATGTTGTGTGACGCCTAAGTTGGTATGTAGATGCTTGTTAGAGAACAATTTCATTGGATTAATCTGCCAAGAGTTACCAATCATAGTGCCAATGGTTTGTACTCTTCATGGCAATAGTGTAAGTACTCCTTAGACTTGATATTACCATAATATTTTGAGTGTGGATTGTTATACTTTGACTCTATTATTTGGTGTTCTTAAAAGAGTAGCTCATAGGACAGAGGTTGGGTATAGAATGAAGCATGGAAGGATAGTGAGTAATCAATATAGAATTCACCACTCCTAATAGTGAGAGTGCATATTCGATATTGGCTACTTGTTGAAATATAACTTAAAGAATATTTTGCGCAAAAGTGAAAGTATGGCTTAAAAGAATTTCAATGTTATACTTTTATTAGAAGTTATACTTCGAGAACAAGAAAATATTAATTATTTATTTAAAGAGTGTGCACTACACTCTCAGACTAGTTAGATATATAGTGTAGTGAAAGAATATTAATTACACAATAACATTACTATTGATAGGTGCAACATATCATATGACTTTTTAATTCACTTGGGTGGTCATGATGCATTGCAAAACGCCACTCATGATTTATAAGTACAAATTAATTAATTAGCTAAATCAATGATAAATTAAAGTGTTTAATTTATCTAGCTCTTAATTAATTAATAAGTTATAATTTGTATTTATTACCAATGTGAATGGAAACTAATGGGTCATAAACCATAAGGATATGATCTTTGGGTTAAATTATAATTAAAATAAGTATGAGATACTTATGGGATTAATTTATGAGACAAATTAACTTACAAGACTTATTTATAAATATTCAAGTCTTGATGGAAAAGATTTCCAAATATTTAGGAAAGAGGAATTAGGTTTCCTTAAGGAATAAGGTTACTTAGTCTTAATTGGTAAGGTTAAACTTCCTAATCCTAGTTCCCTCGGGGACATCCGAAAAATAAAAAAAGAAATCCCTAATTCTATGGATTTCTTAATAGTCTTATTTCCTAAAGACTACAATACTACCTCTATTAATAAGTTTATGCTTTGACTCTTAAATAATTATTGTAATGCAAGACAAAAATTAGATAGAGAAAAATTATAAAAGAGTGCGCCATTCCCTAGGAGCTATCCCTCTCTTCTCTCTCTCTCTCTCTCTTTATTCTCCTAATAGTTAGGTCTTTTATCTTCTTGTGTTCTCTATCATAATTCAAGGGAATTAACACTCAAAAGACAAGGCACGCAAGCCCAAAGAGGTTCCTAAAAATCTTGTTCGTGTGAATAACGCTGGAAGTTCTACACTTGGAGAGCCATTCATGGTATATCAACATCTTCTTCAAATAAGGATCTTACCCTTTGAATCATAGAAACCTTTTACATTTGAGGTATTTATGCTAAATCCCTTTTAATCATATGGATTATATCAAAGTGATCATGAGTTAAGATAATAAAAGTTTAAATTTCCGTTGCGTTACCCTCTTTATTACTTTACAGAAAGTTCATCAAAAACAATCTTTTTTGGGTATATTTCATGTTTAAAAACTATATACAACAGCAACACACTACTTTGCCAAAAAAACTACAATTGCCATCGTGGAAGAGAATAGTTAACATTATGGAATAATCGAAATTGTAAATTCGATGGTGCATTGAAAAAGGATTAGTTGATTTTTGGCATGATAGATGGGTAGATGGTGGAACCTTAGCAAACCTATGTAGCATGCCAAATCCATCTCATAGCTTGGTTGCAAATTTTTTTTCCAAGAGAGGGATGGACCAAGAGTCAACTTGCAAAGTGGCTCTTAATGCTTTAGTTAACCAAATAATATAAATTCCATTTAACCCAGCTGAGAAAGCTAGAATCATATGGTTGAATCATCGTTAGGAGATTTTTCTATAGCCTCAGCATGTGATCATATATCGAAAAAGAGAAATCATTTCTTTGCGTTCCAATGTATTTGGTCATTTGATATGCCATTAAAAATACAGTTCTTTGTAGCCATGCGGACGTCTGCATTGCTTCCACATTTACGTTTTGATAGGCAAAGTGCTAGTACTTTACTTTGTCCCCACTACATTTCCATTGCATCCACACTGAGTCCGGCAAATCTGCATTACGTTTTTTTATAGTTTCTTCCATTTTTATTTCTTTTTCTGCTCAATAACTTTCATTGCAACAATAGCTTAATAAGCCATTTTGCTTAATGATTTATTTGTTAATCATCAAAACTTAATAATTTATGACCATAATGTCTTTCCATTCTAATCAACATATCTGACTGGGTTTGAATTATCGATTCTTTATTCATGGCAATCTTTGGGGAAGTATTCTGCGTAAAAAACACTGGGTTCTAAGTGGATTTTCATCCTACGATCCTTGGTATTCCATCACAAAATCTTACCTGCTATTACCTTCATGGGCTTGATATATGGCACACATGTTTCACTCATAAGTTTTGATGTTGTGGAGTGGTATCTTCCCCAACAAGGGATATGGGAACTTGGATGCCAACAACATGTGATACACTAACATTTAGTTACATTGTACTAATCGCCACAATAAGGGTGCTTAAGACTAGTCCATGTAGTCAACAAAATTTCATAACCTTTTCTTTTACTACAATTATTACTGCCAAATAATTCAAATACCCTCAATACCACAATATCCAAATATTTTATTGGACGGGTGTCAACCGCACAAAAATTAATATTAAAATCCCACTCAACAAAAGATGATTTTTCGAGTATAGCGATGAGTAGGGTCGTCTCCTCAGGGACTGGGTTGTTTACTTATCTCACAGTCACTAGAATATGGGGGATTTTGGAATAACTAAAATTAACTAAACAAACTACAGTAAACAAAATTGCAGAGAATAAATTAAAGGAAATCAAGGTTGAGAAAACTCTAGCCAAAGGAATAATATTGGAATTGGTTCATTCGACTGATCATTGATGCAAGGATGAATTCTAACAATTATTGATAAATTGGTTATAGCTGCTGATACAATCTAACAGCCAACTCTTCCTTACCGTTTCGGTAATCAAGGTACAACCGTTAATTACTTCCCTAATTGAGAGACAACCTAGGTACAACCATAGAATTTAATCTCACAATTGCAATACGAATTAGAAAAGCCCAATTCTAATCAACAAACACCTACAAGGGTTCATTTAAATTAGATTGTATATCCCTCAAATTAGTTGTCACAAGTATCAAACTAGTTAAACAATCACAGATTTAACTATTTTGAATGACAGAGAACTATATGATAGAACTAAATATTCGGCCGTTAATATTTAATTCAACATAATAATCCTAAGCGCTAAAACCAAAAGATATACAAATACCAATAATCAAGAGAAACAGTAAAGATAAATTAGATCTCACAGTTTGTAGAACCAATCCTTCAATATTCCTTTAACTAGAAAAGTGCTTTAGTTTCTTCTCATGGAGAAGAAACTAAACAGAGAAAAATAAAACGAGTAGAAAGAAAGAAATAAGTTGCTCCTCTCCAAGAGGAGAGAATGAGAGAGATAGATTAGATTGAGAGGTCGTTCCTCTCTTTATTCTCACAAATTCCTACTTTTTCTATCCTAATTAGAATCCTATCACAAAAGGAAGTGTTTCCTTTTAGATAGATGTCTAATTAACTAATATTATTTTCCTATAAAGCTAATTGATTCTAATTGACAAAAGATAACAATTGATTCCTATAAATCTATTGATCTTCCAAAATCTCGCACAAAAGATGTAGCTTGAGTCAAAATAGGAAGTTTATGCTTTTAATCCCGCTGCTTAGTTTCTCAGCTACAGCGCGCCCACGCCTTACGAACAAAACTCTTCTGGAATTTTGCCTTTTCTACTCCAAATTGCACCAAATACACCAAAACACCTATAAACGACACAAAATATAAAACTAAGTAAAATCAACTCATAAAAGCAATAAAACACTAAAACATAATGGGAAAACACACAATTAACATTGACTAAATACGCCCTATCAAATTACCCCCACACCTGAATAATGCTTGTCCTCAAGCATTCCTCAAACAAGATAAACAAGCATTTCTTAGCACAATCTCTCACATACTAGCATGAATAGCATATTTCCCAAACAATTTCTCCAAACTCAAAATGTAGAAGATTCAACAACTTCCTCCCAGATTTCACTCTATGCACTCAAAAGTATTTCAAGGGACCATTTACTCTCATATCAACACCATGGAATGACATTACCATATGCTTGCTAATATATCACATCTCCACCACTTCAATAGAAATTTACTGCAAAAATCTAAGGGTCTTTGAACAAGGTTGTAATGGGGCTAAAGTCAAAGGGCAGATAAAATGGAAATTTTAGGTGTACATAAGCGTCAAAGAGTAATGCTTAATTCTACTGCATGAATTCAACTATCATTTTTCACGTGCTCCATTGCCTCATGTAATACATAACTCGAGCAAACTGGACAACTACAAATACATTTAGGCTTTTGCCTATCATCACGAAACAACACGTATATACACATCACTTCACAACTATTTTTGTACTTTTTTTCATTTTTTTCCTTTTTTTTTATTTTTCTCTCTTTTTTTTTCTTTTTTTTTTTTTGTACATAAAAAGAAGTAACATCAAGATACTTGTACTAGCCAATATTTGCTTTCTTCAACCAACCATTGCAACAAGGCTTGTAATTTTCATGCAATAGAATCAAGATACTTCTTTGACATAAGGTTGAAAGAGAGAGTTAAAACAAAGAGGTCTTGGTTAAATTTTAGTGACTAGTCAAAGAAGAAAAGGTTAAGGCTCAAAAGGGTTCACTAGTGGTATTATGCAAAGGTAGGTATTTAGAGAGTTAAAAGGGGTTAAACCTAATTGCCCTTGTCATTTTAATGCATCAAATTTCATAAAAATGTGATCTTGACATGCATAACAGAGCAAGTTCTAGAATGTCATATCCATGTGTGATAACCACTCATCAAAAGAAAATAGAGCAAATTTTATGAATGGAATGCTCGTAAGGCTCAAAAACTCACAAGTGGTTAACTTTGTGTCAAATCTTGCACATTAAGAATTCAATCAATTGTTGAGAAATCAATGCAATACTCATACAAGCAATGATTATCATACTAATCATGCTTGTCTCTTATTGAGAAAATAGAAAGATAAGATGAACACAAAAAAAAGAAAAAGAGAAGGACAAAAAAAAATTCTACCACAATTAAAGAAACATGAAAATGACACTAAAACTAACTACGAGACATGAACACCAAACATGAAGCAAATGCATAAATCCTCCCCCACACCTAAAGTCTACATTGTCCCCAATGTAGGAAAATAATAGCATAAGTGAGACAAAGTGGACTTCCCTGAAATAGCAACTAAGCACTGGGGGATTAGGCGAACTGAGCAGAAGTTGTGGACTTCTTCCTAGAGGAAGCTTTGGACTGCCTCTTCATCGCATTTACTATAAGCCATACGTAAACAATCATGAATGTTCCTCCAGTCAAACAATCAACCGGATGTAAGCAATAGTCAACCATGAATACGAAATAAACAGTAAGTAAAGAGAGAGAGGGTGAGAAAAGGGTGGTTCGAATTGGGTAATGGTTGCAGAAGAGAGGGCTGGTGATGGAGATGAAGCAGAAGGAGAAGAGGAAAAGCGGTGGAAAAATCAATGAGAAAGAGCGAGCAGAGGAGGGTAAAGAGAAAGAGAAAAGAAAGAGAAATAAGAAAATAAGGACATAAAGAAAGAGAAAAGGAAAGAAAGAGAAAAAGGAAATTAGAAAATAGCAAAAAATAGGAAAATACGACATATAAGGAAAAAAAGAAAATAAACATTCTCTTTCTCTCTCTCTCTTTTTTAGAACCAATTCACAGAAGACTTCCTAATTTAACAGATGGGCACGTTGTATAACAAAATGTCTTCTGACATTTAAATTTGAAACTTCCTTGAGTAAAATTTGTAAGGCGTGGGCACATCTTGCAAGATTAAATCTTCTGACTTTTTCCACGTTTTGGCCTCTTGAGAATTGATGGTAAGACATGACCACGCTATACAGAATGAAGTCTTCTGTTTTTTTCATCAAATTTTTGTTGCGAGCCAACCATAAAGCGTGGGCACGTCTTGAAAGAAAAAGTCTTCTGATTCTTCCAACCGTGATCCTTTAGAAGAACCAATTATAAGACGTGGGCATGCCCTATAAAACAAACTCTCCTGTCAAAATCGAAACAATTAGACTTTAACACTTGAAATTAAAACAACCTAAGACAACTAAACTAACATAAATTAAACTAAATAATTTGGGTTGCCTCCCAATAGCGCCTTTCTTTAACGTCTTTGGCTAGACATAGCTTCCCTATCCACCAGGATCAAACGGATACCCAAGCTCTTGGAATTGCAACAATCTATGTTCTCTCCATCCATCTATCATTATGTCAAAATTCTTCCTAGCTTTATGGAGAGCCTTCAAAAATAGAGATGTTGCCTGCAAAACAAATGGAAAAGGTTTCTCATTAGAAATTGGCAAAATAAAACAAAACACTTTACCTGATTGTTGAAACTCAGATTGAACATTAAGCTCTTCAACATATTCATCCAACTCTTGATTCAATGTCAGGTTATCAGTCTCTTCCTCCTGCAGTTTAAACACTTCATCTTCAACATTTTCCTCTTCATCTTTCAGTGGTTTTGGAGGCATCTCGTCTGTAGCCTCCTCTTTACCATCATAAATTGTTGAATTTTCAATCATGACTGCCTCTTCTTCTTCTTTTGATGGTATGTGGGATATCTTTTTGGACATCTCAATCTCCTCATCAGTCCTTAAACTGATGGTGTTTGCATCCTCCTCCGTTTCTTCAATCGTTTGGAGAGATGATTGTTCCCATCTGTCCGCCAAACGATTGGCTACAGCTGTTATCTGTCTTAATTGATTAGTCAAAGTTTGAAATTGGACTTCCATATTTTGCTGCCATTGGAGTTGATCTTTTGCTTGTTGCTGGAGTTTGAGTGTATCTTCGTGTATAGATTTCTTCATATCCTCTAGAGACATACCATAATTAGAATTTGGGACCAGTTGTAGAGTAGGAGAATATGGAGGATTGTACTGTTGGAGGCTTTGGTGATGATCCGGTGTTGACTGATACACATAGGGATTCTTATAGCTAAAATTTGTATGATCCCTCCATTCTGAATTGTACATGTCTGCATAATGATCATACATGGTAGAATAAGAACCATAATCTCTCTGTGGTTGCCTCGAAAATCCACCTGCGTCCAATTGATGAATTATATTCGTTAGCTCAGTATTTGATTTTTCAAAAGAAAAATCACTTACCTCATTAACAATCCTAGAGGGATAATCAAATGTTGTATCAAACTGCAAGAAGTTCGCTGCCATGTTCAAGAGTTAAGAAGGTGAAAATAGACAAAAAGAAATAAATAAATCAAGACGCCAATCCCCGGCAACGGCGCCAAAATTCTGGACGGGTGTCAACCGCACAAAAATTAATATTAAAATACCACTCAACAAAAGATGATTTTTCGAGTATAGCGATGAGTAGGGTCGTCTCCTCAGGGACTGGGTTGTTTACTTATCTCACAATCACCAGAATACGGGGGGTTTTGGAATAACTAAAATTAATTAAACGAACTAGAGTAAACAAAATTGCAGAGAATAAATTAAAGGAAATCAAGGTTGAGAAAACTCTAGCCAAAGGAATAATATTGGAATTGGTTCATTCGACTGATCATTGATGCAAGGATGAATTCTAACAATTATTGATAAATTGGTTATAGCTGCTGATACAATCTAACAGCCAACTCTTCCTTACCGTTTCGGTAATCAAGGTACAACCGTTAATTACTTCCCTAATTGAGAGACAACCTAGGTACAACCATAGAATTTAATCTCACAATTGCAATACGAATTAGAAAAGCCCAATTCTAATCAACAAACACCTACAAGGGTTCATTTAAATTAGATTGTATATCCCTCAAATTAGTTGTCACAAGTATCAAACTAGTTAAACAATCACAGATTTAACTATTTTGAATGACAGAGAACTATATGATAGAACTAAATATTCGGCCGTTAATATTTAATTCAACATAATAATCCTAAGCGCTAAAACCAAAAGATATACAAATACCAATAATCAAGAGAAACAAGTAAAGATAAATTAGATCTCACAGTTTGTAGAACCAATCCTTCAATATTCCTTTAACTAGAAAAGTGCTTTAGTTTCTTCTCATGGAGAAGAAACTAAACAGAGAAAAATAAAACGAGTAGAAAGAAAGAAATAAGTTGCTCCTCTCCAAGAGGAGAGAACGAGAGAGATAGATTAGATTGAGAGGTCGTTCCTCTCTTTATTCTCACAAATTCCTACTTTTTCTATCCTAATTAGAATCCTATCACAAAAGGAAGTGTTTCCTTTTAGATAGATGTCTAATTAACTAATATTATTTTCCTATAAAGCTAATTGATTCTAATTGACAAAAGATAACAATTGATTCCTATAAATCTGTTGATCTTCCAAAATCTCGCACAAAAGATGTAGCTTGAGTCAAAATAGGAAGTTTATGCTTTTAATCCCGCTGCTTAGTTTCTCAGCTACAGCGCGCCCACGCCTTACGAACAAAACTCTTCTGGAATTTTGCCTTTTCTACTCCAAATTGCACCAAATACACCAAAACACCTATAAACGACACAAAATATAAAACTAAGTAAAATCAACTCATAAAAGCAATAAAACACTAAAACATAATAGGAAAACACACAATTAACATTGACTAAATACGCCCTATTATTTATCTACTTCAAAAAAAAAATTTTAGTATCATTCAAATTTCTTTTCAAATAATTCTCAAATCCAATAAAATTCACATTATTAACCCAGTCAATAGTATCATTAATTTGAGAGTTCTGAGTCATTCGTCCAACATCTCTAATATTAGGATAAATTTTTCTTTCATCATTGAGAGAGTCTATGACAACAAAAAAAAAAACCAAAAATTCTTCTTCTTTCTCTACCAAATTAAAAGCTATCTTTTTCTTAGTGACAAACTCTTCAATCTCAATCACTTCAAATAGTTTATTTAGATCTAAACTTTCAACCAATTTAAAATCTATATGAACACTCTCAGTAAGCTTTTTCTCATAAAAAAAAATTTTTTTAGCAAAAGCCCTGTATGCGAGGGAGGGATGCCAACCCTTTATTTTATTCAAAACAACACAAAATACAAGGAGGGGGGCATACAACCTTACCTCTAATTATTGATACAAAATCAAGATAGTCTAATATAAGGCATACTAATCTCATCTAGTCTAATATAATTTAGAAGGTGCTGTCTAGCCATGCAAGCTTTTGATTAACCCACATGCTACTGTGACAAATATTGCTGGTGCTACTGCTACCGTAATGACTGTTCAGGAGATTGAAGTTGTATCAAACCCGCAACTTGCTGAAAATGTTCAAGTGGTTGAAGACACTACTAGCCTAGCGTATGATCTGGGAGTTGATGTTTCTGATAAGGGTCTACATGACAGTGATAGATGTGTGCAACCTCTTGCTTCGAAGGAGATCATGACTTCTGAAGAAACCCAATTTAGCAATGTTAACTTAGAGGCTTTCGCTACAGGGATTTTGGAGACCTTGGTTGAACAATTTCAATAGCCTAGATGTGTTCAAAAGGGAATTCAGGCTCACTTTGCTTCTAATAGGGAGTTGAGGTCAATGGTAAAATCTTCCAATAACTCTTTTTCTCCATTATCTCATGATTAAGTCCTTATTTTGGAATATTGGAGGTTTGTCTAAAGCCTCTCATTTTCGTCATTTAAAGAAGTTAATAAGGATGTTTAACATCCAATTTGTAGCTTTATGTGAAGTTAAGTTAGAATCAAATTAATTTGAAGTCTTTCGATGTAAGTTAGGGTTTGATTTTACTATGAATAATGAACCTAATTCACCATGGATTTTTTATAATAGTCCTTTTAGTTATTCAGGGTGGGTCATGGGAACCAGTATCTATCTGTTTTGGTTGAACACCCGCAGTTTGATACGAAAATTCTTATTTCAATGGTTCATGCAAAATGTGTTATTCAGGATCGTATCTCTCTTTGGGAGGGTTTGCTTAATGATAAAAATGGGAGAGAAAACCCTTGGATGGTAATTAGTGATTTTAATCTTATTATGGATTAGACGGCAAAAAAAGGGTGGGAGACCTTTCAATAGGACGATGCACTTGAGTTTTTGGATTTTTTGAACCTTTCTGATCTGGTTGATGCAAGATTTTTGGGTTTGCCTTTCACATGGTGTAATAATAGATTGAATTTTGCTAGAATTTGGAAATGCATTGATAGATTGTTAATTGATAATTCTTCCTTAGAAGCTAGGCTTAGAGTTACAGTGAAGCATCTGGCTCGCTCTTCGTCAGATCATGCTCCATTGCTAATTTCCACTAGTGTCAGATGTGATGATAATGCTAGACCTTTTAGATTTATAAATTTTTTGATTGATCATGATAAATTTTGCAGGTTGTAAAGGATGTTTGGGAGGGTCCATCTGTTGGCTCTCCTATGAGGGTACTAGTTGTTAAGTTGAAGCAAACAAAGGAGGCTCTGAAGAGGTAGAATAGGTGGCCTTTGGTAATATTTTCCAGAAGGTTAAGTTAGCTGAGAAAGCAGTGGAAAAACAGAGGCCACTATGCTAGCAAATAATTCTGAGGAAAGTGTCTCTGCTTTATGGAAGGCACATAATCCTTTACATAATCACTTGGTGATTGAAGAACATTAATGGAAGCAAAAAGCACATGTTAAATGGATGAAGGAGGGCGATAGAAATTTTCAATTTTTCCATGCTACGGTGAGAGAGAGGCGGGCTCAGTCGATTATACACAGGATCAAGAATGCTAAAGATCAGTGGTTGGAGTCGAATGATCAGATTAGTCATGAGGCTTCTTCTATTTTTTTAGTTGCTTTTTCGAATGAAGGTGTTGTGAATGATGTTCCCTAGACATGGTTTCAAAGTTGTTAACGACTGAGGATAATATGAAACTTGAGGCGATTTCGACAGAAAATGAGGCTTTCGAAAAGATCAAGAGCATGGATGGAGAAAGTGCTCTTGGCCTTGACGGGTTTATGAGTTTGTTTTCCCCAAAGCTTGGAGTGTGATTGGTAAGGATGTTGTCAATGCAATTTTAAGTTTTTTTACAGGTGCTGAACTGCCACAGAGTATCACTACTACTATGTTGGTTCTGATTCCAAAAGTGAAGGGACCACAATATTTTTCTAATTTCAGACCCATCAGTCTGTGCAACATTTTTAATAAGATTGTTTTGGGAATTCTGCTAGATCGTCTTGCAAGAATTCTTCCTAAGATTATTTCCTTCCAGCAAAGTAGATTTGTAAAAGGCAGACTGATTTTAGACAATTTTTTACTAGCTCAAGAGTTGTTCTTGGGAATTGGAAAGAAGAATTTTGGTAGCAATGTGGCATTGAAATTAGATATGGCCAAGGCCTATGACAAGGTATCTTGGTTCTTCTTGATGAGAGTTTTGAGGGCATTTGATTTTAATGAGATGTGGATTGATATGGTGTCGAGAATTGTTTCCAATATTTGGGTTTCGATCCTCATTAATGGGGCTCCTATGGGCTTCTTCAAATCTTCTTGTGGTCTTCATCAAGAGGATCCTTTGGCTCCTGCATTGTTCGTTATTTCTGCAGAGGTGTTGTCCTGGTCTCTTAATGCTTATGTCAACATAAATCCTTTGTGGGTTTTAAAGTTCTGAGGGGTTGCCCTCAGATCTCTCATCTAGCCTATGCTGATGACATTATTATTTTTTCTGGGGCAGGTAAGAGATCATTGCAAATGGTGATGAATTGTTTGAGGGATTATGAACGTATGTCTCAGCAAAAAATTAATGCTCAAAAAAGTTGTTTTTTGGTGGATCATTGCATGCAACAGGAGAATAGAAGGAAGATTGCTCATTTACTGGTTTTGTGCAAAAGCCTTTCCTAGTGAAATATCTAAGTTGTCCCTTGTATATTGGCAAAAGAAAATCCAAGTATTTTTTGGAGATTGTTCAGGTTATTGCTTTGAGAATTCTATCTTGGAAGAACAGGTTTTTGTCTGTGGGAGGAAAAATTGTTTTAATTAAGCATGCTCTTTCTTCCATCCCTACTCATATTCTTGTTACCTCTAATTCTACCAAGAAAGTTTTGCAGATGGTTGAGACTACTTTTGCTAGATTTCTGTGGGATCCAATGAGAAGACAAGACGGTGCCATTGGTTAAAATGGAAGGATTTATGTGCACCTCCAGATGAAGGGGGAGTTGGGTTTCACTCCTTGCTTGAGGTTCATGATGCATTTGTAGTCAAATTATGGTAGAGTTTCCATACGAAGGAATCATTGAGGGAAAATTTCCTGAAAATAAGTATTGTTTTTCTTTAAATCCAAATATTGTTCAACCTATAAAGAATTCTTCCTTGATGTGGTCTAGAATGTTGAAAGCTAGAAACATTGCTGAATACAAAATGTAGTTGATCTTAAATTCTGGTCAATGTAATTTTTGGCATGATAACTGGACTGGTTTGGGACCCTTGTGCTGGCGGTTTAATGGAGAAAGTCATCATTTGGTGGATAATTTTGTTGGTTCAAATGGCTGAAATTTTTCAGAGCTTAGAAGATGGGTGAATTCAGAGTGTATTTTGGTGATTGCTCAAATTCAATGTCCGAATTCTCTTTCTCTAGATAAGATTGTTTGGTCTCCTAATGTTTGCCAGCAATTTTTCTTTTCTTCGGCCTTCTAATTGGTTAGAGCTAGTGGGTGTAAATCTTGGATGTATGAGAAATTATGGCTCCCGCAGATCCCTATTAAAATTTCTTTTTTTATGCTCAGGATGTTGAAATGTAAAATTCCTACTTTTGTTGTTTTTCTTCTAATGTGGAAACAATTGATCACTTATTTGTTACGAGTGAATTAGCAGCAGAACTTTGGCAATGTTATGGGTGCTACTTTAATGTGGTTGGTTCCAGGAATTCGATCAAGGAGATGCTGGCAACATGGTGGTTTGCAGTTTCTAATAACCCCAAGGTGACCTTTTTGATACATGTGGTTCGTATGATGATCTGTTGGCAATTTGGAAATATCGAAACTCACATGTTTTTTGTGATGTTGTGCATTCCATGCAACGGAATATTAGTGCAATTTGTAGGGATATTGTGGCTATTTTTTTGCTTAAATTCAGGGATAAACCTTTGTTTAGCTGGAATGAATTAATTCAGTTGATTGCCGAGATGTGTAGAAGAGAAAGAGTACAGGTAGTTAGATGGGTGAAACCAAATGCTAATTGTTTTCTTCTTAATGTGGATGGTTGTTCAAGGGGAAACCTGGGTGAAAGTGGAGGGTGTGGAGTGGTTAGAGACTCTTGTGGGGATCTTCTCTTTGCTTATCATTGCTATTTTGGCGTAATGTCAAGCTTTTCAGCGGAAGTTCATGCATTACTCTTTGGCATTCGATTGTGTAAAGAACGAAGGATAGACACAATTCACATTCAACTGGATACAAAGGCATTAGTTGATGTTCTTACTCATGGTACTAAAGCTCCTTGGGTGGTTTCTCATGAAATTAAGAAGGTGAAGATGTATCAGTGGGCTTCTATTTCTTATTGTTTTCATGAACCAAACAGAGTTGCAAATGAATTGTGATAAGTGATAATTTTACCGATTTTAGCGTAGTATTTTATATATTTTTTTTAACATGCTTTTTGTATGTTTTAAGTATTTTTAATGTAAAAATGGCTCAAAGTCATAATTGTTCTTCCATTTAAAGAATTTTCTAAAAATTAGGGTTTTTACCTTATTTTTGGAGTTTTAAAGCAAAATTTATATCTTGAACAAATTAATGCACAATCTTTGTACAATCTTTCAGATTTTATACATTCAATTATAATTTTGGATCAATTGGAGTAAAGGTCATCCCATTCTTAGTGGATTCAAGGATGATTGGATTGGGAATTTCAATAGAATAACTTTTCCATTCAAATTTGGAGGATTGTTTTGATCAACTTTTGGAAAATTCTCATCAACAAATTCACTATGGAATTAAAGGATAAATATCACAAAAAGGTCTCAAGGGCATAAGAGGCATAACAAGCAAAAGAGAAGTGCAATGGAAGTGAAGAATTGGAGAAAACTAAGCGTCGGTAACAATGACACATTTCAGTATTTTGGCCATAACTTGAGTTACAAATATTGGATTGAGATGCTTCTTTCAAAATTTTAAAGCTAATAGGATATGCCACAAATTTTATGAAGATATCAAAATTTAGTTTTCACATCTTCATAGAAAAAAAATCTAAACTACTGAAAAGCAAGGCTCTCCCAACCACGTCTCAGTACCGTGGCTATATCTTTGTATCTGAAACTCTAAATGACCTGATCCTTGTGGTGTTGGAAATTTAATTCAAAGGAATACAACTTTAATATTTTGAGGAAAGCTGATTCTGTGTTATTCTAGGAGAAATCCGCGGCTGAAGATCCACGGACCAACAACTCGCGGATCTGCCCGCGGATCATGAATGTCGGCCAGAAAGTGATGGTTCCAACTTACAGCTTATTTTCTAGCCCCTTTTGATGACTTTTTGAAGGTTCTTGGCACTTACACCACCTAAGGAAACATTGCAAAATTTAATGAAAATCTTTTTTGTGATTTCAAGACAACTTTTCTTGCAAATTGTCATGCAAGTTGTCTAGATGATTGGGGTGAATTTGTCTATAAATAGGGAGCTCTTGCAAGACATTTAGAATATGTCTTGAAGGGAGAAGGCACTCCAAAGTAGCATAGAGTAGTAGTTTTCTTTGTAGTTTAGAAGAATTTTCATTTCTTGTAAGAAAACTCTTGGAGAATTCAAGTGTATCAATTTATATAAATGAGAAATGAAGCTTTGGAGCTATGTTCTACCAACAAATGAGCATTTCTTACCTTAGCTTTTTAATTTCTTACTTGTTTATGAATTGTTTCTATTATATGTTATTCATACAAGCTATGTTTAGCTAAATACATGTCTTAGGGTTAGATGAAGCTAATTATATGATTTGAATGTTATTATACTTGCTATAACTTGAATTTTCTTGTTCATCTATCAAGGTTTAACATTTGTAGTAGCTTGATCAACTATTGCAAATCATTTAGATATTATTTGACAATAAGAAATGCTTATAACATTTGAAAATGATAGATGAAACTTATGTTGTACACATGCAAATAGTTGTATAAGTAGGTAGATTGAGGTTGCTTAATAACACAATTCATGCATTTCACAAGAGTTCATCATGAACATAATTGAACTCTAGTCACTTCATTGTGAAAACAAGTCTTGATTTCATATGGTGTCGCAATCCTAAGCAAGACAAGATTAACATAGCAAGATGTTAATTTATTTAATCATATTAGTGACAATTAGTGGATTCTAAACCCTATTGCTTGTGTCTGTGAATTTCTTCCAATTTTTTCAATTCAAGTAGTTGAATTTTTTTACCTTGCACACCAATTATTTGATGTTTTGTCTAGATAACAAAGCAAGTTATTAGCTTTGATACTTGTAAATTATTGTTTTCTAGTGGGATCGACCCCAATACATCCCCTACTATAACTGACCCATGCACTTGCGGAAAGGGGTATTACGTTATAAATTTCATTACTTGTTTGTGTGAATTTTGCTTAATTTTGATAGAACCTAAACCTCGCAATCAGGTTTTTGGTGCCATTGCCGGGGAAACTAAGAAAATAAAGGCAATATCAAGGAAAAAGCTAGCTTTATTAGTCTAGACTTGTTTTATTTTTGTTGTTCTAATCTTTCTTGTTTGGTATTTGTAGGTACCAAATCAACTTCAAGTGAAAGAAATGAGAAATTGAAGTGAAAGTCATTCAAGCATTTTCATCGAACACATGGAAGGCAATTTTCAATGGAATAATTATTGGCCTTATAATGAATACAAACCTAGTATTCAGGAAGGTATGTCTTCTAATGATAAGTTGCAAGTGTTAATATCTCAAATAGATGCATTGGAATGCATGCTAATGAAGAGATTTGGTTATGATTTTAGTGAAAATTTTTCTTGTTGTACCACTTGTAAAGGAAATCATTCATATCATGAATGTGGTTATAATAATTACATACAATATGGCAACAATTGCACTTATGCACCTCAATGTGATTATTATCCTTATAATGATAATGATGGGTGGATGAATCATTCTAGTTATGATTGGAATGAACAATGGAATCAACCAATTCAACCTACTTATGTTGAACAAAAATCTTCTTTGGACTTAGCCATTGAAAATTTTGCTAATGAAACTAGGAATATGGCTAGTCCAAACTGTGAAAGATATGAAAAAGATGATGTATTTGATGAAATAAGTAGGAATATTGATGGCCATATTGCTAGAATTAAAGAAGCCTTGAACTGTAGGGATGAGGAAATAATTAAAAACAAAATGAAACTAACCTAGAGGCACCTTGTGTTGGAATACATGTTCAAGATCAAGTAGTTGAAAGTAGGAATGAGGAAATCAATGATCAAATCATAAATAATCATACTTTTGATGAAAATGAAGTTTAAGTTCAAAGAGGTGCTTGTGAGAATGAATTGGAAAACATGGATCAATATGAGGTTTATGATTCTTTTTATAATTGTTCCATGTGTGGTGGAAATCATGAGGTATATGATTGTGGACTAATTCAACCACATTTAGAATCTTATGGTAATCCACTACATTTTCATGATGACACCCTTATGCATAATAATGATTTTGAGCATGAAAACGAAATTCATGAACATGCATGTGATGAAAATGTTAAAAATGTGGAAATGGAATATGATGCTCAACATGTAGAACCTCCCACTTGTGAAATCATGCATGAATTTCATGAAAATGAATGTGAAAATAATGAAGAAATGCTTGATGATTCTACCTTTGTACTTGAACAAGAGCAAGTAAATGAGTATAATGCATGTGTGTGAGAAAATAGTTGAAAATGTAGAAAATGTTAAAATAGTTGTTTCTCCTATTTTTGAACACACAAATCTCGATAATGAACTTATTCTTGATGAAGAAATTGAAAATTAAAAGGTAGAAATGAAGAGTTTAATGATATTCCTTTCACTTGTAATATTGATTTTATTGGTATTGACAAAATACTAACACAAGAGAAAGGCATAGCCAATTTTGGCTATGAAGTTCTTTTTAAGTGTTTCCATGTAGTAGGTACAATGGCAAAATGGATCATGGACTTGGGAGCACTAGTTTTGAAGCAAAGGATGCACCTTTACTTACTCAATCAATTGAACACAAAAGGTGTATTAAATCCTTTGTAGAATACTCCAATTACGTGAGAGAATTGGAGAAAAGTCTAGCTCTAGGCTTTAAATGAAGCGCTTGTTGGGAGGCAACCCATGTTTTTGGTATTTTAAGTTGGTTTGGCATGTTTTGTGTTTTATGTGTGTTTCATGGTTAGTGTGTTTGATTAGTTTAGTTTGATTTTGAACTTGAAGCATTTTGATGCAATCAATGAAGTTTCATGTTTAAACTTGGATGTTGAATGCCAAATTTTCATATCTCTTGTGTTTTGAAGGTATATTTGGTTTAGACATCTTAATTTCATCATTTGAAAGGTGTTTGAAGTAGCTTTGTGGTTTAAATGAACAAGTAAACCAATTTGAAGCATGAATCTCAAAGTTACTATTCTATTGGTTTACTATTCATGAGCTAAGTTTCATTGAGCACATTGATTCTCATTTGGTAATCCATGGACTTTTTATACATAAATTGGTTTTGAGCAACTTTTTTTTATCATTTAAAACTTGTTCAAAGTGGTTTTGAGGTTATAATAACTCAAAGAATCAAATTGAGGTATTGAGTGAAAAAGGTAACTATTCATTTGGTTACTATTCTATTAATGAGATTGTTTGAAGTTTTGATTCTAACTTTGGAATTTTGATGTTTTGGATGCTTAAAAATCATGTTAAAAACTTTGTTTTAACATAAGAAACATGTTTGAAGTGTTAAATTGGTCAAAAACACGAAAAGAAAAAATTTGAATTTCAAGTTCATTTTAAAATTTAATATTGCAGAATTTTCAGGTAGCCTACTTTGATCGATTATCATTTTATTTGTGTTAATATTTAGGATGAATTTAATGCATAATTTCAAATTTTGTTGACATGGTTAAATGATCATAAAGTTGTTTGCCCAAAACTTGAGGTTTAAATAGAAGAAATCATCACTCAAAGTTGTCAAAAAATCAACCTGGTACATGAAATGGCTGCTGCAACTTTTGTAGCATTTTCAGATCCGTGGGTGCTTGATCCGCGGGTCTGACTCATGGATCCAAGGAATTTTGGCCTTCCATTGGTGCTTTTGAGTGATTTTGTTTGGCAAATGTTGTGGCATGATTTGTGTGATTGTTTGGCAACTTTATGGGCATGAAAAACACTACTTTAACACATTCAAATGGATTGCATTGCATGTTTCATTTCATTGATTCAAACTTTTACTTTTTGTATCAAAATATGAATTTTTTATTTGAGGCATTTGAGTACAAGTTTCATTTGCGTTTCACTTCATCATAAAATATTACATTTGCTCACATAACATATGTATCAAAATTTTATCCCTTGGAGCTACATTGCAAGAACTAAGTGTGGGAGAAATCAAGTAATTCAAAGCATGCTATGTTACTTTTTGAGCTTATTTGTCATTAAAACATGCTTTAACATAGATTTTGAGTTTTTCTAAGCTTTGAAACAAGGTTGGTAAGCAAGAAAAGATCAAAGTAAAGACATGGTGAACCATTGCAAAAAGAAACTTCACAAAGGCCAATAGACATCAAAGCATAACAACAACATTCTTTTTGGATCTTTAACCAATCAAGGGGAGTATTCTTGTCCTATTTCTTCATTCTTATATTTTACTTTGCACATTGAGGACAATGTATCATTTTAACTGTGAGGGGAAAGTATAAGAATTGTGATTGGTTAATTATGAAGATACTTATAAAATGTAGTTTAGATAAAATATGGCAAAAATTTTTTAAAACTTGCCTCGATATCATACTTTTATGCCATGAACTTGTTAAAGTCCTTTACTTTTTGAAATAATAGATGCAACTTTGATTGAATATTTTCTACAAATATGTGAAGAAATAGTTGTTATGTGATTAGGAGTTTTGTTTTTAAGAAAGTATATCTTGTAAAATGGTTGTAGTTATATCTTGATCTAGCATGTTTGATTTTAAATTTCTTTTCTTTACTTGAGTTTACAAGTTAAATGATGAGTATGGTCAATTAGTTCAAGCATGTAATCTATGGTTTAATACTTGCAATAAGGGATACTTACATTACAAAAATAAAAAGAATGAAGTAGTTTTTTCTACTCCAATGGTTCTTGTGCTTAGTAACCGGGGGTCTTCATCTAAAAATGTCAACTTTTACGTAAAACGATACATGAATTATAAATAATACATAGCAATTTGAGTGAGTAAATTATTGAGTAACTAGGGATCTTCATCGACCAATGTCGATCTTTGCATAAAAAGGCAATTTTACTTCTCAAATATGGTTTTTGCTACTTGCTTAATATTGAGGTGTTGAGTAACTAGGAACCTTTATCGGCCAATGTTGGTTTTGGCATCAAAAGACATTCTCATCCTAAGCAATTAGTTTGCTAAATAATATTCCCTCAAGTGAAAAAATGAAAATAATCATAGACATGTGAAGTACTTTGATTGACCATATGGATCATTTTCATGTAAAACTTTGTAAGGCAATGAAATTTTATTGAACTAGTTTTAATCTTGAGATAATTACTTCTCTTTTACTTGATATGATTAGTATTAAGAACATTACAAGGAATTGCATAGTTTCTATTTGCTTTATCTTGTAGAATTTTATTCAACAATGTAGCATGTGTTATTTCAAGCCATGAATCATTGATCTCTTGATTTTACAATTGCTTGAGGACAAGCAATGATTCAAGTGTGGGGGAGTTTGATAAGTGATAATTTTACCGATTTTAGCACAGTATTTTACATATATTTTTATTGTGCTTTTAGTATGTTTTAAGTTTTTTTAATATAAAAATGGCTCAAATTCATAATTGTTCTTCTATTTGAAGAATTTCCCAAAAATTAGGGTTTTTACCTGATTTTTAGGGTTTTGAAGCAAAATTTATATTTTGAACCAATTAATACACAATCTTTGTACAATCTTTCAGGGTTTATACATTCAATCATAATTTGGATCAATTGGAGTAAAGGTCATCCCATTCTTAGTGGATTCAAGGAAGATTGGATTGGGAATTTCAATAGAACAACTTTTACATTCAAATTTGGAGGATTATTTTGCTCAACTTTTGGAAAATTCTCATCAACAAATTTACTGTGGAATTAAAGGATAAACATCACACAAAGGTCTCAAGGGTATAAGAGGCATAACAAGAAAAAGAGAA
Source organism: Mitragyna speciosa (assembly GCA_024721245.1). Taxonomy (NCBI): domain Eukaryota; kingdom Viridiplantae; phylum Streptophyta; class Magnoliopsida; order Gentianales; family Rubiaceae; genus Mitragyna; species Mitragyna speciosa. The sequence goes on from CM045564.1 coordinate 11,546,139, forward strand.
GTACAAAGAAGCAATGAAAGTGAAGAATTGGAAAAAACTAGGTGTCGGTAACAATGACAGATTTTAGTATTTTGGCCATAACTTGAGCTAAAAATATTGGATTGAGATGCTTCTTATGGCATTTTAAAGCTAACAAGATATGCTACAAATCTTATGAGATATAAAAATTCAGTTCTCACATCTTCATAGATAAAAATCCAAATTATTGAAGAGCAAGGCTCTCCCAAACATGTCTCTGTAGTTTGGCCATATCTTTGCATCTAGAACTCTAAATGATCTGATCCTTGTGGTGTTGGAAATATAATTCAAAGGACTACAACTTTCATATTTTGAAGAAAAATAGATTCTACCTTACTCTGGGAGGAATCCACGGGTCAAGATCCACGGACCAACAGCCCACGGATCATGAATGTCGGCCATAAAGTGATGGTTCCAACTCGAAGCTTATCTTCTAGCCCCTTTTGATGACTTTTTGAAGGTTCCTTGCACCTGCACCACCCAAGGAAACATTGCAAAATTCAATGAAATTTTTTTTTGTGATTTCCAGACAACTTTTCTTGCAACTAGATAATTAGGGTGAATTTGTCTATAAATAGGGAGCTCTTGCAAGACATGTAGAACATGTCTTGAAGGGAGAAGCACTCCAAAGTAGCATAGAGTAGTAGTTTTCTTTGTAGTTTAGAAGAATATTCATTACTTGTAAGAAAACTCTTGGAGGATTCAAGTGTATCAATTCATATCAATGAGAAATAAAGCTTTGGAGCCATGCTCTACCAACAAATGAGCATTTCTTACTTTAGCTCTTTAATTTCTTACTCGTTTATAAGTTGTTCCTATTATATGTTATTCATACAAGCTATGTTTAACTATATACATGTCTTAGGATTAGATGAAGTTAATTATATAATTTGAATGTTATTATACTTACTATAACTTGAATTTGCTTGTTCATCTATCAAGGTTTAACATTTGTAGCAGCTTGATCAACTATTGCAAATCATTTAGATGTTATTTGACAATAAGAAATTCTTATAACATTGAAAAATGGTAGATGAAACTTATGTTGTACACAGGTAAATAGTTGTACAAGTAGGTGGATTGATGTTGCTTAATACCACAATTCATGCATTTCACAAGAGTTCATCATGAACATAATTGAACTCTAGTCAATTCATTGTGAAAACAAGTCTTGATTTCATATGGGGTTGCAATCCTAAGCAAGACAAAATTAACATAGCGAGGTGTTAATTTAGTTAATCATATTAGTGACAATTAGTGGATTCTAAACTGTATTACTTGTGTTTGTGAATTTCCTCCAATTGTTTCAATTTAAGTAGTTGAATATTTTTATCTTGCACACCAATTATTTGATGTTTTTTCTAGATAATAAAGTAAGTTAGTTGCTTGGGTACTTGCAAATTTGTATTTCCTCGTGGGATCGACCCTAATACATCCCCTACTACAACTGACCCGTGCACTTACGGAAAGGGATATTAGGTTATAAATTTTATTTCTTGTTTGTGTAAATTTTGCTTAATTTTGATAGAACCTAAACCTCACAATTAGTTTGGCAAATGCTGATTGTTCTTTGAAGTGTAATAAAGTTTATTCTACTTGCTTAGAATTACCAAAGTAGGTTTTAGGAGACTTTAGATTAGATGGGCAAGGAGTTCATTCTTTAAGAATTAAGTCTTTTATGTTTAAAGTTTGTAAGAGAGTATTACTCCTTATTTGTTGCTTTTTCAATATTTGTCGTTGTATTTAGGAGGTTAGGTTTATGTCCCCCTCCATTTTTTTTATTTGAATTATTAATAAAATTTAGGAGTGGCACCCTTCCCCATGCACGGGATTAGCAAAAAAAAAATAGTCTAGCTAATGCTTTGACATTATTCAGTAAATACTGAAAAGAATGAAAAACATGATCCCTTCCCAACTGAAGAGTTGATAAGTTATCTGCTACAACATTTGCTTCCCAAAGAACGTGACTGATTGTTGCACGTGATCACTGCAAAAGATGTCTAATCTGACCCAACACTGAACATAAAGACCACTTTCCAGTAGAGAATGAATTTATAATTTGAACCAGGGAAAAAAAATCAACTTCTACCAAGCAATTCAGTAAGCTCCTTTCCACACAACATTGCAAGCCATACAATAAAGATAAAGACTCAGCATGCAATACGTCAATATCACCAATTCTTTATAAAAAGCAAAAATCACCTTACCATTTGGTCTCTAAGCACACCACCTCCTGCCGCCTTTAAATTCTTCACACTAGCATATGTATTAAGTTTCAATGCTCCTTCATTCGGCTTTGACCACCTCACCACTACAGCACGTTTGGATCTTTCATGCTTCACCTGAAAAATTGACTCCGATAGGTATCCTCAAATCCCGCCACTTGTTGCTTGGAAATTCTCTGCACTGCAGCTAGTTGTGCTATAAATTACTTTGCACTAACAACCAAATTCAGGATTTTTTGAACAAAATAGTGATTTGTAAAATAAAAATCTATCCAAATCATGTGAGGTACATGAGAATAACGAAAAAAATTTATATATATTCTACTCATTTGAAAATAATCTTGAATAATAATTTTTTATTCTTTTTTAATTTTTTTTGATAAATAGTGGGCTGAATATCCAACAAAGATATCGCTTAAATCACATTGTTTGAAGTATTTTTCATTATTTTTTGACATTGTAATAGCTCTAATTTCTAAAATAAGTGTGAAATTTTTTATATTTTTTAAATTGGCTAAATATCTATTATCCTAATAATATAAAAATTAGTTATCTAGGAAAATATATTTTTCTTCCCTCACTCGATGTTTTCCTGTCCTCTGCAACTGACAATTAAATCAAACCTTATAATTTTGCAATCTTACAGCAATTAACAAATTCTAGTAATTATGTATCAATAAATAACTTTGACAAGATTTGGCCTCTGCCTCAATATCTAGAATCTATTTGGTAACCATGACCATTTTTTTGGTCTAATCTTCAACAGTTGAATAAGCTAGACTAACATGGTCGTCTAACTCTAATAAATAATTACTTTTAAGCAAACCTTGTGCCCTAATTATCAAGAAAAATGAATGACTTTCTCTTCTATGTTCATTATGAGTTCTCTATCTTATTTAAAGCACTTTCTCTTAGTTCATTTCTTATCACTCAAACTTACCATATTTGATCTATTTACACAAATTTTGATAAAATTTGCTAATCGGTCATCCGAGTAGCAACTTACTGCCCAACATGTTCTTTCTCCCCTTCTATTCTAGTTTTTCTTAAAAAATTACCCTAGGTTTAAGATAAAATTGTTTTTAATTTCCATGCATTACCTAGTGCTTGTAATTGCCCTATATTAACTGTGATAGCCCCACCTTACCCAGAGATGAACCAAAGGGCTTAGCAGACTACCTGCCTGGCTCTCGTCAGGACTCGAATCACACACTCATTCAAATCATCCAAATGTGTGTATAACCCATAAGTACTTTAATACAAGTCAACTTAGCAGTACAAGTATCTCTAAAAGGTATTACATCCCAAAATATATTTTACAAGAATAGCCTAAACAACTTGGCTATTAAAATATAAATAAAACATCTAACATGTCAAAAATCTGCTTCTCCAGCTTTAATAGTATGGAAAACCTGGATAAAGAAAACAAATGAAAGGGATGAGCTATAATAGCCCAGTGAGTGCTCGAGTCATGTAGCCATACCAGAAATCCACTATTTTATTAAATAAAATAATTAACAAGTCAAATAAACAGTGTATAAACAATTGAATTAACAAGTAGTCAATGGCAAATACAAGGCTCAACTACGGGAGCAAGCTCAACCGCAGGAGAAACAAGTACTGAACATGTAACCACGACGTTGGGACCGAGATAATAGCTCAGGTCCTTGCCAAGGATCATATCAGTATTAACAAGCAAGTACCCTAACCACCATTCACCTTATAACCTCCGTACAGGCTACCACATCCAGGGAGTAATCTCGACCTGGGAGGGCCAACAAGCAAGCAAGAAAGTTCAATCCGGAGTTGGCCTCTTTGAGGATTCTCAACTCAAGGGAAAGAACAACATGCCCTAAAATACCCAGCACCTTATGTCCTCCCAAGCACGACCGGGTTGACTAACTGCGAAGTAACGATGAAGTTATTCACGGAAGTCTCAAGCACAAATAACACATTGGGCAACAAAAGCACGTAACACATTGCGGAATAGATGCGGTAAAGTACACATCTTTCCTCAAGTAACACATTTCACCATATAATTATCTCAAGCATAACATAATATTTCATGCATCATGCACACATAGAGACACTCACCTGGAATGCCTAGGAAAATATTTCATAAAAAGGTCGAGATTCACTTTCGAATCCTGGAATTCAAAAGAAATAATCTAATGAAAACCCAATTAAAACCCTAAGTAGATTAGTAAGAAAATTCAAGGAATAACCCAATTATTTCTAGGGTTTCATTTCTAGGGTTTTTAGAGTTTAGCGTTTTACCCTAGGGTTTAGGGTTTTAGATTTAGGGTTTTCTTGGTCTAGAAAATTTAATTCACCATTGGATCATTCTCTTAAAATTTCTGCACACCAAATTTCCATAATTTAGCATATTCTAGATTAAAATCTCACTTATCATTTTTTTCTTCTTTAATTCTACCGAAATTTCGACAGCATCTCCCCTTAAAATCGGACTACCCAAAATCTTTACCTGCAAGAAATCAACCAACCAATCCAATTTTCAACAAGTTCTATAGTTTCCATGTCTCAATCAAACCCAATTTCACTCAAAATTCCAATCAAATTCAAGATTTCAACTCCAAGTTTCTTCAACCATTCAACACATAATACATGAAATTTCAAGGTTTAAATACTATCTACTAGTCCATCTAACCAAGAAAACACTTGATTAACAAACAAAACTTCATTTCAAAACTTAAATCTTCAAGTTTAATAACAAGTGTCTAGTATTAAACTTGCACAAAAGACTACTTAAAACTTGAAATAATAGCATAAGTTCATAGTAGATACCTCAATCAAGCTTAGATCTTTGCTTAGGAAGAAGAGGAGCTCACTTTCTATGGTGAAGATTGTCCAAAAATGGAGAGAAAGTGTCAAGAAAATGAAAACAAAAGAGAGGAGAAAGAGAGCATAGGAGGGCCGGCCACTTGAGGGAAAAAGTGAGAAAGAAATAAGCCAAGAAAGTAGAAAAGAAATAAAGAGATAAATGGGAAAAGAAGTAACCAATCATAGCAAAACAAGAATCATCCTAGGTTTAGATTTTTTTTTTTGACATAATAGCTACTACTTGGTTAACTATGATTAGTGTAAATTTTTAATCACTTATCACCTAGTAATTAGCAAGCTTTATGGCACAATTTTTAAAGAAAAAAGAGAGAAGAATAGGGAGACAGAGGGCCGGCCATAAAGAAGACGAAAGTCAACGTGAATAAGTGGAATTTTTAGGTCAATTTTTGAACTAAAGCTCAATTGGTCAAAAACTAGAAAATGGTAGAATTAGTTAATCAAAATTAAACACTATTATAAACTAATGGTCCAATGAAATTAATCCAAATTTACTACTTAGGTGTCCCACTTAATAATGAAAGAATCTTATTTACTTAACCTAATTAAATTAAGAAATCTTCCAACTAATAAATCAAGGATTAACACTAAACTCCAAAAAAAAGAATTTCTCTTTTTAAGTGCATTTTCAGTTTTCCCTTTTCTTTTTCTTTTCTCTATTTTTTTCTACTAATGGACATACTTGAATTAAATAGTTTTTGTATGAATTTCTAGGGTGTTACATTAACTAGCTTTGGTGCCTAGGATATGATGGATAGAAGCAATTACCATTCTGCATATTTATCATTGCAAATGTTCAAAAGTTCAACACAAATCTAGTCTAAATTGTTTAAAAGGTATGCTTCCAAGAAAGTTTTGTATCTTATCTCACTAATAATAAACTCTAAGCAAACTATGTACATCATGTTCGAGTTTAAAGGATTATTATTTTCAGATTTGCTTGAAATTTTTCTATCCACACAAACTACATAAAAGTTTTAACAATTGTAATTATTTACAACTTTCATCCAAGTTTGTGATAATTCATAAGTTCACCCATTTTATTATATGGTTTAGTATATATTTTTAGTGTATTTTTAGTATTTTTAACTTGAAATTGGCTCATTTTGATAATATTTCATCAAATCAATGATTGTTTCAAAATTCAAGTTTTTTACCCATATTTTAGGGTTTTAAGGAAAAATTAATATTTTGAGCAAATTAATGCACAAGTTTATATGATTTTGTAGGATAATGATGACTAAATACAATTTGGACCAATTGGAGTACAACTTAAATCATTTTGAAGTTGATTTAAGATTGTACCAATTATCACTAAACTTAAAGATTAGTTGATTTGTGACAGCCCCACCTTACCCTAGAGGCGCACCAAAGGGCTTAGCGGACTGCCTGCCTAGCTCTCGCCAGGACTCGAATCACGCACTCGCTCAATACGTACACATAAATAAATGCGAAATATAACACATTCATAAAAGAAATGTATTCACAAAATTCATTTGAAGTACAAGTATTACAAAGGGGTTTACACACTAAAATTTACATAGTATGTACAGGAATAGCCTAAACAAGTGGCTAACAAAATACACAAAATGAAACATCTACAATGTCCAAAATTAGCTTTTCCAGCTTTAGTATTTTGAGAAACCTGGTTAAAGGAAAACAAATAAATGGAATGAGCTATTATAGCCCAGTGAGTGTCCAAGACATGCAGTCATACCCAGAATCTATTGTTTTATTGCAAAATAATTGACAAATTAAGTAGACAAGTTATGAACAATTTAATTAACAAGTAATCAATGGCGGATACAGGGCTCAACTACGGAAGCAAGCTTAACCGCAGAGGAGCAAGTACTGATCATGTAACCATGATGTTAAGACTGAGATAATAGCTCAGGTCGTTATCAAAGGTCATGCCAGTATTATCAAGCAAGCAAGAACCCTAACCACCATTCACCTTATAACCTCCGTACAGGCTACCACATCCAGGGAGAAATCTCAACCCTGGAGGGCCAACAAGCAAGCAAGAAAGTTCAAATCCGGAGTTGGCCTCTTTGAGGATTCACAACTCAAAAGGGAAAGAACATCATGCCCTAAAACACCCAGCACCTTATGTCCTCCCACGTGCAGCCGAGTTGACTAACCGTGAAGTAACGGTGAAGTTAGTCACGGTAGTCTCAAGCACAAGTAAACACATTAGATCATGAAAGCAAGTAACACATTGTGGAATAGATGTGATAAAGTACACATCTTTCCTCAAGTAACACGTTTTATCACATGATATTTGCAAGTGTAGCATAATATTCACAAATGGAACATAACATCTCATGCATCATGCACACATAGAGACACTCACCTGGAATGCCTACGAGAATATTTCGTAAAACGGTAGTGTCTCGCTTTTGGGTCCTTGAAATTTAAAGGAAAATAATCTAATGAAAAATCCGATTAAAACCCTAATTAACTTAGAAAAGAAATTCAAGAAATATCCCACTTATTTCTAGGGTTTTGGTTTTAGGGTTTTCTTATTCTAGAAAATTCACTCAACCAAATTCACAAGCTCAATATCACTATAAACTAGACTTAATTTGGAACATTTCCCATTTTGACACCGAATTTGGGTTCCAATTGCAACCTGATCTAATTACCATCTCAATTCCATTTTCTTTGTTAACTCATGTTTTCAAGTTTACCAACTAGGAGTATTCAACAGAACATAACTTCCAATTGATATGTCGTATGAGAAAAGTGATTATATGGATGGAAACTATATTTTAAGGGCTAAAACTTTTATGAAGAACACCAAGTCAAATTCTAACAAAAACCATTCCAAAATCGGTCCACAACCTAGTGCTTCATCAACCCAATCTGCACAGGGTTGGTTTCCAGCCGAGTTCATGCCATTGCTGGGGTCAATCTACTAAGAACCAGAGAATTGTGGTTACATGGTTTGAAAGTACGTTTCTAGGACTACAACTTTCATGAAGATCATCAGTCCAAATTCCAACTAGAACAAGTTCAAAATCAGCCCCCAATTTAGCTCATCATCAAAACTGTTTACGCAGAATCGAATTTTCAGCCTAGTTTGCAAACTTTCTGCAATTAATATACAACGAATCACAGTGCAAGATTTACACCGTTTGAAAGCCCTATGAATCTAGTTTATAAAACAACAAGAATCATTCGAATCCAAGTTATCTATACCAAGTTATGAAAGTTTTACTAAAACTGGTCCAGCATGACTGTTATTCCAATACTACTAACAAATACTTAGTATAAAACTTGAACAAAAGCTAAATAAACTTGAAATTAATAGCAAGAGTTCATAGTACATACCTTAGAAAAGCTTAGAACTATGCTTATGAAGAAGGAAAGCTCACTTTCTATGGTGAGATTTGTCTAAAATTGGAGAGAAAGCTCCAAGAAAATGAAGAACAAAGAGAGAGTAGAGAGAGATAAGGGAGTTCGGTCAAGGGGAAATAAAATGAAAGAGAAATCAGATCCAAAAGGTATAAAAGAAATAAAAGAATAATGGGAGAAAGTGCAACCAATCAAAGCTAGACAAGAGTCAAGCTAGGGTTTAGATATTTGGACATAATAGGTATTAGTTGGCTACAAATAATTAGTGTAAATTCTTAATCATCTATCACTTAGCATTTAGTAAGCTTCATGACATAAATTTTAAAACAAAAGAGAGGAAAGAAGAAGTAGGAGGGCCGGCCATAAAGAAATAAAAAGAGAAGAAAAATGGCCAAGAAAAATAGAAAAGAAATGAAGAAAATAATGAAGACAAGAATGATCAATTATAACAAGACAAAAGTCATGTGAGTTTGTATGCTTTTAATGAAAGGTTGGCTAACTTGGTTGAATTTGATTAGTGAAAATAGTAGTCACTTATCTCCTAGTAATTAGTAAACTTCTTGGCACAAGTTTTAAAGCAAAAATGAAAGAAAAATAGGGAGAGAGGGGCCGGCCATGGAAGGGACAAAAATCAAGTGAGTGAATAAAATTTCTAGGTCAATTATTGAACCAAAGTTCAATTAGTCAAAAGGCTTTAAAATTGGTGAGGTTAGTTAGTCAAAATTAAACACTATTATAAACTAATGGTCCAATAAAATTAATCCAAATTGGGTACTTAGGTGTACTACTTAATCATGAAAGAATCTCATTTACTTAACCTAATTTACTTAAATAATCTTCCAACTAATAAATCAAAATTAACACTAAACCCCAAATAAAGGAAATTCTCTTATTGAATACATTTTTGATCTTGCCCTTTCTTTTTTTTTTCTCATCATTTTATATATATATGTATTTCTTTCTACTAATAGACATAATATGAATTAAATAAATTTTGTACGAATTTCTGGGGCGTCACATGATCAATATTCTGAGAACATTTTCTTCATCAATTCTACCATAAACATTATGGATCCTTATTAGAAAAGGATTTTAAGGGCACAAAGAAAGGATCAACAAATGAAAAAGGGAAAATGGTATTCTGGACTTCATCTTAGTCCACAAATCCACCACAGACAACTGATTTTTGGGTGTTGAAAGTTGCATCTTGTTTACACTCTTTTTGTAGATATATTCAACGTGCTAGCGCAAACTCACTATCCTAAGAGACATTGCAAAGCACAAGGAAAACTTTTGAGGATTGTAGAATCTCAAGAATTCACTTTAATTATTTCAAGTCTTCAAATTTTAGTACAAGTTCGAAAATGGCTTAAGATGGGTTTTTCAATACCTTGTAGTTCATTTTAAGGCACGCTTGGATTATGGAATCTTAAACTTGGTAGGAGGAGCATTTCTTGTAAATATTAGTGTAGGAATTTCTCTTAGTTAGGTAGTTTAATTTCACTTCTTGTAAACAAAACTTTGAAGAAGTTCCATTTTAAGCAACATGTTTGACGAAATGAATAGGGAAGTCTTGAAGCTAATTTCATCCATATATTGAACAATTCTAACCCTATCTCTTTCATTTTTATTCTTGCATGTTTTGTTACTTACATATATGTGCTTAACTTTATTTATACTATGTTTATCTGAGTTGATATTTTCCTAAGTTTAAGATGAAGCTAGTGATATTCTCTGTTGATTAAGTTATTCAAATTGTTATTTGGCTAGGAAACTTGCATTTAACAATAGAAAGTAGTAAATGAAACTCGTGTAGTATCATATGGAAGTAGTAATGGTCATAAGTGGGTTAAGGTTTAAATACCACAATTCATGCATCTAATGAACTAATATATGCAAGTCTTTACCAAGGAAGTAGGAAAGCTCATGTGTTAGTAGTCATCAATTCATAGAGGAATCTATTTTCGAGTATATTTGGATTTGAATCTAAACAAGGGTGGAAATTGACAATGGCCATAAGCTTAACTTTCATATTTTATGACTTGTAATGAATTCTTGACGTAGACAACTTTGTTTCAGTAAGTTTCTCCAGTGTTTGTTTACTTGAATTTAAATTTCTACTTGCTAAGTTGATTTTCTTACCATTCCACCGACTCAAAGTTTGTTTGTCTAGATAATAGAGTGAGTTAGTAGCTTTGGTAATTGTGACAATCATATTTCTTCGTAGGATTGATCCTAATACTCTCCTTATTACAATTGACCGATGCATTTGTGGTATAAGGGGTATTAGCTTAATTTATTACTTGTACGTCTTTTTGAATGATTTAATTGCATATTCAAAATGCAACCACATCAATTTGATAGAATCTGAACTTACAATGGCTATTTGTGTAAGGAATCAAATGCTAGCTATTGATCAAATTGTTAACAAATAGGTCAAAATGTCGTGCCCTAAAAATCGTGGGTAAAAGGGTAGGAGTGGAGTCGTTGACTGTCGTGCCCAAAAAGACGGTCCGATCTCGGTGACCCTTTCGAAAATAAAGGTTTTTAGAAAAATCGTGCATATGTGAGAAAAAAATTAAATTTTAGTAAAAAAGTTTATTTTAAGAAAAATGGTATTTTAAAAGAAAACAAGGCCGGGACTAAAAGTGCAACAGATTTGGCCAAATAATTTTTGAAAAAAGGGTTTTATTTTTAAAATGGAGTCACCACTTGGTACTGAGTTAGGGTGTGCCAAGTCACCCGAAAAAATTATTTAATAAAACAAAAATTAAATTTTTAGAAAAATATTTTAAAACCCTTTTTTGACTCCGGTCTGTGAAAAATGAGAGAAAAAAGGTCCGGGAGTCACATTTGAAGAAAGGGAAGGCAAAGGCTTGCGCCTAAGGCACCCTTTCAACCTAGCCGAGGCTAGTTGCGAGGTTTAATCAAATTTTCCTAAATTAACCCTAAGTTCTATTGCATTTGGATGTATCTAAATAAATGCAAATCTTAAATCTAAATGTGAATATCGAGAGGGTCAAAATGTTCCGTCGAGGCTTAGTCGTAATTATCGCATTAATTGCGAAACCCGAGTCGAGACCTCAAGGGAGTCATGAGTGTCTATGCAAAATGAAATGCAAAAAGAAAAAATAATAATAATATATAATAAGTGAAGAAAGAAGGTGGGTATACAACATGACGGGTATGGGGGACTAATAACTCGTGACTGAATGTCTCTACTCACGGAGGGGGGAACGGCTTATACGCCACCGCTTCCCACGTGAGTAGACGACTATTTCTAGTCAAAACACACAAATGACCTATTTTCTAAGTGAAATGCAACCTAAATGTCATGCACTTGAAGATGTGTCAAAATAAATAAATAAATAAATAATAGTAATAAAAATCATGCAAAATGGAAAGAAGACTAAAAGTGTATGAAGTGAGATGTAAAATGCACACGAGTGGCCCTAACACTAAAATGCCCTAAGGGTCTAGCGTTGGACTAGCCTTTTCTAGGGATTCTCACTAGTTTTGGGCTAGCGGAGAAACGATAAGCCACAACTAACGTTGGACTAGTATGGTGATGGAATAACAATAAAACATGAATTAAATAGTAAAGTATGAATTAAAAGCAAATTAAACATATAAAGACATATAAAATCAAGTAGGAGCACATAACACATAAGCATAATATTCTAGATGCAAAAATCCTAAGGAAAACGGTAAAAGAGATAAACACATAAGCACGCAAAAGCCAAATAAACCCTAACTATTACACTGGGGGGCTTGATTTACAATTTAAGGGGGGAAATTAAAAATGCCCTATCCATTACACTTTCTATCTAAATACATAATTTTTGCTAAAATATAAAAAATGTAGCCTAACTATTACATTGACTAGCTAAATATAAAATATTACACTTTTTGCCAAAATAATGAAATTTGAATTTAAGTAGCATAAAATAAATAAATAAATACGCAAAAAGTATGTAAGCTAAGAAATATATGAAGAAACATGCATAAAAATCACATAAAGGCACATTGGGGCATGTAAAGAGAATTTAACGAACAAATAGGGATACCTCTTTGAAGACCCGGTACAAAAGCTTAGAAACGAACACACAAGTTAAAGGGGGCAACTACTTGATAAAATAAAGAGTAAAATACGACATACTAGCACATTAGAAAAATGTAAATTATAGCAAGTTAGAGGGGGAAAATAAGAAGTAGAGTAAATTAGGGCCAAATAGTAAATTTAAATTAATTGGGGCACAATTAAAAACTTGCACAAGCTTAGGGGCAACAATGTAAATTAAAATCAATTGGGGAGTAAAACAAGAATGCACGCAAGTGGAAGGACCAAGTTGCGATTACTTCAAATTCAATTGAATGAAATTAAACATAAAAAAAGGACAATTTGTGATTAACGAGGACTTAATTGCATAAATTGAAAAGAACTCAAGGCACATGGATAAGATTAAAAAAAAATCTTAAGGAGAAAAAGAATGATTTTTATTATTACATTTCTTTTATTTATATAATCATGTAAGTAAATAAAATATGAAAATGATAAAAACTGAATTAACTAACTAAAATCACCAATTTAACAAGATTAATTCTAGATTAACATCGATCATAAACAAATCACCCACAATAAACTAAATGACAATAAAGATTAGATCAACAAATTCGATTAACCTAATTAACAAAATCAGTTAACTAAATTAAAAAGAACAAACCAAAAAAAAAAACAAAATGAAATGAAAACAGAGAAAAAAAATAAAGTTTAAACTAAAACATGATTAGAGATTAAAAACAAAATTCCCAAAATCCTGAATCCCACCCCACTCAGTCGCTTTATTTCAATTTCAGAACATATTCTCTCGTGTCTTCTTCCCCTTCCCAATTTCTCTATTTCCCTTGTTTCCATCTTTTTGCTCTTTGCTCCATCTGATCTCCCTCCATCTCTCTTTCTGTTTCTCTCTTCGTTCTTCTTCTTCTTTCTGGTTCTCACTCTCTCTACATCTCTCACCTTCATCGTCTCTCTCTCTTTGTCTTGTTCTACTCTCTTCTTCTGGTTCTCACCCTCTCTGATTTTCTTCTCTCTCGCTCTCTAATTTACAACTTTCTCTCATCCTCTCTTCTCTCTTTCTCTGGTCAGTCTCTATCCGATCTCTCTGTGGCCACTTCTCTTTCTCATGCCCTGTCTCTCTTTCTCTCCTTTCACATTCACAGAAACAACATTCAAGATTAATTTCCTTCGAATCGAAGGAGGGAGAGGTGCGTTAATGGAAAGGGAAGGGCGGTTGGCAGTGCACGGCCATGATGTTTTGTGGTATTTTATGGGTTTCTGGAGACAGTAGTTTTGTGGGGTTTATAGCTGATGAGGGAAAAGGGGGGATTCGTGCGTGGTGGGTCGATGGTGGCAAGAATTGGTTGTGATTTTTTACAAGTGATGAATTGCAATTCTGGATTTGGTAGTTTGGTTTGTAATTTGGGTGTGATGATGTTGAAGTAGTGGTGAGTGGAGGGATGTTTCTAGGTGAATTTGGAGCTAATTCTAGATGGGCGAGGGTGTGGTCATGGGTGCTGATTGGTTGGGTTTAAGTTGAGGGCTGACGTTGAAGGGTGAACGCAGGGATGGAATTGGGGTTGGATTGGGGCTGTTGGTAGGAAGGAATTGGAACTGTGAAGCTAGTGAAATGATTACCGGTGGTATTGGGTGTTTGAAGGATGAATTGCTGGTGTGTGTTGTGACTTGCTGGTGTCTGGTTACGATGATGTGTTTGTTTCGGGCCTAATTTGATCTGTGAAGTTGGTGATTTGGGCTGTGAATTGTTGGCTATGATGTTTGATTGTATGGTGATAGAGGATGGACGCTGGGGAGATGCATTGACTAACAGTGGGTGGAAAGGCTTGAGAGCAATTTAGAGAAGAGGAAGACAGGGGAGGACTGTTGAATGGCACATAATGGAAACTGGTTGTGGTCTTGATTAAATTGGTTTGATTTAGGATGTTTGTAGTTGGGTCTTGACCGTGGATCTTGTGTTGTGGTCTATGGATTGTTCTATGATTGTTTATGACTAATTTTTGAGGACTGATTTGGGTTGTTTTTGGTTGGTTTTGGGTTGTTGTGGTGGAACTGATGGAAAGTTTTTGGTTGCTGGTTGTTGGTGGTCTTCGGTGGAGGTTCGGTGGAAGAGGGACGATGGGAAAGAAAAAACTTGTGAGGAGAAATAAACAAAACCAAAAAAAAAAAAAAAAAAAACCCAAGAGCAAGAACAAAAAATAGGAACGACATTGAAGAAACATCTAGAATAAAACTCAATCCAAAATTCTAAATAACAAATACAAACATAATCGGTTTTATCTAATGAAAAGAGAAGGGATTAAAACAGATATGAAATAAAAATAAGGAATTACCTTTCTTGAGGTTGGAACGTAATCTGGTGATGAAGATGAACCTGATGATGAGATGAACAGTAACTCCACGGCAGAGAGTGATGAACAGTAGATCAGCTCTTGAAGGTGGCGGCTTAGTGTGTGTTCTTAGTGTGTAAATATGTGTGTTTTCATATAAAGAATTACAAAAGCAAAAGTGTTTTAGGGTTTTTCTTTTTTTTTCTTTTTTTAAAATCCCTAAGTGGGGTATTTATACTGCACAAGTCTTAACCTCTAAGAAAGGGCTAAAAGACCAAAATGCCCTGACTACAAAAATTACAATTTTATCATTAAAAATCTATTTTCTCTTACAAAAATAATAAAACAAAATAAAAAATAAAAAAAATTAAGAAAAATGTAAATAACAAATTTGTTAATAAAAATTCACCCTAAAAAAGTTAGAAAAATAGTGCTTAAAATCTAAAAATGAATTTGGGACCCAAAAATTGGTGAAAAATGAGTTTGGGATGTGAAATGACAATTTTGCCCTTGGATGACAAAAATTCACAGAAAAATAGCTATTGACCTCAACAAATTATCAAAAATTACAAGTAAGTTTAAAACACTAGAAAATGCATTTTTGACTCAAAATTGGTAAAAATTAATTTAATTTGTAAAATGACGATTTTGCCTTTGGACAATGAAAATTCATAGAAAAATAATTATTGACCTCAAAAGATTACCAAAAACTAAAAATAAGTTTAAAACACTGGAAAATGCATTTTTGACTCAAAATTGGTGAAAAATGAATTTAAACTGTAAAATGACGATTGTGCCCTTGGGCAATCAAAATTCACAGAAAAATAATTATTGACCTCAAAAAATTACCAAAAACTAAAAATAAGCTTAAAACACTAAAAAATGCATTTTTGACTCAAAATTTGTGAAAAGTGATTTTAAATTGTAAAATGACGATTGTGCCCTCGGACAAAGAAAATTCACAGAAAAATAATTATTGTCCTCAAAAAATTACCAAAAACTAAAAATAAGTTTAAAACACTGGAAAATGCATTTTTGACTCAAAATTGGTGAAAAATGAATTTAAACTGTAAAATGACGATTGTGCCCTTGGGCAATCAAAATTCACAGAAAAATAATTATTGACCTCAAAAAATTACCAAAAACTAAAAATAAGCTTAAAACGCTAAAAAATGCATTTTTGACTCAAAATTTGTGAAAAGTGAATTTAAATTGTAAAATGACGATTGTGCCCTCGGACAAAGAAAATTCACAGAAAAATAATTATTGTCCTCAAAAAATTATCAAAAATTACAAATAAGCTTAAAACACTAGAAAATGCATTTTTGACTCAAAATTTGTGAAAAGTGAATTTAAATTGTAAAATGACGATTGTGCCCTCGGACAAAGAAAATTCACAGAAAAATAATTATTGTCCTCAAAAAATTATCAAAAATTACAAATAAGCTTAAAACACTAGAAAATGCATTTTTGACTCAAAATTGGTGAAAAATAAATTTAATTTGTAAAATAACGATTTTGTCCTCGGGCAATGAAAATTCACAAAAACATAGTAATCGTCTCTAAAAAAATCAAGGAAATTAAAAAACATGCTTAAAAAATTAGAAAATTGAATTTGGAACTAAAAATGAGCTAAAATGGTATTCGCGGGGCGAAATTACCATTTTGCCCTTGTGATGGTAAAAATACAAAGAATACTAATTAAATCTAGAAAAATCATAAGAAATTAACAAATTCACAAAAAATTAAAAATATGAATTTACAACCCCCAAAAGCTGATTAAAAAATATTTACAGATAAAACTACTATTTTACCCTCCAAATTATTGAAAAATTAAAATTTGTCCCAAAAAGTGCAAACATGCCCCCCAGTGTTTGAAAATAAATAGTGTGTCAAAATTTGGTGTCTACAGAAAATATTGATTAAGTTGGGAATCAAGTTATAATATGTTGTTTTGTAATTGTGTCATACAATAAGATAAGAAGATCCATCATTAATTGATAATGTGAACCTTCTTTTCGAATGCAAGATTATCACCCCATAGAACCATATTCAATTATCAGGGTATAATTAATCCCAATCAAATCCCATTGATTGAAACTAAATTAATGAATTAAAGAATATGGACCTGAATCAAACGATGCTGATTGAATCCAAGCTATACATTTGATCACTATAGGTGTCACGCCGCATACCCCGAGGAATGGCACCGGCCATGTCTTAGACTAAGTTAGGAAACAAGGTTAATCGATACAAATGACCTTGAACGCAATTTAAGGCTTAAAGAATATGCAATAATTCCCAAAAGAAGATCAATTCATTCCATTAACAAGATACACTATCCATTTACATCTTCCTTGCCCCATCACAAAATAATTGGGGACAAATATATATAACCCAGCCTATACAAAAAATATGGCTATACATTCAATATCTCAAAAATAACCTCTTCTATGTCAAATACAAAGAGTATAACTTAAGAGGCCCAAAAGTAGTCCCAATCTCCTTCTACAAAATCATCAGCTGCGGGGTCAAACAATGGGGTGAGTGACAAATCATCCCGTAATTAGTAAATAATCTCTTCGAGGCTTGAGATCGTTACACGTATACATATAGTTTTCAAATGGCAAAACAACTGTACATCTCATTTATAAACATATGTGGTCAATAAACAAACATTTCACATTATATCATAAGACATGCCATCAAACAATTAGAGCTCATGTAATTAGTGGTCAATGACCCTGGATATCTAGTTGTTAACTACTACCCGGTTAACACGGTTCAATGCCCAACTTTCACCCGGTTGGTCCGGTTCAAAACTAACTTTCATCCGGTTAGTACGGTTCAAGGGTCTACAGATCAAACACCATATTAAGGAACTAGTCCCGTCGAAGCCATTTCTTACAAGAGCTCAAGCATTACATTATTCAAACAATCATCAATGACCCACGTATTTACATTTCATGGAGAAAACGTAAAATAATCAAACTCAAGCCAATTGCATAGAAAATAATATTTCAAAGCTTTACAGTTGTCAACTATACTTTTTCGACGGCAAAGAGATTCACAGACTACTTACCTCGATCAAGGCTAACTCGAAGACTAGTTTAAGTAATCCGAGTAGGGGAAGTCATCGTCCTCGCCTATAACACATAAATAATGCTCAATTATAGTCTTACTCTATAAATAAATCTTGTATAAAGCCTAATCCTAGACTTATACACACGAAACAAAACAAAGACCCCAACCAAAAGTGTGATCCGCGAGTGGACCAAGGTGATCCTCGCCCGCGGATCACAAAGTGCACCCGCGGCTCCCTTCAGCAGGTCGAGCCGTGGGTAGACAGTAACGAGCTGTGGTGAACAGTAACGAGCCGCGGCTATGGCTTGCCCTGTGGCTCGCATCCGAGACGCAGATTCGATCACAGAATGAGGCCAATCCAGTCGTGATTCCATCTGCAACGCGTATGGGGTCACGACTGGCATCAGAAAAGGACTAGCAACGACCTGCAACAACCCAAACTCACACCCAGCACTATTCACTTTCATCAAGTTCGAACCAAACACCAAAACAACTCCAAAATGACATAATATGACAAAGAAACACTATATTTACACAATCTATAACATATATCATGAATCACAATCAAAGATCACACATAAATCCTCAAGGTTCATGACTCAATTCTACCATAGCAAGGCAACACTCACAATCATCAAGACTTGTTCATTATCTCACTTACACACACCAAAGCATACTAATATCAAGGCCAATAAAGCATAAGAAACCCAAACTTATCAATCATCTACTTACACTACCAAACCATACATACTAAAGCCAAAGAAGGAAGATGGATTTGGGGAAAAATTTACCTTGGTTGAAGCTTCAAAATTCTCTCTACTAGCTCCCTTTGAGATATGAGAATGGGGCTTTTCAATGCCTTAATCAAAGAAAAAGGGAAGGCTTTAGAGAGGAGAAGAAGAAGGAAAAATTGGGGAAGAAGAGTGACGAATAAAGAAATGCCCTAAGCCTTATTTGGGAAAATCCATTTGAAAAATTGCACATAAGCCCCTTGTCAATTACAATTCACAGAGTTACCCAAAAGGTCTTAATTACTAAAATGCCCATGGTATTACTATAGGGCCACCTTCTTAAGGCCAACATAGTTCTAAGAAAAAAGAAGAAAAATTTCCCAAGATGGAACTCAATTTTTTTACTCGTTATAACTTTTATGATACAAAATAGGCCTTCTATAGGTTACTAAAAAATCTATGTGGAAAGTTCTAATCAAATACAATTTAAAACAAGTACAAGGATAATTTTCGTTATCCATTGCCAAATAGCGAGGGATCTACTCAATAAAACCTATGGGTAGCTACTTGAAAGATCAACTAGCAGCAACATTTTGGAGAAGCAGCCGCAAGCAACAAGTTCTAGCAATTGAAAATAGCCAAATGCAATTCGCAACTTCTCTGTGGTTCTGCCTTTTAGTTTCCTTCTTCAATCCTTGAGTTCTCCAAATTTTCCAACCCTTGATGTTGTATCAATATCAACTCCTATATGTCCTTTTGATTGCCTTTATCCATGAGCAATCTCCTCCTATGAGAATTTGAATGTGATTCATAAATAATTTTTGGCCATTTCATGATGAGATGAGCCTTTTAGACCCTTCAAAATGCATAGGTAGTTGAATGACTTAGGTGAAGCTTCTATGGTTAGAACCCAGGCTACCGGTATCATATCATACTCTCCCTCTTTAAAATGATTCAGTCTTGAATTGTTAGTTCAATGTAGATAAATGGTATGATGTCTCCTCATAAGGTAAGTCTTTAGCTAGATGCTCATGATGCACCTCTCTAGCTTCAAGTATTCTTCCATTCTTCCAAGACATTATACAAGAGCTCTCCATTAATAGATGCTTCAATGTACTCCTGCAATTGTGTTTCAATGTCAATCTCATTACACTTCTCTATTGATGGTGTCTCAACTACTTTATGCTCCTCAAACAGTGGGTTACAACTTCAATTGACTCCTCCATGTCAGGAAATCAACATGCCTAATAAATAATTGACACAGTGGAATTTAAAATTAATTTCTAAGTAGGATCATTCAATTATATATACAAATAGAAATGTACCTTTTGATGACGTAATAAAATGAATTAATTTGATCAAAGATACGCGATGTCAACCACAGCCTGCATACGTGTCCGGCCTCTAAGGTATCCACACGAACACCTTCCTGGGATCCTCATCAGGATTGATCAACACCAGGTGAATATGCTAGATCCACTTGACACAGCCACCAAAACGAAGAAAATTGTATAAAGAAAAAACTCTTTTTCTCTCTCTAGTTTTCTACCGATTATATTGTATATGTCGTATCACATCTTAGTAGTTGAGGACTTATTTATAGAGTAATAATTAAGACATCTTGTCCTAACAAGAATTCAAGTAATAGGTAACCCTTACCTTATTAGGATATCTTACCAAATAAGATATTTAGTAGGTTTTAATTTCCTTAAAAAAGGAAACTCTTCCACTACTATAAATTAGCTCTATTTATCAATAAGTCCTTAGAATTAATTATCTCACAAATTAATCCTATAATTATCACATAATTATTTAAATCAATTTAACCCAAGAATTAGTTCTATTGTGTGTGATCCTTTAGGTTCCTAATTAATTGGCAATAAATATAAATTATAATCTTAGAATTAATTGGCTTTAGTACAAAACCAACAACTCCCACTTGGACTAAAGTCAATGTAGTCACAAGGATTCTAAGATTGGATAAATTAAACAACTTTAATTTATCATTAATCAAAATTAATTAATTTATATTTATAGATCAAGATTAGGCCTCTAGCCAGGCATCATGACCACCCAAGTGTTAGGAAAGTCAAGTGATTGACTTCACCTATCCATGAACCAGATTTCAGTGTAATTACCATCCTTTCACCATACTATATCTCAAATTAGTACAAAGAGTAAGGTGTAAGTGCCAACTCTTAATGTACTAATTATTATTATTTCTTGTTCCCGAAATTCAACTCTCTTTTCAATAAATTTAGAACTTTTCTAAATTATTGACTCGTTTGCAAACATTTTTGAGTTGATATTTCAACAAGTGTGGCCACAATAGGGATATACTCTCCACTATTAGGAAGTGGTGAATCCTATATTGATCATAAACTAGCAATTCGTGCTTCTTATTATACTCAACTTCTATTGTACACATAATCAATTACGGATTATGGACTAATAGAGTTAAAGTAAAACAATCCACACTAAAGATACTCTTATGATCTCAAGTCAAAGGATCATTACACTACTGTCACAGTAGATATTATACTATTAGCATCTCAAATAGGTAACCTTATAGAAATCTCTAGGCGGATCAATCCAATGAATTTGTTCTCTGACAATCCACCCATATATCATCATATATGCTAATCTATCCGCATTAACAATGTCCTTGATATTGTTAATACTATGATTCAGAGATGCTTTAAGAATAATAAATATTATTCTAAGGACTTTATCATTAATAAAATAAATATATTTCAAAATGATAAAATGTCCATATCAATTATTAATGCATAAACAATAATCAAACATAACAAATTATGAAATTATAAGTTATCTTCCACTTTGACTAAAACCAACTATTCATGTACTTTAGACAGAATGAATACACATGACTATCATGTTTCTTTTGGGATAATGGCTTAGTCAATGGATTAGTCACATTATCCTCAATGGGATTCTTATCTATCTTTATATCGTTTTTACCAATTATTTTCTTAAATAAATAGTATAGCCAAAATACTTATTTGGATCATAGATGAGACCATAAGTTCAATAATGAACTTCTAGATCCAACTTCAGCTTCCAAAGCTTTAAAACACTTGGCCTTTGTTGTAGAATCTATTGTAGCGTCTAACTTAGAACTCTTCTAATTAGCAACACCACTATTCAAGGTGAACACAAGTATAGATTGCAATCTATTATCTTAAATAATTAAATATTTACAACTATAAACCCATACACTTCTAAAGTGTGAACTACCATAAGTTAAGAATAATCCATTAGTTCCTTTTAAGTACTTCAAGATATTCTTGAACAACCATCCAGTGAGACTTACCAAAATTAGCTTGATACTCGCTCATAACACTTAGAGCATTGGAGACTATTAGGTCTTGTACATAGTATAACATACTTTATAGATCCTATTGCAAAAGCTTAGGGATCTTTTGCATGCTACAATCTCGACAGGTGTCTTAGGACACATGTCTCTCGAAAGGATAATTCCATGTCATACAAAAATCCTTCCTTTGAGTGCTCCATGCTAAACTTCATTAACATCTTGTCTATGTACATAAATCGAGAGATCAATCAACCTCTTAGATCTAATTTTCCAAAATTGGTTGTTTTTGTCCTAATGTTTTATGCGCAAATTCTTAGACAGTCATACCTTTCATTGTTTTAAAGCACATGTATATGGTTTCTCAATAACAATATGTCATGCACATAAAGTGTTAAGAAAAATCAATTCTCCCACTCACCTTCTTGTATACACAAGGCTCATCTTCATTTTTGAGAAAAATCAAACTCTTTGACCATCTCACCAAAATGAATGTTCTAACTCCTTGATTTGTAAGTAATCATATTATTGTTCATGTCAATCTTTCTTTCAAAGATTGTCTTGCACCCTATGAGTTTTATTCTTTTGGTTGGTTTGACAAAGGTCCATACCTTGTTGTTAGACATGGAATCCATTTTGGATTTTATGGCTTTACTCCACTTCAAAGAGTCTACACATGACATGGCCTTTTCGTAGCAAGTAGAACCGTCATCAATTATGACTAGCACATCATTCCTCTCACATATGGAAAATCCATATTTTCCAGGACTATGATGTATTCTACTAGATCTACAAAGATCTTGTGTAATTTGAGTTTCCAATTGTGCCTCATCAGTATGTGGCTTAAGCTCAGGTTCCGATTGTTGATAATTGTTAATTTGTGGTTTTTGAATTTCTTCAAACTCTACTTTACTCTCACTACCTCTTTAAAGAATAAAGACTTTTCTAAAAAAATGGCATGTCTCGAGACAAACAATTTTGTTCAAGACTTGTTGAAGTAGTATGCTAAACTTTCTTTAGAATACCCCACAAACAAACATTTATAAGACTTAATCACAAATTTGTCTGATGTGATTCGCTTCACATAAGCAAAATATCTTCAAATTTCATGTGACTAAGAATTAATTTCTTACCATACCATATCTTATATGAGGCGCTATCAATCAATTTTAGTTGGAACTCAGTTGAGTGTATATGAGACGATTTTTAAGGCAAATTTAAAACTAGATTAGAAGTGTAACATGGCTCATCATGGAATGTGCCATATCCAATAGGGTACAATTCTCCTCTTTTAGACATTTTGAAACTCGTGACTCAAGTATGCTCCACCTCAATCACATTTCAGTGTTTTAATACTTTTGTCAAGTTGTTTCTCTACTTCAGGCCTAAAGGCCTTGAACTTTTCAAAGGTTTCGAATTTATATCTCAGTAAGATACACATAATCATATCTAAAATGGTTATTTGAGAAAGTGATGAAGTATAAAAAACTACCTTTAGCATGGATCGGTATTGGATTACAAACATTAGTATGTATATACCCAAAAAGATCACTAGCACATTCACTTTTTCAATAAAAGATGTCTTGGTCATTTAAACAAGTAAATAAGATTCGCATGTCTCATAAAATTTATAATCGAATGACTCCAAGAATACAACTTTATGCAACTTGGATATACATTTCTCATTTACATGATCAAGTCTACAAATACTAAAGGTATGATTGTTTCATAATATCGAATTTTTGTCTCTTGACGTCTATGTTGAGAATGGACTTATCAAAATCTAGAATATTTAAACCATTGTTTAATAAACTAGTAATACTTAGAACACCATTATGCAAAAAGAACAACATTTATTCTTTTGAGCAATGGTAAATCTATCCACATCTAATGCAAATATAGATATTATGTTCTTTGTAAGCACTAGAATATGCTAGCAATCTTTTAATTCTAAAATAAGCCCATTTGGCAAAGTAAGTGTATAAGTCCCTACGGTTAATGCAACAACTATTGCTCCATTCTCACATGTAGTTCGACTTTTCCTTTGCCTATAATCTACTATCATTAAGACTCGCATACTTGAGCAAATATGGAATCTCCATTTGGTATCTAATACCAAAGAGTCTTAATTAGTAGATATATTTATCTTAGTCATAAACATTCTAGAAGTCAAAGTCTGACTAAGCCTTATCAACTTCTAAGTCTTAAGACGAGCCATACAATACCCTTTCCAATACTAATTGTTTCTATATTAGAAACACGTGCCTATAGACTTGTCTATTTTGATCACACTTTTATACTTTGCCATGGCTATATAGGCCTTCTCAAGACTAGCCATGGGTTTCCCCTTGACAAGTAATAAAGTGTTCCTTGATTCCTAGACAAATTGCTCTTTAGATATCTTATATCTATCGGTCCTAGATCGTGTATCAGACAACTTTTTGAGATGCACAATCATGAACTAAGCATTCATCATTTTATGATGTTTTTATAACTTAGGAGTTATATACACCACTATGATACAAGCAACAGTATCATTATTGTATTTACGCATCTCGTATGCATCTTTCATTTCCTAACTATCATGTGACTTGAGACATATGGAATCAAGGTATCAAAAACACAGGCCTATGCTTGAGAACCATTCTTGAGTTTTATACTAGTCCAAGAATTCATATTAAAATGGAGTCCTGTAAGGTGGGTAATGTGTTCACGTAATTATACATTCTACAATTAGAAAATAAAGATAGAATATGACTTTATATTTATGCAATAAACAAAACCAAAAAGAAAATATATTGACATAAAAATTTTGGTTTTGCTCCCACTATTTTATTCAAATTAATATCCCTCAAAATTGATTCGAGAAGTTTTATAAAATTCTTAGTGGGCTAGGATCCCATTTTGATTATTTTTAATCTTGAGTTAACTCAACAAATGAAAAATAATTTCAATAGGCAGGTAACAATTACCAATTATAACTTTTGTAACTCCTAGATAGTTAGGTATCAACTCTTCATACACATATCACATTTGTCTCCTAACTCGTTATCTCAAAGACATATGACCTTGAGTTAACTCAAGAAGTCACTGGTCTTTGTTAAATTAGACCCAATATTTAGAGATCACATCTCATAATATAAACATATTCTAGGTAGAATAACCTTGAGTTAGCTCAACAAGTTATCCGAACAAGAACTGTTTAAATTATAATAATGGAAGGCAACTATTCACGATTTAATATTTTTAATTAAATCAAAACTATTATTTAGAGATCATATCTCATCGAAGACATATTCTAGGTAGAATAACCTTGAGTTAGCTCAACAAGTTATTCTAACAAGAATTGTTTAAATTATAATAATAGTTATGATATATTTCTTTTATTTAAATCAAAACCATTATTCAAAGATCATATTTCATAGCAACAAATATTCCTCGTAGAATAACCTTGAGTTAGCTCAACAAGTTATCCTAACAAGAATTATTTATACTATAATAATGGAAGTGATCTAAATTAATTTTTAATTTTTTAATTGAGGGATAAATTATAGCTCATCGTGCACATATATCATATATGAAAATAAATATTTGATCAAATAAAGCATACAATATGCAATAAAATAAATCACATTATTTTGTCAAATATAAAATTCACATATGATCTGTTATTCAAATAAAATAGATCTCACTATTTTATTAAATATAAACAAATATATTATTCAAATAATCACATTAAAAGAATATATAAAATTCAGTCATGAATCTATATGTACATTAATTCTAATCACATTAGAATTGATTTAATTGAATAATTTGAGAAGTTTTTGGGTAAAAAAAAATTAATTGAACAAAATTATTAGGCAAGGAAAACAAAGAAAGGAATGAAAATCAGGGGCCCAAGCGCAAAAAAGGAAACTATTTCCTTTTCTGGGTGGTCAAAAAATGCACTTTGACTTGAATTTTTTTTTTATAAGTGACGTCCGTCAAATGACGTCTGTTTGGGCATTTGTTTCCTCAGCCATGGCAAGCGCGTCACCCACGCGCTTTGGATAGATTTTTTTTTTTTTTTGGGCGTTGTCTACTGACGTCGTTTGTTGCTTAGGGCTTCCCTCCTTCATTACGCGCCGTCACCAATCCTCTCCTCCTCCTCCTCCATAGAGCTTCCCTGGCCAAATCACATCCGGCCAAGGTCCGATCTGCCTATATCCGTTAGGACCAAGCTCTAGCCGGTCTGAGGTTGCCGCAACCACATCTGGCCATCGTCGAGTGAGGGCGGTCGCGACTATTTGCAATCAGCCGGATCTGGATTTGGCTTTGGCAGTTGTTTGGCCATAACTTTTCTTGGCCATCACCCGACGAACATCCGGCCAGAAAGATTCCGGTCAGATATCATCCAGCTGCCGCTGCAGTGACCAAATTTCTCTAGTCACAATCACTTGGCTGCATCAACGCCGGACTATGCTTTGGACTTTGCTCTGGTCACGATTTTGGTCGCATGGCCAGAGGATATCGCCGACAGTCTCCTAGCCGTCGTTTTGGCAGATTTGCAGGTTCGGCCAAAGACCTTTTTCGGCTGTTATGCTGCAAATTTTGTTTGTTTTTCGGCCAGAAATATTCTCGGCGCACTGCCCAATTTTTCTTTTTATTTTATTTTTTGGAACATTCCTTTACAAAATTCAGAAAACTAAAATTTTCAATAATTTTTTATTAACAGTAACTAAAATTAAATTTTCAAAATTATTTTTGTGAATTTCTGTAGGAAGAAATTTTCCAAAAAAAAAAAAATTTCATTAAAATTTTTTGTCCAACAAGACAATGAAAATTTCAAGAAAAATTCATTCAACTATTTTGAAACAAATTTTAACATATAATTTCTCAAATTCATCAATTAAATCATACGTGCATATAAACAAATTATTCATGACAACATATAATGTATAGATAATCAAAACATGTTGCTTTGATATCACTATTAGGAAATCAACATGCCAATAAATAATTGATGCCGTGAAATTTAAAATTGATTTCTAAGTAGGATCATTGATTATCTATACAAAATAGAAACGTACCTTTTGATGACGTAATAAAATGAATTAACCTGATCAAAGATACGCGATGTCAACCATAGTCGCACACGTGTTCGTCCTCTAAGGTATCCACACGAACACCTTCTTGGGATCCTCATCAGGATTGATCAACACCAAGTGAATATGCTAGATCTACTTGACACGCCACCAAAACGAAGAAAAATGTATAAAGAAAAAACTCTTTTTCTCTCTCTAATTTTCTACCGTTATATTGTATATGTCGTATCAAATCTTAGTGTTTAGAACTTATTTTTAGAGTAATAATTAAGACATCTTGTCCAAATAGAATTCGGTAATAGGTAACCCTTACCTATTAGGATATCTTACCAAATAAGATATTTAGTAGGTTTTAATTTCCTTAAAAAAGGAAACTCTTCCACTATTATAATTACTCTATTTATCAATAAGTCTTTAGAATTAGTTATCTCACAAATTAATCTCATAATTATCACATAATTATTTAAATCAATTTAACCCAAGAATTAGATCTATTGTGTGTGACCCTTTAGGTTCCTAATCACTTGGCAATAAACATAAATTATAATCTTAAAATTAATTAGCTTTAGTACAAAACCAACACTCCAAAGGTGGCATACCATCTCCTCTTGATGCTTGCCTTGGTGACAAATCATCTTCCCCTTTAGCTCCTCAACATCATGAACTCTTTCTTCTTGAACAACAATAAGAACTTCAGCATATCTATTCAAAATACAAGTGATGCAATCATCCATAATAGCTATATTACACTTCATTTTTGCCTCCAATATAGGATCGGGAAATTGTCCTCTTGAACTTAGTTTTTAGGTTTCAAGAGCTTCTTTAGCTTGATGATGCAAAAATAAAATTATGAATCCTCAACAGCATGTTTTTAGGAGGACTTGACCCTTTTAATGTGCCACAACCTTGAATCCAAATGCTTCAACTTTATATTTATAAAATCAAATTGATCTTGGAGTTCCAGCATAAACTGCTTAAAATCTTCACTCGTGCTTGATGATCTAATTTCTAATTTCTTCATGCCAAAATCTGATAACAACTGATACGGAACCACAAAATTGAATACCAAGGAACGTTTTGAAATCAGGACACAACTCATTGAATAAAATTGACATCAATTAAACTTGTCAAGAGTAACTAATTTGTGGAGTTTGGATGCCTTGAATCCAAATAAATTTGTTCAAATCAACTCACTAAGTATAACTAGACCCCAATCCAACTAGTGAAAAGCAGCCTCGAAGATAACAATAGTGGACCTAGATCAAACCCTTTGAATTGAACCTAAGCAAATTGATTAGGCCACCACAAGTTTCCTTGACAAAGTCAAATCTAGTTCTTACTGAAAAACCAAGAAGAAATCTTCTCACAAGAATAAAAATCTCTCCATATTATTGATAAAAGATGTGTGTAAGGTTGGTACAAAAGTCAGTCTTATATGGACATAAAGTTACCTAAAGCTCTACTTAAAGAATAATCTTAGACACAAATTAAAACTTATACAAGTTCCAAAAAGTTAAAATAGAAACTAACTAAAAATACCGCATTCTAGAAGAAGCCAAAAGCATGGGCTAGGCCCATTGGATCCGTGGCATTTTAAACCAAATTTTAAGTCCGTGGGTCTGGATCTTCAAAGCCCATTCCTAGGCCTTCTTTTCAAGTCTACTTCAAAAACACTGAGATTAGTCTTTTAAGTCTTCAAAAACCCTCAGATAAATAATCATTCTTGGTGATACATCGACTTCAACTCGAGCATCCTCTTTTAGTTGCACCGTTAAGATCAATGCTTGCAGAGTTTGCGTCATTCGCTTGCTTCTCAATGTTGTCACTGGATCTTCCATCCCGTGTAAAGGTTTAGAGACCAATAATGTTTTTCGTAAAATATTTAGGATAATGAAGAAAAACTATTAGAGACCATTATCTGTTTCTTACAAAATGTTTAGGGACTAAAAAGTCAAGAAAAAAATTTAAAACCATTATAGTTTTATTTAAAAATTTGTGAACTAAAAAAATACTTTGTTTGTATGGCTGTTTATTGGGATATTTTTTTAAAATATTACTATATAAAAACTTTTTTTTTCTATAAATGTGCACATGAGATTGAAAAAAAAAATAGTTTAGAAAGGCGCACATAGTCCTTGACGGACCTATTTTTGACAAACAATTCCAAACAAACGAACCTAAAGCCGTTTGCCCTCAAATAAATTTATGGAGCATATGATGATGGAGTCAAACACTTAATTTCTGCTTTGCATTGAGTTGCAAAAGCATTTCTGCTTTGCATTGAGTTGCAAAAGCATACAGCAGAGCACAAGAAAACAAATGGAGAATTTTTTGTTTTTTAATTTTAGTTCGAATCTATATTATAATATTATGAATTGTCCACAGTGAAAGATTACCAACATATTGTTAGGGCCTATTCTGAATATCTTTTTTCTATCTAATTTTAGCTTCTAATTTTAGAAAATCTATTTTGTGATGTTTTCAATTCCTTTTTTTATTGTATTTTTGGATTTTTTAATCTAAAATTAGGAGGAACTAATTTTTATCTTTTTTAAAATAAGAAATTATTGAGAACATGCCCTTAGACTATATACAAACTCAAATGCTTTTGGAATTTGTACTCAAAATTTCTTCTTTTTTGATTTTGTAACCTTTTCCCAAACCCCTATACACACACACACACACACTAGAACAAGGCCTAGTAAGTTAAAAAAAAAAATTGGATAGATATATATTGAGAATATCATGATTTTTTTTTTCTCAGTTATTGCTCTCATACCACACGTATTTTCCCCTTCCATCATGTTTTTATACTATTAGTCGCGCTTTCAGATTCAATAGTCGGTCCAACAACATGCATGTTTGATTTATTCCCCCCCAAACGGCCAAACCCAAAGCACATCCAAATTGCCCTTGCTGATGGTTTGGCTTCTTTTACCATTTCAAACTGTCAACGGTCAATATTCAAATCCCTCCGCCCTGCTTCTGATCTTTCTATTCCCCCTTTTCTCTTCCTCTCTCCCTCCCAAACACGTAGTCTTGAATGTTTCTATGTTTAATCTTCTAAGTTGACCGCGCAATCTTTTTTAAGGTTCTATATATAAATTATATTCCAAAATTCAAAAATTCACAGCCTAGATAACTAGTTGCTAAAACACCTGCTGATCAAAATCTTCTTTTGATATATTAACGTTCCTTGGTTAGTTGAAAACACACCTGCTGATCAAAATCTTCTTTTGATATATTAACGTTCCTTGGTTCTTTTAACTTTGATTTGAAAACAATGATTTTGTCATGGAGGAAGAGAAGGGCAGCAAGACATGCTGCAAAGAAGCAAAATTTAGAGCTAGTTTCCAACATGAAGCTAACAATTCCTAGCCATTTTCGTTGTCCCATATCGTTAGATTTGATGAAGGATCCGGTAACCTTATCGACAGGGATAACGTATGATCGTGAAAGCATTGACAAGTGGATAGAAGCTGGGAATAATACTTGTCCTGTCACTAACCAAGTCTTGAGGAGTCTAGAGCCATGTGCCAAATCACACCTTAAGGATGATGATACAAGATTGGTGTGTTGATAACAGATCTTATGGGATTGAGAGAATTCCTACTCCAAGAATACCGATTAGCTCATACGAGGTCTTGGAGATTCTTTCGAATATAGAGGCTGCAACAAATCAACAGGACATAGAAGGGTGCAAAGAAATGGTACTGAAGATCAAGGCGTTGGCAAAGGAGAATGAGAGAAACAAGCGATGCATTTTGGCTAATGGCACTAGTGGAGTCCTAGCAGCCACATTTGAGGCCTTCTCAAAGTTTCCTTTCGATAGAAGTGTTGCCCTTTTGGAGGAAATCTTGTCAGCTTTAACAACATCAATACCGCCTCGTGATGGAGAGGCAAAATCTTATCTCCGATCAAATTCTTTACATTGCATGGTATGGTTTTTGAAGAATGGAAATTTGTCAGGACAAAGAAATTCTGTTTTAGCATTGAATGAGATTGTCTCATATGATCAGCAGAAGATCGACGAATTATCAGAAATTGAAGGTTCTATTGAAGCCTTGGTTAAGCTGATCAAAGAGCCTATTAGTCCTAGTACTACAAAAGCTTCATTATTGCTCATGTATCGTATACTTTCAAAGTCATCTTCCTGTGCTAACGCGAAGGTCATTCCGAGGCTGGCTGAAATGGGATTTGTCGAGATTCTATTGGAGATGCTTGTAGATTGTGAGAAAAGCATATGTGAGAAGGCATTGGGAGTTTTGGATGAAATTTTCAGTTCTGATGAAGGGAGGGAAAAAGCTTACGTCTATGCTTTGAGTGTGCCTGTTTTGGTGAAGAAACTATTACGAATTTCAGATTTGGCTACTCAGTTTTTAGTTTCAATCCTCTGGAAGCTTGGAAAGAATGAAAAAAGTGAAAGAAAAGATGTTCTTGTTGAAGCA
This sequence comes from Mitragyna speciosa, assembly GCA_024721245.1. Classification (NCBI taxonomy): domain Eukaryota; kingdom Viridiplantae; phylum Streptophyta; class Magnoliopsida; order Gentianales; family Rubiaceae; genus Mitragyna; species Mitragyna speciosa. The sequence goes on from CM045564.1 coordinate 11,577,687, forward strand.
CTTCAAATGGGAGCTTTCCAAAAGCTCTTGTTGCTCTTACAAGTTGGTTGTGCTGAAAGAACAAAAGAGAAGGCAAGTGAGCTGTTGAAGTTGATGAATCTGCATAGGGATACTGCAGAATGTATAGATTCTTTAGACTACAAGAATCTCAATAGACCTTCTTAAATTTAGAGACTAGAATAGATAGTGCCACAGCATGCAGTATTTGTCAATAATGTAAAATTCACTGTATAAAAATAGGGAAACGATTCTCTGCATATATGTACTTTTGTGAAAATATATACTTCTTTGATGCAAAGAGTACTGGAATCTTTATGGAGCTCCTTTTGACATTCTTGAGTAGTTCTTCTAGTCTGACAATTTTTTAGACAATTATAAGTAGCAATTTGTCTATGCCAATTATTATTGTTTTCACTTTCACATTTGTTAATTTTCATATTGGGTTAATAACATCTACCTCCCCTATAGTTTGGCTAAATTGCTAAACAAATCTTTGGCTAAATTGCTAAACAAATCTTGTAGTTTGACTAAACTACAGTCTAACCATTTGAATCACCAAGTTTATCAAATGCCTCCTAAAAATTACAAACGTTTATGAAATGCCCTTGTCCCGTTAAATTTGACAGAAAATATACTTGCATCATAGAACTATTTGATTGAAAATCCAAACCTTTTTTTAATTTTGAGTAATTACATTTACCTCCATTGAAGTTTTTCTAAATTTTGAAACAATTTGTATGACGTTATTTTAATTAGATAGTACCAATAATATTCTTTGTGAAATTCTCAATATGCTTATTAATCATTGATCCTTTGCTACTCTTCTTACAGACTAAAATCAAAGTAACAAAAATTTTAATTATCTAGTATTATTGATATTAAAATTTCGGCCATTATTAATAAATACTAGACACAAATAGCCTTTTTTATGTATATTTGCATGTCACCAAATTTTGTTTCTTAAATACAATAAATTTCTAATAATTTTTTAAAAATATAGTCTAATTTCACTATTGTGTCACTATCACTTATTAATACAGCCAGCAATAGTTAAAGGTTAAAAGTAAAATTTCATTGAAGAAATTTAGAAATTAAAACATAATCTCAACTTAAACTCATGATAAAGTCTTTTCTTAATTAGCAATTGTTAAAGATCAAAAGTAAAATTTCATGGAAGAAATTTAGAGATTAAAACATAATCTCAACTTTAAATTCATGATATAGTCTTTTCTTAATTTGAAATACAATTTCTTTTTATACATAAATCAAACTAATTCTTCTTTTAGAGATTAAAACAAAAACTCAACTTAAAATTCGTGATAAATTTTTTTCTTAATTTGAAATATAATTTCTTTGAACACATAAATCAAATTAAACTTTTTTTAGATATTAAAACAAAATCTCAACTTTAGATACATAATAAAATTTTTTCTTAATTTGAAATACAATTTCTTTTTATATATAAATCAAACTTAATCTTCTTACTTGTACACAGAAAAATTAACAGGTTCGTACCGGATCCGGGCACAAACCCAAATTGTTGACAAGCCTAAGCTAATGTATTCTGCTTATTGAACAAGATTTTATAGTCACTCGATGACTCCTGGATAGTGAGGGCGTTCTTGAGGTGATCTCACAGTTCCTATGAGGGTGAGGGTATCTGAATGGATATTGGTTTGGTCGAAAAGATTATGAATCGATTCACAAGTTTAATCCAATTGTCTTGATTTCTATTGGTAATATAACACAAACCCATATGTGTTCCCTTTTCTATATATATTGTCTATATGTGTGTGTATATTATTTGTCTCTGTGTGTGTCTACATACACCACAAACTCACCTTTTCCCATAAGGTTTTTATCACTTTACTCCTTCAAAGTATACCTCAACTATCAATTTAGTCCTTAACTTTAACTTTTAGTCACTTAACCCCCTGAACTAATGGTCAAACTAACGGTCAAGTGAAAAGACATATTTAGGTCCAATTTAACTACAAATTTTATCACTTTGCCCCCTTAAACTATACCACAATTATCAGTTTAGTTTCTAATTTAGTTTTTAGTCACTTAACTCCCTGTACTAACGGCCAAATTAATGGTCATGTAAAAAAAACACATTTTGACCCAACTTAATTACAAAAGGGACAAATATGTCCATAAAACCCTAAAAAATAAATTCACCTCTAAATTGCGAAGGGACAAAAATGCCCATAAAATCTTTAAAAAATAAAATTTACCTCTAAAAATGCCATTTATGAAGTGGCGAGACAAAAATAAGTAAGAAAAAATGCAAAAAAAGAAAAAGGAAAAAAATTGAATGACATTGCTTATTATGCATCCATCTAAAAAACATGCATGCTCTCATAGTTTGAAAAATTACAAAAACAAAAGGATTATCGAAGAAAAAATTTTACTAATACAAAACTTGAGAAAAATATATTTTGTAATGGAACAATTATAAAATTTTCCTTCGATTATCTTTGCTGCATGCAAATAGTTGATAAAATTTCACACTTTTATCTCATTAGATTTACAATGTCTTGGACAAGATATTACACAAAATACGAAATTTGTAAACAATTTAAAAAAATAGAAGAGAGAAGAGCATTTTAGCCTTTGTTTTATAAACATGAGTGGAGGATATTTTTGTATGTGCTTTGAATCAACCAATGGACTTAAGTGACTAAAAATTAACATTAAGGACTAAATTGATAGTTGAGGTATAATTAAAGGGGGTAAAGTGATAAAAACCCTTTCCCAGAGTCTAACTTGGACGAGTGGCCATTAGCTTTTAATTTAATTTTTTTCCCATGCTGCTCACTCGCCATTCAGTAAATGAACCTTCGGAGGAGGTGATTTGTTTAGCACAGGATCCTCTCCCTCTCATTTGACAAAGCTTACGAGCAATTTATCTCCTTCTTGATATTAGATAAATGAGTAACTAACATCCATCTTGTTCGGTGTGTGCTAATGGCCTTACCTTGTTGGATGACATCAAAAAAGAAACTTGAATAGTTCCCCCTTTTGAAATTTTTTATTTGGTTTTATTTTTTATACTTTTTGTACATTTAATTTTTATTTGGTTTCATTTTTTTTTTATACTTTTGCTATGATATATAGCATGAAATTGATACATATTTGTTAACACTTTTAAGAATGTATCTTTTCCTTTTATCTCTCACAATTTCTTTCGCTCTCCTACTTTCTAGAATTGATATCTTAACTACAGACTGCTATATGAATCAATCAAGTGCTAAACTTTAATCATTATATATTTATTTTTGGTTTCGTTTTTAGGGAAACAGTTTTATAAAATTTTTTGAGTATTTTTTTTTTTTTTGGTTAGAAACGCATTAATATTGTTAAACGGGAAAAATCATATTATCCTAGAGAATTTAACGACAATTTTAATTTTCATGAAATTAAACTTAAATCTATGCTTTTATTTTAATTTTAGTTAAACTATTATGTAAAATATCTGTTTCTGTATCCAATTATGTAAATTTAGGTACTGATGATAGCCAAAGTCATTCTTTAGTAAATTGTCAAAGAATTAACTATGGCTTTAAGTGAGGATTTCGGGATGGCTTCTTCGTGAAAGTTTTAGCAGATTGAATGGTCTTTCTAACGGCATAAGAATCATGCAGAGATAATGAGTTGCTAGAGTTATGAAGGTTTTTCTAAATATTGGCTAATCTGAAAAATCAAGAGAATATTGTTGGTTGCTCGTTCACGGTTTTCTAAGTGAAAATGAAACAGATCCAGCTAAATACATTTTGAAAGAATCGGATTTCAAGCCTAGACTCAAAGTATTGACAAGGGGAATTGCTGTAAATTACATGGATTTTCCCACTTTAACAAAAACCAAAGATTCGAAAAAAAAAAATTTATTTTAGCATGACGAACTTGGATCGTTGACTAGTTTTTTCAGGTTCCAAGTTGGATGAATATACGTATATACATATACATATACATATATATATATACATATACATATACATATACATATATATACATATACATATACATATACATATATATACATATACATATACATATACATATATATATACATGACGAACTTGGATCGTTGACTAGTTTTTTCAGGTTCCAAGTTGGATGAATATACGTATATACATATACATATACATATATATATACATATACATATACATATACATATATATATACATATACATATACATATACATATACATATATATATACATATACATATACATATACATATATATATACATGACGAACTTGGATCCTTGACTAGTTTTTTCAGGTTCCAAGTTGGATGAATATACGTATATACATATACATATACATATATATATATAGACACATACATACATACATATACATACATATACACACACACACATATACATATATATACATATATAGGTATATATATGTATACGTATATAGGTATGTATGCATAGGTAAGTATGTATGTATAGGTATTTATATACCTATACATACATACCTATATACGTATACATATATGTGTGTGTGTATACAACACACACATCAGATATGTGTGTGTGTATGTGTCTGTATTAAAGCCAAAAGCTGCATCCGAGAAAAGGACCATATAAATATTCAATAGTGTCAAAAGTGAATAAGAAAAAGGAAGAGACATAAGAGTTGAGAACAGAAATCTGTTTTCCGCGGTTTTGACCTGAAATTGTAAAATTGTCGTTTAAAAATATCAACTTTTCTTGCAAAGATGTGAATTGCTATGACAATATGGCCATCCTTCAATGATTTTGACTTCAAACCTAAAATCAAATGTGGCTAGCCAAGAAAAGTTTCTGCCAAACTTAAGAATGTGAATTGTAGGATTGTTATTTAATAATCTTATGTTATTGCAAGATGTGAATTGCTTTGACAACCAAGAAAACTTGCTCCCAAATCAGTAAGTATTAAAATTAGTAACGACCACAAAGTGGCTGTGGACCGCGCCGTAACCCTTTGCCTTTGACTGGGGCTGTATTGTTTAATTCATTTTTATTTAGGGAACGATATTTTGACAAGTCTGTCTATTCAATAAAACATAGACTATTGGTCTTAATGAAGGTACTTAACAATGCAAATTTACATTCTATGGCATCTTTAAACTACAAAACTCCCGAAGTCAAAAGGTCGTTTTTGAATTTTGGCACAGAACTGTTAGGATTATTGGAACATTTTGAATTGAGAAAGAAAATCCGTCAATACTTTACAATACCAAGTACAAAATTACGAACGCAGTTCAGATGTTATTTATCTAAATTTTGTTAGTTTTAATCATAATTAAAAAAATATTGATGCTATTTGTTTTTCAAAAATATTTAAAAAAGATGTTAAAAATATTATTTAATTTTGGATTCGGTTTTGTTATTTTATATTTTTTGCTATGATAAATATAGTATGCAATTTATACATATTGCTTGACACTTTTACTAATTTATCTTTTCCTTTTTCCTCTCACAATATTTTCTTTCTCCCTCCTACTTTCCAGAATTGATATCTCTCAACTACAGACAGCTATATGAATCAATCAAGGGCAGAAACTTTAGTTATTAGATATTTACTTTTGTTTACGTTTTTAGGAAAAATACTTTTGCAAATGTCCAGTAAATTTTTTTTTTTAAATAGAAGCGCAATAACATTGTTAAATGGGAACAAATCATATTTTCCTAAAGAATTTAACTACTATATTAATTTTTATGAAACTAGACTTAAACACATGCTGTTATTTTAATTTTAGTTAAATTACTATGTAAAATATCTGTTTCTGTATCCAATTATGTAAATTTAGGTACTGATGATAGCCAAAGTCATTCTTTAATATATTATCGAAGAATTAACAATGGCTTAAAGTGAGGGTTTCGAGATGGCTTCTTCATGAAAGTTTTAACAGATTGAATATTCATTCTAAGGGCATAAGAATCATGTAGAGATAATGTGTTGCTCCAGTTATGAAGGTTTTCCTAATTATTGGTTAATCTGAAAATTCAAGAGCATATTGTTGCCTGTTCTTTCGCTTCACGTTTGGTACACTTGAATGATTTAGAATGGAAAGACCTCTCCTCCCAGAATTCTTTTCCTCCCAGAATGGACTCAAAAAAGCTTTTTAGTCCATTGTTTGGTAAACCAAGTCAGGATAGAATGCCTATTTCTTTTTCAATGTTTGGTATAATCATATTTAGGTGTCAAAATGAAAAAAAATATATATTAATTTAACTTAATTGTCCTTAATTCTTTCCATTAGAATAGATCATATTTTTATTTTATTTGTTTGTAATTTGATAACTACAAAAGACTTTAATATTTTTAATTTTAAAATTCTTAATATTCTTACTGAAATTAAATTAATTATCCCCTTTAATTAAATTTAAAATTTTTATAATTATTAGCATTATAATTAAAAATGTAAAAAATTAATAATGAATCTACATTCATAATTTAATTTAATTGAATTTAATTCATAAAAACTTTAGTTTTTACACATTTGCATAAAATTTAAAAATAGTATTTTAAACATTCTTATAGCAAAAAAGAAAAAAAAATTCTAAGCACATATTAATCTGATTGTGATTTAAAAATCATAACAAGTTAATAATTTAAGTTATTAAAAACTTAATATTTTTTAAATGTTTTTAAAAAAAATTAGTGAATGTATCCTCGTTTAAAAAAATTAGCACAAAAAAATATGTGGCGATAAAATTTACTCCTATTTGAAGATCTTATGGTCCTAAATCATCTTAGTTTGATGATTAACAAACTAATGATAATGTTTACTAATGTTTTATCAAGTTATCTTAGTATTAAAATCTATTAGGATTCAAAAAAAGATGAAAACTGCAAAAAAGTACTCATCCGGACAATCATGCGGACGTCCGGATGAACAGTAACCGCGTCCGGATGAACAGTACTAGATGAATATTGTCGTGAACAGTAACCCGGATGAACAGTGCGTCCGAATGAACAGTACCGCGTCCGGACCCTCGTCCGGATGAATAGTAACTTTGGACAGAATGTATGCAGACGACCATCCGGACGTCCGGATGAATAGTAGCGGACGTCCGGACCTCAAATTTATTGTCTAACGACTAGTTTCTGCAGATTTATCAATTTGACCGTTAGAGCCATTTTCAACCCTTTTTCTCACCCCCATAAATACCATTATGTATTGAATTATAGAAGAACCTTTACCTACATTTATTACAAGCTTTCAAGAGTGATTTTAGTGTAAAATACTCTCTCCCTTTGTGTTATTGTAATAGTTTGTGAGGTAGTTGGTTGGGGATAAATTGTGTTCTTCAAAGTGAGGGTGGTAGCATTCAAGTGTAGCTTTGTGAGGGTTAATTGAGTGAATTGTAAAACTCTTTGGCTCAACTAGAGGTGCTAGAGTGAGCAAAGAGTGATCCCTACATTGTACATGTTGGTTTACTTTTCCAACTTGTGAAGAAGCAGAATAGTGGATTCAAACTCCAAGTTGAGGAACTTGGGAAGTGGACGTAGGTGTCAAGCTTGGCACCGAACCACTGTAAATCGGTTTTGTCTCTTTCTCTCTTTTACTTTATTTATTGTCTATTTATGAACTTGTTTTGCTATAACTTTATCATTATTATTACAAGTTCATTTTTATTATTATATTGGTTGCATAATTATTTGGGGCCAACACTATTTTTAAGGTCTTTCCAAGTTGATGTTGAAAAAGCCTTTGTTGAGGAATGGGATTTTAGGAAAAAGCTAGAATGACATTCTAGGTGTGAAAGACTTTTTAATTTAAAATATTCATACCAAACATGAGAATAAAATGAACATGTTGAAAAGGCCTTTCTTTTCTATCCCATTCACACATACCATACATGGACGGTTTTCTAAGTTTTAATGGTTAGCTAAGTGCTAATGAAACAGATCCAGCTAAATATACGTTTTGTAAGAATTGGATTTTAAGCCTGGACTCTAAAGTATTGACGAGCGAATTGCAATAATTACACGGATCTAAGTCCCCCTTCAACAAAAACCAAAAATTCGAAAACAATAACATTATTTTAACATGACGAAATTGGATCCTTGGCTAGTTTTTTCAAGTTCCAAGTGGAAGAAAAGAACCATATAAATATTGAGTGGTGTCATAAGTAAATAAGAAAAATAAGAGTGATAAGAGTTAAGAAGGAAAATCTGTTTTCCACGATTTTGACCCCAAATTGTAGAATTGTCATTTAATACTATCAACTTTTTTGCAAAGATGTTGCAATGACAATACGGCCAGCCTTCAATGATTTTGGCTTCAAACCTAAAATCAAATGTGGCTAGCCGAGAAAAATTACTGCCCAAACGAAAAATGTGAATTGTAGAATTGTTATTTAATAATCCTATGCTTTGACAACCAAGAAAAGTTGCTTCCAAATCAAGGAGAAATATTAAAATTAGCAGAGACCACAAGCGGGATGTGGACCACACCATGGCCTTTTGCCTTTTGCCTTTCGCCTTTGACTGGACCATTGGACGGGCGTCAACCGCACAAAAATTAATATTAAAAACCTACTCACTAAAAGATAATTTTGAGTATAGTGATGAGTAGGATCGTCTCCTCAGGGATTGGTCGATTTATCTATTCCTATGTCACCAAAGTAAGGGGGGATTGAAATAATTAAAAATAACTAATCAAAAGAAAATAAACGAAATTGCAGAAAGTAAATTAAAAGAAATCAAGTGAGAAAGCTCTAGCCAAAGGAATAATATTAGAATTGGTTCATTCGACTGATCATTGATGCAAGGATGAATTCTAACAATTATTGATAAATTGGTTATAGCTGTTGATACAATCTAACAGCCAACTCTTCCTTACCGTTTCGGTAATCAAGGTACAACCGTTAATTACTTCCCTAATTGAGAGATAACCTAGGTACAACCATAGAATTTAATCTCACAATTGCAATATGAATTAGAAAAGCCCAATTCTAATCAACAAACACCTACAAGGGTTCATTTAAATTAGATTGTATATCCCTCAAATTAGTTGTCACAAGTATCAAACTAGTTAAACAATCACAGATTTAACTATTTTGAATGACAGAGAACTATATGATAGAACTAAATATTCGGCCGTTAATATTTAATTCAACACAATAATCCTAAGCGCTAAAACCAAAAGATATACAAATACCAATAATCGAAAGAAACAATAAGATAAATTAGATCTCACAGTTTGTAGAACCAATCCTTCAATATTCCTTTAACCAGAAAAGTGCTTTAGTTTCTTCTCATGGAGAAGAAACTAAACAGAGAAAAATAAAACAACAAAGAGTAAAGAAAAGATATCGCTCTTCTCCAAGAGGAGAGAACGAGAGAGAGAGAGATCAGACTAGATTGAGAGGTCGTTCCTCTCTTTATTCTCACAAATTCCTACTTTTTCTATCCTAATTAGAATCCTATCACAAAAGGAAGTGTTTCCTTTTAGATAGATGTCTAATTAACTAATATTATTTTCCTATAAAGCTAATTGATTCTAATTGACAAAAGATAACAATTGATTCCTATAAATCTGTTGATCTTCCAAAATCTCGCACAAAAGATGTAGCTTGAGTCAAAATAGGAAGTTTATGCTTTTAATCCCGCTGCTTAGTTTCTCAGCTACAGCGCGCCCACGCCTTACGAACAAAACTCTTCTGGAATTTGCCTTTTCTGCTCCAATTTGCACCAAATACACCAAAACACCTATAAACGACACAAAACATAAAACTAAGTAAAATCAATTCATAAAAACAATAAAACACTAAAACATAATGGAAAAACACACAATTAACATTGACTAAATACGCCCTATCAAATACCCCCACACCTAAACAATGCTTGTCCTCAAGCATTCCTCAAACAAGATAAACAAGCATTTCTTAGCACAATCTCTCACATACTAGCATGAGTAGCATATTTACCTAAACAATTTCTCAAAACTCAAAATGTAGAAGATTCAACAACTTCCTCCCAGATTTCACTCTATGCACTCAAAAGTATTTCAAGGGACCATTTACTCTCATATCAACACCATGGAATGACATTACCATATGCTTGCTAATATATCACATCTCCACCACTTCAATAGAAATTTACTGCAAAAATCTAAGGGTCTTTGAACAAGGTTGTAATGGGGCTAAAGTCAAAGGGCAGATAAAATGGAAATTTTAGGTGTACATAAGTGTCAAAGAGTAATGCTTAATTTTATTGCATGAATTCAACCATCATTTTTCACGTTCTCCATTGCTTCATGTAATACATAACTCGAGCAAACTGGGCAAGTACAAACACATCTAGGCTTTTGCCTATCATCACGAAACAACACGTATATACACATCACTTCACAAATACTTTAATATTTTTTTTCACTTTTTCTTCTCTTTTTTTCAGATTTTTGTTCTTTTCTCTTCTTCTTTTTTTCAACACAAAATGAAGTAACATCATGATACTTGTTCTTGCCAATATTTGCTTTCTTCAAACAACCATTGCAATGAGGCTTGTAATTTTCATGCAATAGAATCAAGATACTTCTTTGACATAAGGTTGAAAGAGAGAGTTAAAACAAAGAGGTCTTGGTTAAATTTTAGTGACTAGTCAAAGAACAAAAGGTTAAGGCTCAAAAGGGTTCACTAGTGGTATCATGCAAAGGTGGGTATTTTAGAGAGTTAAAAAGGGTTAAACCTAATTGCCCTTGTCATTTTAATGCATCAAATTTCATAAAAATGTGATCTTGACATGCATAACAGAGCAAGTTCTAGAATGTCATATCCATGTGTGATAACCACTCATCAAAAGAAAATAGAGCAAATTTTATGAATGGAATGCTCGTAAGGCTCAAAAACTCACAAGTGGTTAACTTTGTGTCAAATCTTGCACATTAAGAATTCAATCCATTGTTGAGAAATCAATGCAATACTCATACAAGCAATGATTATCATACTAATCATGCTTGTCTCTTATTGAGAAAATAGAAAGATAAGATGAACACAAAAAAAGAAAAGAGAAGGACAAAAAAAATTCTACCACAATTAAAGAAACATGAAAATGACACTAAAACTAACTACGACACATGAACACCAAACATGAAGCAAATGCATAAATCCTCCCCCACACCTAAAGTCTACATTGTCCCCAATGTAGGAAAATAATAGCATAAGTGAGACTAAAGTGGACTTCCCTGAAATAGCAACTAAGCACTGGGGGATTAGGCGAACTGAGCAGAAGTTGTGGACTTCTTCCTAGAGGAAGCTTTGGACTGCCTCTTCATCGCATTTACTATAAGCCATACGTAAACAATCATGAATGTTCCTCCGTCAAACAATCAACCGGATGTAAGCAATAGTCAACCATGAATACGAAATAAACAGTAAGTAAAGAGAGAGAGGGTGAGAAAAGGGTGGTTCGAATTGGGTAATGGTTGCAGAAGAGAGGGCTGGTGATGGAGATGAAGCAGAAGGAGAAGAGGAAAAGCGGTGGAAAAATCAATGAGAAAGAGCGAGCAGAGGAGGGTAAAGAGAAAGAGAAAAGAAAGAGAAATAAGAAAATAAGGACATAAAGAAAGAGAAAAGGAAAGAAAGAGAAAAAGGAAATTAGAAAATAGCAAAAAATAGAAAATACGACATATAAGGAAAAAAAGAAAATAAACATTCTCTTTCTCTCTCTCTCTCTTTTTTAGAACCAATTCACAGAAGACTTCCTAATTTAACAGATGGGCACGTTGTATAACAAAATGTCTTCTGACATTTAAATTTGAAACTTCCTTGAGTAAAATTTGTAAGGCGTGGGCACATCTTGCAAGATTAAATCTTCTGACTTTTTCCACGTTTTGGCCTCTTGAGAATTGATGGTAAGACATGACCACGCTATACAGAATGAAGTCTTCTATTTTTTTCATCAAATTTTTGTTGCGAGCCAACCATAAAGCGTGGGCACGTCTTGAAAGAAAAAGTCTTCTGATTCTTCCAACCGTGATCCTTTAGAAGAACCAATTATAAGACGTGGGCATGCCCTATAAAACAAACTCTCCTGTCAAAATCGAAACAATTAGACTTTAACACTTGAAATTAAAACAACCTAAGACAACTAAACTAACATAAATTAAACTAAATAATTTGGGTTGCCTCCCAATAGCGCCTTTCTTTAACGTCTTTGGCTAGACATAGCTTCCCTATCCACCAGGATCAAATGGATACCCAAGCTCTTGGAATTGCAACAATCTATGTTCTCTCCCATCCATCCATCATTATGTCAAAATTCTTCCTAGCTTTATGAGAGCCTTCAAAAATAGAGATGTTGCCTACAAAACAAATGGTAAAAGGTTTCTCATTAGAAATTGGCAAAATAAAACAAAACACTTTACCTGATTGTTGAAACTCAGATTGAACATTAAGCTCTTCAACATATTCATCCAACTCTTGATTCAAGGTCAGGTTATCAGTCTCTTCCTCCTGCAGTTTAGACACTTCATCTTCAACATTTTCCTCTTCATCTTTCTAGTGGTTTTGGAGGCATCTCGTCTGTAGCCTCCTCTTTACCATCATAAATTGTTGAATTTTCAATCATGACTGCCTCTTCTTCTTCTTTTGATGGTATGTGGGACATCTTTTTGGACATCTCAATCTCCTCATCAGTCCTTAAACTGATGGTGTTTGCATCCTCCTCCATTTCTTCAATCGTTTGAAGAGATGATTGTTCCCATCTATCCGCCAAACGATTGGCTACAGCTGTTATCTGTCTTAATTGATTAGTCAAAGTTTGAAATTGGACTTCCATATTTTGCTGCCATTGGAGTTGATCTTTTGCATGTTGTTGGAGTTTGAGTGTATCTTCGTGTATAGATTTGTTCATATCCTCCAGAGACATACCATAATTAGAATTTGGGATCAGTTGTAGAGTAGGAGAATATGGAGGATTGTACTGTTGGAGGCTTTGGTGATGATCCGCGTTGACTGATACACATAGGGATTCTCATAGCTAAAATTTGTATGATCCCTCCATTCTGAATTGTACATGTCTGCATAATGATCATACATGGCAGAATAAGAACCATAATCTCTCTGTGGTTGCCTCGAAAATCCACCTGCATCCAATTGATGAATTATATTCGTTAGCTCAGTATTTGATTTTTCAAAAGAAAAATCACTTACCTCATTAACGAATCCTAGAGGGATAATCAAATGTTGTATCAAACTGCCAGAAGTTCGCTGCCATGTTCAAGAGTTAAGAAGGTGAAAATAGACAAAAAGAAATAAATAAATCAAGACTGCCAATCCCCGGCAACGGCGCCAAAATTTTGGACGGGCGTCAACCGCACAAAAATTAATATTAAAAACCTACTCACTAAAAGATAATTTTGAGTATAGTGATGAGTAGGATCGTCTCCTCAGGGATTGGTCGATTTATCTATTCCTATGTCACCAAAGTAAGGGGGGATTGAAATAATTAAAAATAACTAATCAAAAGAAAATAAACGAAATTGCAGAAAAGTAAATTAAAAGAAATCAAGTGAGAAAGCTCTAGCCAAAGGAATAATATTAGAATTGGTTCATTCGACTGATCATTGATGCAAGGATGAATTCTAACAATTATTGATAAATTGGTTATAGCTGTTGATACAATCTAACAGCCAACTCTTCCTTACTGTTTCGGTAATCAAGGTACAACCGTTAATTACTTCCCTAATTGAGAGACAACCTAGGTACAACCATAGAATTTAATCTCACAATTGCAATACGAATTAGAAAAGCCCAATTCTAATCAACAAACACCTACAAGGGTTCATTTAAATTAGATTGTATATCCCTCAAATTAGTTGTCACAAGTATCAAACTAGTTAAACAATCACAGATTTAACTATTTTGAATGACAGAGAACTATATGATAGAACTAAATATTCGGCCGTTAATATTTAATTCAACACAATAATCCTAAGCGCTAAAACCAAAAGATATACAAATACCAATAATCGAAAGAAACAATAAAGATAAATTAGATCTCACAGTTTGTAGAACCAATCCTTCAATATTCCTTTAACCAGAAAAGTGCTTTAGTTTCTTCTCATGGAGAAGAAACTAAACAGAGAAAAATAAACAACAAGAGTAAAAGAAAAGATATCGCTCTTCTCCAAGAGGAGAGAACGAGAGAGAGAGAGATCAGACTAGATTGAGAGGTCGTTCCTCTCTTTATTCTCACAAATTCCTACTTTTTCTATCCTAATTAGAATCCTATCACAAAAGGAAGTGTTTCCTTTTAGATAGATGTCTAATTAACTAATATTATTTTCCTATAAAGCTAATTGATTCTAATTGACAAAAGATAACAATTGATTCCTATAAATCTGTTGATCTTCCAAAATCTCGCACAAAAGATGTAGCTTGAGTCAAAATAGGAAGTTTATGCCTTTTAATCCCGCTGCTTAGTTTCTCAGGCTACAGCGCGCCCACGCCTTACGAACAAAACTCTTCTGGAATTTGCCTTTTCTGCTCCAATTTGCACCAAATACACCAAAACACCTATAAACGACACAAAACATAAAACTAAGTAAAATCAATTCATAAAAACAATAAAACACTAAAACATAATGGAAAAACACACAATTAACATTGACTAAATACGCCCTATCAACCATATTGTTTAATGCATTTTATTTAGGCAACGATATTTTGACAAGTCTATCTATTTAACGAAACTTAGACTTTTTTTTTTTTAACGAAACTTAGACTATTTTTTTTACAAGCAGGCATTACACACAAACTAATTGAACTACACTTAAGGTCACTAAAACACTCACCTTAGACTATTGATCTTAAAGAAAGTAGGTTTACATTCTATAGCATCTTTGGACTACTAAATTCCTAGAGTCAAAAGGTCCATTTTGAATTTTGCCAAAGAACTGTTAGGATTATTTGAACATGCTAAATTGAGAAAGAAAATCCGTCAATATTTTAAAATGCCAAGTACAGAATCACGAAACCAATTCAGAGGTTATTTACCTAAATATTGTTATTTATTCATAATTAAAAAATATTGATTTTTTTTTGTTTGTTAAAAATATTTAAAATGATGTTGGGAAATTGATATCACATAAAATTTAAGACTCCAAAATATCTATCTCTTGCGATATACGTACATCGAATTCTCACTATTTCTTAGATTCAACCCTTTTGTCATTCATAGGAACACTAGTTTTTAAGACCTTACAAGCCAAGCCACTAATCAACTCGACTATCTCGTCAAACATTCCTTTTGTACAATCTGTAGATTGTTCAATGCTTGCAATTAGATAGCTGTAGCAAAATCCCCGACTTTGTCAATGGGATTATCATCATGTTTCTCATTGTTAGTGGCCATCACAAGAGAAGTCTACTTTGATATCAACTGATATGGAACACGTGATGATAAGGAACAAATTACACAAATGAAATACTGAAAACGAATCAATGATTTGAAGAAACAAAAGAAAACTCTCATCTTTTATTAAAAATCCAAGAACAATAACATAGATCAATCTAAAGAGGAGGCTAAGGAGCCTTTTATAGTTCTAAAAATACCCTAAACTCATATTGAGAAGAGTCTGAAGAATTACAATTAGAGTACAAAAACTAAAACTTGTAAAACTGCTCGCAAATGAGTCGAGAGTCTATTAGCCTAGCCACAGCCATTGCTGGTAAGAAGTCCACTAGCAACTTCTTTCTAGAAGGTAGCCACTAGGCCTGTCAATGGGCCGGGTTCAGGTTGAAATTGAATATTTCAGATCCCGACTTCACCAAGAAAAAAAATTCTGGACCAGTGCCCGTGTACTCGATGGGTTAGCCTTTCATTCTTGAATCCGGACCCGCTCGAGTTGGGTAGACCCACAAACAAAACTAGGCCAAAAAATAGGAAAATACTCAGCCAAATTTCTCAAGAGTTGCCATCTCAAACCCAACTTTCAATCCACTCGACCCAATTTTCAATCCACAAAAACCAACTTGAAAACAAAGTACTCATTTTCACAAAATAATACTTGGCAGATATCGCATAATACACTGTAAAAAATGAGCAAATTTTCTAATATTGATAGCCTCTAACCTGATCTAGAATTATTTAATTTTCATTTTCCACCCCTCTTCACTTTCAGCTCCATCATGCATGAAGCTCTCTCCTTCGTCATCCAATCCTTCACCACCATGTCAAGATCACTGCCACCGTCAACAACCTCCCAAAGCCAGCTTCGTTTACTCACTTTTTTCTCATTTCCAAGCCATTTTTTGTCGCCCCTTCTTCCCTCCCTCTGTCAAATTTCTTCCATGACTGATTTTTTCCTTGACTGAGAGTACTTTGGTCAGCTAATCTAGGGGAGGTGAAGAGATTTAAGGAGAGTTGGAGTTGGAGGAGAATTGGAAAAACAAAAGAAAAAAGAAAAGGATGTGGGTAAGAGTTGGAGTTGGAGGAGAATTGGAAAAAAAAAGGGAAATGGCAGGCAGTGCGTACATGGTAACGGTGGGGTGATCTAGGGAGAGTTGGAGTTGGAGGAGAATTGGGAAAAAAAGAAAAGGATAGGCAGTGGATAAGAGTTGGAGATGGAGGAGAATTGGTAAAAAGAGAAAAAAAGAGAATGACGTGGATAAGAGTTGCAGTCGGAGAAGAACTCGGAAAAAGAAAAAGAAAAGGATAGGTAGTGGTATGGTTTATGGCTGGGTGTCTAATATATATATATATATATATAAATGGGTCCGGGTTTGGGTCGAGTCATAATTGAATATTTCGGATCTGGATCCATTTTTAGTAGAAAAACACGGGTTCGAGTTTGGGTCGGGTAAACGGTATTATGGTTGTATCCAGATCCGAGAAAAAATAGCAAGTTTGGGTCCAAACCCAACCCATTGAGAGGCCTAGTAGCCATGAGGCATCAAGGTCAGCCACAGGTGCAATTGGCTATTCACCGACTCGCGACTACTTCTTGCCCAACAACCTTGGATGTCCTTCGCAAGGCGGCTTCTCTTTCTTGGTTTTGGCCCGATCTTGCGTGCTCCAAAATTCCTCCTCAATGTGCTTTGCATCAAGAAGACCATTTCCATGGGTTAATTTTACCTCCACCTCCACCTTTGCCACCTAATGTGGTCCTATTGAAACACCCACGCCCTAAATGTTATAGGTGTAATGGCAAATTGTGAAAAATATATTTTGGGACCAAATGAAGTTTTAAAGAAGTGAGGGGCTTTATTGTTATTTAAAAAATGAGGATAATAATAATAATTAGAATAATCATTTTTTTTATAAAAGCTATCAAACGATGTATTCTCAATCCACAGTCAGCATGTTTTGTTCCACAAAACCTCATTGTCAGTTTCTTCTCTAGGGCAAGAACAAGCAAAGGGACAAAAATTCGCGGAGTTGGAAACTACAGGCTACTCTTTCAATCTCTACAATGATTACGGTTAGTTTATCTCTAACTTTAAGTTTTTCATGTTTAGATTTAGATTTTAGAATTATTGGGTTTTTTAAGTTCTTTTAATTCTAGAAAAATGTAATGTCCGATTATGACTTGTTGGATTTTAATTTTTGAATTGTTGAGGGTTTAGATGAGTTGATGCAGTATTTAGAGAAAGAGAGTGATTATTTTCTTTTATAAAGATCTGATCCTCGGTTGTAAAAATAAAATAAAATAAAAAAAGACAAACTGAACAAATAAACAAACAAAAAGAAGCAACACGCAGGAAATTAATTATGGCCATGGTGTCAGCGAACGACAGATCCAGGGAACTGGTTTTGGGCAAGGGATTTGTGGCTCTGTGGACCCACAGTAGAAAAAAAAAAAAAAGACCCATGAAAGAAATAGGAACAGATGCATTCGAAATTGGAAACTTTTTGTTTCTTTAACAGTAAGCAATTGCGCTGGCTTTTCTTTCGTTGCAATTGGTAAGCCGTGTGTGCAACGGAAGTTGAAACTCTTTGTTTCTTTAGAATATGGCAAGGAGTTGTAAGTCACAATTGGTGGCCTACAACAACAAGGAAATATATATATTGGACGTGTCCCCTTAAACTAAATTATTTTGGTAATTAGTTCAATTAACTTCTTAAGTCAATCATTGGTTTTGGATTAGATTATATTTTAGTTATATTAAATTATCAAATAAGAATAACTAGGTTTTCGTAATAATTTGGAGACTTTATAATTTTCTTAATTCATTAAATTAAGTATATGTTGGAATTAAGTTTGTCTAAGTTTACAATAGGGAAGTATAGATCACAAGTTTTTCTTTTTCTGTCATTTTAGGCTTGTAAATTTTAGGACTATTTTCTTGCATCGGAGTTCTTAGTATTTTATTATATATTGATATAAATAATAAAGTGAAATTGCACGTTATTTCTATTGTCAATAGGTGGTGAGTATTTTTCGAATCAAGATGATTTGAGTTAGAGAATTTGGTTAGACTTTGAGGTAAGTGGTTTTTACCCTTTCTCATGTTTTGAAAAATTCTTTGTATATGTATATGTATTCATTTCATGAATATTTTCGTAATATGAAACTCAAAATGGGCAAGTAATATGTGCAAAAATTCTTACATATATCGTGGCATTTTGATTATTTATATGTATATGCATGTGGTATGTGTGATGTATGAATGTATAACATGTTATGATTTGGCTCTGATTATTCTTTGTATACCAAAGAGAACTAATTTTCGATATACTTATTTGACGATGAGTAGTCAAGTCATGCGCGCATGTTTATGACCCTCCTAACTAGGAAAAAGTTAGGTTAGATATCTAGTACCATCGGTTTGTACTTTGAAAATCTGAACCTACTCATGTATGAATATATATGCAAAGATTATGATTCGTTTGATATGCCACAACTTTGATATAAATTATGCATTATTACTTTGGTGATTATGAATAGTCTATTATGTGATGAATGCATGTACTCTATGTATATATATATCACGTAACTGCCCAATTTGGTGAGAAAGGAATTGAATTACTTACTAAGTGTGTTGGTTTGCTCACCTCACCAATGTTTTTTATTTTGCAGGTGTTTTCAGTTCGGACTAGGCAAGTAGAGTACTTAGCTTGGCAATAGTGGATTTAAATTTATATTTGAGAAATAGTTGGTAGGCGCTAGACAATAGTTTATTTCATGTTTTGTGTTATTTTATTTTATTTGGGGACCATTTTAGTTGGTAGGCTAATGACAGTAATTTATTTTATGTCTTGTGTTATGTATTTTCCCTAAGAGAATTTGGTGACTTTGGTGAATGTTAAATTTTATTATTCAAGAATGGTTTGCAATGATTTGGAGCATTTTGAAATTTATGTTACTTGTGATTTACAATTGCTTTGATTTTAGAAGTTTGCGTATTAAGTGAGCCTAATACGCGTCGTGTTAAACCCATAGTCAGTTAATGCAAATAGACGGGGCGAGGATGCTGATAGATGATTTGGAACTGCCAAGCATGCTCAGAGGCTTTCCCAGAGACATGAAAAGAGAGAAAGGAGACGATCAGAAGAGAATGTTGTGCCATTGCAAGATGATTCAAAGCGTAGAAGAGAAGATGAATTTCAAGATAGAAAACGTGATAGTGCAATAAGTTAGATTACAAACTAGTAATCGGTCATATTTCAAGGGTGTAGTATAATAGTCGGTGATAGTGTCTTAATTTGTCCGAAATTTTCCACCTGGTAGGCGAGAATAGTAGATAAAACAAAAGTTTCCTGCTTGTCTCGGTCTGTATTGGAATTGAAGTTGTTAAAGAAATAATGAGAAACATTAGAAAAAGGTACCGTCGTGGTTGCCATAATTAGTGTTTAAAGTCGTTCAAGTCGCAATGGGTTCTCTCGTATAGCTATATTATGTTCACTCTTAATAAAACGTAGCAAGTGCAAAGTGATCTGTAGTTGTATTTGATGATGTACCAAAAATCATTTAAATCTCCGTTGGTTGGTTGGTTGTATTCGCTGTTATGTTAAATTTCTACTCGGTTTCGAATGTAAAAATTATTTCTACTCATGAAAACAATTTTAGTTAGTAGGTTGATGTCATTAATAATTGAAAGGGTTAGTTCGATTTGGTCTTCTGATTTACAATAGTTTGCCAACTGATCCCTCAAGTGTTGAAATATTCAGTCGACTGCGAATTTAAGTCTTTAAATATGGGATTTGTTGTACTGTTGCCCTCCCGCTAAATTTATCTTTAATCTAATAACCAAGTCAGTGCATACTAGCTTATGTATTTGACGTGTCTCAAATTGCCACTTCTTCTTAGTAAGCTGACTTGGAGACTGAAATACAAAAATGTTAGAAACATGTGAGGAATTGTCCCCCAAAATGCCTCTGATGTTTAAGGTAGTTCTTTGGGTTGATTACCAATTTAGGAGGTTTGTATGTGTGAAAGTGTGCATATCTTATGAATGAAACAGTATAGAGTCTTTATAATGATAGAAGGGAATAGGAATCATAAAAGAATGTGCCATAGTCTGACAGCTTAGATAATTGAGGACAGTAGAGTCAAATTATAGGGTAGGTATAGGGTATGTCAGAATTGTCTCCCGCAAAAGGACTTTGGCAACTATCTTGATAGGGAGTTTGGTAGTTAACTTGCTAGTCAAGGAGGGGGAATAATTAAGGCATGGAAGGTTAGAACGAGCCGAACTAGAACCCTATTAGAGCTGATGTGGAGGTCAACCAGATTAGTATCCACAGTATCAATGGAAAATATGAATGTGCAACGAAGTATGGATCAATTATAATGACTATTTATTCTTAGGTAACTGGTGAATCAGTAAACTCAAAATCAACACAAGTAAAAGAGAAATTTTGAAAGAACAATACACATACATATAACTAGTGAACTGGTAAACTCAAATTTGATAGTAAAAGGAAAATTCAAAAGAACTACACACACATACACATATATATATATATATAATGTAAATGAAAAGAAAATTCGAAAGAACTATATATACATATGTATGTATGTATCTCAAAATTGAAAGATATATTCCCAAGTTAAATATCTTTAATTTTCTTTCCTCTAGATGAAAATAACTTATGGACTTAAAGATTGTAAATTATTTTTTTGAGAGTCCAAAAATGACATTAAACTTTAAGTTATTACATTGCTAATTTCAATAATTAAACTAATTTTTATTTTTAATTCTTGTTTACTTATTTTCTCTTCATCTTGTATACTTTACCATTATATTATCCTATAAATTGTTGTAAACAAAATCAATCTCTGGTTGATTCTAATTACTTGTCAAATATTTATTATAATTTTATTAGTCTATTAAATCATATTTAAAATTAAAAAAATTTATTTTAAAAGATTTTCACATTGTTATCTATACATCAAAGATTTTTTGGGATAACAAATTTTTTTATGCAAAATTCTTTAAAAAATAATTTTCTATAGAAAATAGATTACATCCAACCAAACAAACTCTATTATGTTTTTTACTATATGCACACTTCTAAATTATGCTTATCAAATTCAAATTTATCAAAGTAGAATCAAAACAAACATATCTTTTCTATTAGATTCACGCCTGTTAGTTATTTTTTGGTTATTATATGTTGAATCAACATTTAAGTTGAAAGATTATCAAGGGTTACATTGCGACAATAATTTGATATTGCTAGGTGCAATTTTTCGTACTATAAACATTGGAGCATTAGTTTTCGCAACTCGTAGAAGGTTTAGAAATTTGCATTTAAATGACTATATCCAAAATGAAATTACCTAAACAAATTGCATATCTACTAGGTAGTGATGCAAAATTCGGCGACGTAATCCGGTGATCTTTTGTAGATAGATAGATCAGGAGGAGATGTAGATTGCAGAGTTATCAACATCTCCCTCTAATTCTTCCAAACACTCCATGAATAAAAAAAAGATACTCTCTTGTTCACTAGTTTTGATGCCCATATTTTTGGATAAAAAAGAAAGCAAAATAAAAATAATCAAGCACACAATAAAAGTAACAGACACGAGATTTACGTGGTTCGATCAAAAGACCTACATCCACGGATAGTTCAAGAAAGAAAAATCCACTATAAGCAAGAACAATGGAGTACAATGCATATCTTTCTTAAAACTTTCCTTACAATTCAGAATAGGTTATCTCTAAATCAATTAACCACACTCTACCACACAAAACTATACAAAAACCCCTGTATATATTTTTAACCCAACAGCCCGATAGTGACATCCAAGCATAGCATGTAGGAAAGCTTTAGTTTAATCAATTTTGATTATATGCAATGTGCGCAACATCATTTCAAGGTTAAACAATTTACCTCTTTTAGTTATACCTTGCTTTTCACTTTACATCCAAACTTTTTTTTTGGTTTTCCCGGGGGGGGGGGGGGGGGGGTTGGTATAAATTAACCCGTTGGGAGACAAAATTAACCCTTCATTATTCTTTTATCCTTATTTTTCCTTTTCTTTATCTATTCTTCACTCTTTATTTCTTTTCCTTTTATTTTTTTATTTTTTTTCCTTTCTTTATTTTCTTTCTTTGTTTTTCCTAAATCCTGGCATTTCTTTCTATTTTTATTTTCAACTCAAAAGATGATGGAATTACAAGTAAATAGTTCCATTAAAAAATGACTTTAGTTCTTAACAGATATCATATAATCAAAATCTAACATGATTTTAGTTTAGTTCTTTTTATTTTTTATTTGAGGTGCACCTTCAAACTAATTAGTTCTTAACACGAAAAAGAAAATGAAAGAGATTAAAAAAAAAAGAAGAAAGAAAAAATGAAAAAGGAAAAGATAAAAAGAAAAAAAAGATAAAACAAAACAAAAAGTGAGATAAAAAGAAATAAAAATAAAGTTTTGTAAAGGTTCATAATTAGTTTAATAAACACTAATGAACTAATTACTTAATCATTTATTAGCACAACTATTAGAGCTAGGATATGTAGCGGAGTTAGTGACTAAATTAGACAAATTTAGTTGTTAAATTACGTCACACTTGAGAACTTAGAACCAAATAATGATAATACAAGTAGTATACTATGGTTTCGGTTGTTCGCAATGACCCTCAATCTTAGCCGTCTAATTATTTATTTATTTGCATGTTAATATTATAATTAAGATTAATTTGGATAGGAAATGTTGGTAATCAAATTGGTAAAATTAATCCACTAGGTGATAGAACTTCAAACTCTAAAACCAAGACATATTGGTGTAAATTGTATTTGTATATAGTTACGCGTATGATGTGTAAAATAATTTGAATGAATAAGCGAAGTAATTATTATATCTCATATAAAGCTTCAAAAGAAAAATGAAAATAGAAAAACAAAACAAACAAACAATCAGGCCATGAAGGTCGGCCGAGTTTTTCCTTCACTAAAAGGCTAGTAGGAGGTGTCAATTGGTTGGAGCAAAAAGGGGAATTGAAGGCTTAGTCATCACCCCAAACTTTGACCAGCTTCAAGACTGCTTAAAACACTAAAATATAAGCCAAGAAAAAGAGAAAGAGAAGCTTAGTGGAGACTGGGATGCTAAGAGGAAAGAAGAGAATAAACCTTAATACCATAAGTCAAAAGCCAAAGATTGTAGATTGGGAAGTAAATCTCCAAGCTAAAGGTGAATTTCTTGGTATAAGGTAAGTCCAACTTGAGCTCTCCGACGTGCTACTGAACCCGTTATAGCTTGTGGTTATTAAATTAAACGTGATAGGTAAGTTGGAATTGAACACTTAAGTTGAGGACAAAGGGTCTCAAAGTTCCATGAAACAGTGACACGAGGGTGGTTTTGGAAAAATGGGTTTAACATAGGCATAGAAAACTTGGAATGGAGTGAGGGTTATTGTGTTACAAACTAGACTTAAAGAGCTTTCTAAGGTATAAAAATCTTGACCTAGTTCAAAATGTATAGACCCCAGAACATTTCCCTAATCGATTGAATAATAAGTTTCATACAGGGTGGGAGTGTGATAGTGTTGGCATTTGTATTGGAATTTTGGTAGGTGATACAACTAGAATCAAGACACTGATGCCTTCTAATAACTTATGGTAGATTGAATTTAGTTTACAGAAGGTATAAAGTTTATGATTTTTCATTGAGTATAACTTGAGATATGCTAACTTGATTAAACCGTGGTTGAGAAACTCGTATGAACAGTCTTACAGGAACAATCTTGGTAAATTGGCTATAACTTGATGTAGAAAACTTAGAATTGAATGATTCACATTGTGTTAGAAACTAGATTCATAGGGCTTCAAAATGGTATAAAGTATGATCTTTATTTCTTTGTAAATGAATTCCAAAAATTGAGCAAAATGGACTAAAGTTTCAATACTGTACAAACAGGTTTGTCAAAGAGCCAATTTTAGACATGATTTTGAATCTGTTCTTGTTGGAATTTGGGTAGGATGCTCTTCACAAAGTTGTAACCCTTAAATATTTAAATATAGTTTTCAACCATATAAGTCACAAGTCCAGATTCTTGGTAAATTAAACCCAGAATTTAATGAATTTGGGCTGGAACACCAATCCTGCGTAACAAGTTGACAATGTGCCAAGTTTTGACCCAATTTTGATCCAGTTTTTGTTGGAATTCTAATTCACTCTCTACAGAATTGTAGTCCCTAAAATTTAGTTTCTAAATGATGTAAATTTCAAAGTGATCCAAGTTATGTACTGAAAGTTATGCTCAGTTGAAATCAAGTGATAAGTATGACAGGAACTAGAATGTAGACAATAAATGAACTACTTTGTGACTGAGATTTGATGGGGTTATAATTGAAATTAGAATTGGTTGTCTTCATGAAAAATATTTTAAATTGAGTCTAGTTTACATAGGTATTGAGTTTGTGAATGATTTTGGTGGAATAAAAATAGAGCCTAGGCTTGAGTGTACAAACTTCTCGTTCAAGATACTATAATTATTATTATCTCGTTTATTCCCCTTAATTTGATAACTAATTAATTTACGTCTAATTAATAGATGACTTGGGCAGTTCAAGTAATGTGCATTTAAAGAACCCATAAACCTTGATGTACCGGTGAGTATCCTAAAATCATTTTTGTTCAATTAACATCGATTTTTACAAAAATCACGTGACTTGTTGAAAAGCTTAACGGTGTGACTTGTTAATGCTTGATTTTGCTATTATACTTGTTAATTGTGGCTGAATTTGCTGTGAACCAGTTGTGTACTTTATCACATTGGAAAGTATTTGTAATTGTTAAATGTATTTGTACCTGCTATGAACCCAGTTGTGTACTTTATCGCATTGAGAAGTACTTGTTCTTGTCAAATGTACTTGTACTTGTGCATGCGTACTTGATTTGGGCTCGCCTCATGCATGTCCACTTTGGCTGAGTTTGCAGCGAGCCTGATAACCGATCGTTGGCTGCCTTGGTATCTCGACACTTACTAGCCTGTGAGGAGGTTTCGTAGGTTAAGGATGTGTACGAGAAAGTATTTGGATAACTCTCGAGATTACCAATCAATGTGAAGTGGCCATAGAATAAATATTGGCGTGCAAGATTTGAGAATTATTGAACTTTTGCCACAGCACAGTACTTAACTAGTTCTTGAATAACGCTTAAAATGCTTTCAAACAGTGCTTGACTTGATTCATCTGTATCCCCCATTGTTCAATTGTAGAATTTGTTATTATCTGGTCTTGACAAACTAGATGTTACTCTTGCGTGTTACCATATTTTGAAAGGAATATTTTGACAATATATATGAAATGGTTTTGTAGATGGACCTCACTAGGCTTCTAGCTCACCCTTGTCATATTTGTTTTCCTTACAGGCAATTAAGCTTGGGATAGAGTGACGAGATTGGGTACTTATAATAGTATACGCTCACTATGGTGTTGTAAACTTGAAGGTGTGACTAGTGAGTCCTGGCAAGAGCTAGGCAGGCGCTCAGTTAGGATATGATGAGTGTCCTGGTTGGGTCGTCATAGGTGATATTAGAGTTTAGGATTGGATCCTGTGGCTGGGGGATTGTGGCTAGTGTGTAAGTCGGGTAGGAATTTAGGGTTGAGTTAATTAGCGCTTGGGACTGGTCACCCCAAGTTGTGAGTTGACAATATCCTAGTTCTAGTACCTGAATACTTGCTTAAATGTGCTTTAGAATAAACCTAGCTAATTTCCTAAGTTAGAAATATAGGTTGAATAGTGCGTGAAAATTTTGGGAATACAATTTGTTTAAGTTAGTGGTGTGCGATGCGTGTGAAACCTTTTCCCTATTCAACCATAGAAAATGATTTTCAAGTGTATTCGTTTACCTACATGATTATCATAGTAAATTGTGACTACGAAAAATGCCTCAACGAAACCCACTTTATTTGTGAATTAATTACCAAATATCAAAAGTCAGCTGGGTAGCCACACGGATGTTTGCCCTAAGAGGAATAAGGATGACTAGTGCAGCTTTTGGAAACACCTGGATAGCATTGATGTAGTCCACTAAATAAAGGAAAAGGAATGGCTTAGGCTTGTAAGGCTACCTGTTAAAGATCAAGAAATTACCACAAATGGCAATAAGCCTAGACGGTATTATTCGCAAAGTAGATAATTTATTCAAGGATTTAATAAAGACTTGAAAAATAACCAAGGAGAACATGATCCAAAAGGAATGAATTCTGGGTTAGATGGTAAGCCTCATTAAAATGATTGATTTGAATTCAAATAAAATGCAAATATATACATTTGGCATTAATTTAGGAGCAAGGCCATCTGAGAACAGATTAAATGCAAGTTCAATTGCTAGATCAGTTGTCTTTGAGAATCTATGTTGGTTTTGAAGAGATATTTGGATAAGCACAAATTGAATTAATTTTAGCTTGAGAGGTTGAACAGCATGTAACTACTTTGGCATTCTCTTATGAGAGGAAACAAATTTCGAAATCACCCGTTGACAAAATAATTCATTTCGGTTGCTGAACTGGCTGGATGAATAATCCATTTAGTATACCATAAAAGGAAGATTATGCTTCCAGGTGTGACTCTTTTTTTGAATGTTTAATAGTATGATTACAAGTATTAGTAAGCATCCTTACACGGACTTACTTCACACAATTTACTTATGGACTCCCTAAGGAATATTTCATTTTAAAATGAGACTAGAATAACATTAGAGCTAAGTGAGCACTTGATCTTGTGAACAGTCTGCGCATTTTAGCAAGGTTTAAAAATCCTCTCAACGCATTTTAGCAAACTTTCGGAACATCAAAATCCGCCATTGCCAAGCTCTCTCCAACTCAAATGGAGTAGCAAACTTCTCATCTGGTACTCTCAATCTTAACTTTCTGTGGTTGTATAGCTATTTTGGATTGTTGAGTTTAAGTGGCAGTGGGAACCCAGGCAGATTGTAGTAGAGAAGTCTCCTCGAAAGAGATGGTTGTTTAGCAGCTGTCTCCTGCAATTCCAGGGGGATTAGAACTTCCCTGACATGGAAAACTCAATTTCAAAGCTACAACTTGAACCTAGGGGTGACTGTTTTAAAATGAATTTTGGAGATAAATTGATTATGGAGCTTGAAGATGGCTTACAGAACAATGCAAGTCAAACCAGATCATGGGCTCAGGTGGTAAGTTCAAATGCCACCTCCCATGGAGGAATGGAGCTAAAATACATAGCCCCGGGAGATGAAGGACAGATTTGTATGACTATGGATGATATTGGAAAAGGTCTAGAAAAATGGAGAAACACTGTTCTTGGATACACTCTAGGATCCGCCCCCCCATACATGGTTATCAAGAAATTTGTGGAAACAAAATGGAAGGAATGTGCAGAAATAGAGGTGATTTCCCTAAAAAATGGAGTGTTTCTTTTCAATTTCCAAAATGAAGAGGATAAAATGAAAATTCTGGATCAATCCCCTTGGCCATTAGCAAGCAAAATGTTGTTTTTGAAACCTTGGAGCTCTCAAAGTAGCTTAAGAAAAGAGGATATGGATTCTGTTCCCGTTTGGATCAGGCTTCCTCATTTGAAGCTCCACTATTATACTGAAGCAGGTCTTAGCAAACTTGCTAGCTGTGTTGGAAAGCCACTTTTTACAGATAAACAGACTGCAACCCAATCAAGAGTCTCATTTGCTAGAATCTGTGTAGAAATGGAAGCTGGAGGAAACAGGCCGAAAACGATCAACTTTTTGAATGAATGTGGAAGAATGGAACAACAGGAAGTTGAATATGAATGGGTACCCCCAAGCTGTCAAGAATGCAAGAAATTTGGGCATAACCATTCCAACTGCCCGATGCAACCAAAAGTGGTTTAAAAGTGGATGTCAAAAGACCAGCAAGAATATGCTAAAGCTAGTGAAACATCAAACCAAGAAGTTATGGAAAGGAAAAATAAGGAAGCTGAGATTCAAAATGAAATGCGAGAACAGAATGTGGCACCAGAATGCAATGCAGAAAGTATGAGAGCAAAATGCAATGCAGAAAGTAGTGCAGCAGCAAAATCAAACCAAAATGTGGCACCAGAATGCAATGAAACTCATCAAAGTGAAGTGCAAAATGCAGGGACTAGTAGTAGAACAAAACAATAGCATGCAGGAAGCAATGAAAGTGAACTGCTATTAGCAGGGAATGCAGTGCAAGTTACAAATGCTTTTAATAGCTTAATCAAAGCTAATAAGATCCTAGCTGAGCAGAAGCAATTAAATGATAAGGGAGACAGAACTGGAAGGGGTACCAGGAAAAAGGTACTCAAAAACTATACTAAATGTATCTTTTATGTTGGAATATAAGAGGGCTTAATAACCCTCTAAAGCAAATAGAAGTGAGAAAGTTAGCAGAAGAAGTTAAGGCCTGTGTTTTTGGTATTATGGAAAATAAAGTAAATTTACTAAATGTTGATTCTATTTTTGAGAAATGCTTGAGGAATTGGGAATATGTTCACAATGGCACGTTGAAAAATGCTTGTAGAATTTGGTTTTGTTGGAAATCTGAGCAAGTAAAATGTCAGGTATGCAGAATTCATGACCAAGCAATAACTTGCTATGTTCAAAATAAAGATTTTGATGGTACCTATGTGGTCACTATGGTATATGCTAAAAACAAGGCTGAAGAAAGGAAAGAGCTTTGGAGCCATCTACTCAATCTCAGACAATTGATAGGTAATATGCCTTGGGTGATGCTTGGAGACTTTAATGAAATCAGAAGAGCAAAAGAAAGACTGGGAAGCAAAGATTATGACCAAAATGCAATCCGAGATTTCAACCAATGTACAGAGAACCTGGATGTTGAGGAAATAGAAGGGAGGGGATTTTTCTATACTTGGTGCAACAAAAGAGAAGCTGAATATAGAATCTATAGCAATATTGATCGGGTTTTTGCTAATGAGCAATGGCTAAGCAAGTTTGCAAACACTAAGGTGGAGTTTATGGCGCCAGGAGTTTCTGATCACTCCCCCATTCTTTTTGAAATCAAACAACAGCTCAGATATGGAGCAAAGCCATTCAAATTTCACAAATTTTGGATGCAACGTCCCGAGTTCCATGAGATGTTGATGAGAGCTTGGAATACAGAGATAAAGGCCAATCCAATAATCAAGGTTTGCAAGAAACTCAAGCTGTTGAAAAAGGAGCTAAAAAGACTTAACAAAACACACTACAGCAGCATTACTACCAGGGTGCTACAGAAGAAAGAGCAAATGAATGTGGTCCAGAAACTCTTGCAAGACAAACCTTTCAATGCTGAACTAATATGCAAAGAAAAGGATTTGCTTGGTGAATTTGCTGAGTTGAGCAAAATTGAGGAGGAATTTTACAAAGCAAAATCAAGAGTAACTTGGCTAAACAAAGGAGACAAAAACACTGCTTTCTTTCACAGAAAAGTTCTAGCACACAATGCCAAAAACAGAATACTGGCACTCTATGATGAAAATGATGTGAAAATGTCTGATTATGAAGAAGTAAAAGCGCACAGCAGTGAAATTCTTTCAAAATCTCTTTAGGAAGCCAACCTTGCAAGCTGATGATAGATTTCAAAGCATGCAGAATTTTGTCCCTGACTTGTTGTCTGAGCAGCAAAAGCAGCAATTGCAGGCACCAATCACAAACGAGGAAATCAGAAGAGCCTTGTTCCAATTGAAGGATAGCAAAGCACCTGGACCTGATGGCTTCACAGCTGAGTTTTTGAAGCCGAACTGGAACATTATAGGGGAGGAAGTTACACAGGCAATACAATACTGCTTCCAAAACAATTATATGTATTACCCCATAAACAACACTATAATAACTCTGGTGCCTAAGATAGCAAACGCCATGAAAATGAAGGACTTTAGGCCTATTTCTTGCTGCAACACTCTATACAAATGCTTCTCATCTATCCTAACAGCTAGACTCAAAGTAGTTCTTCCCAGTCTGATTGGACATCAGCAATCAGCTTTCATAAAAGGTAGGCACATTGCAGATAACATTCTACTGATGCACGAAATTGTCAGAGGATACAGTAGAAAAGGTGGATCAGCTAGAGCAGTCTTGAAGATAGATATTATGAAAGCTTTTGATACATTAGATTGGGAGTTTCTTTTTCACACAATGGATTTGATGGGATTTCCTCCGGTCTTTAATCAATGGGTGAGATTGAGTGTAGAAACTGCTCATTTTTCCATAAATCTAAATGGATCCTTGGTTGGTTATTTTCAAAGTGAGAGGGGACTCAGGCAAGGAGATTCATTATCTCCATATTTATTCCTTATTGCTATGGAAGTTTTTTCCAGATTATTCCAATGGAAACTTGGCCAGCAAAATTTTGATTATCATGCAAAGTGCAAAACTCTGAAGATCACTCATCTTGCTTTTGCAGATGATCTTTTTATTATTACTGGAGCAACAAATGCATCCTTTCAGCTCATAGCCAGACATTGAAAGAGTTTGCTACTCTATCAAGTCTTAAACCAAATCTCTCCAAAAGCCACATTTTCTTGTTTGGAGTAAGCAAGGAGAAGGAGCAGGAGCTAAAAGAAATCATTCAAATGCCAATAGAAGAGCTGCCAGTCAAATACTTGGGGTTGCCACTGATTGCAACAAGACTGACTCACAAAGACTGTCAACCCATTTTTGACAAGATCCAACAGAAAATACAAGCATGGGCAGTTAAAAAACTTAGTTATGCTGGAAGGGTGCAGCTGGTTAAATCTGTACTATATGGGATACAAATGTATTGGGCAAGCAATTTCATTCTTCCAAAAGCAACGATAAGGAAAATTAGAAGCATGATTTCAAGTTTTATTTGGGCAGGTGAATACAAACAACATTATGGCTCAAAGGTGGGATGGAAAGAGATGTGCAAACCTTACAAAGAGGTGGCCTAGGCCTTTATGATTTGGAAACATGGAACAAATGTCTCATCATCAAATTGCTATGGAATATATGTAGCAATAAGGAATCTCTTTGGGTAAAATGGATCCACACAGTAAATCTGAAGCACTCATCAATCTGGGGATATGAAATCCCAAGTGACTATTCATGGGGATGGAGGAAAATACTCAAGCTTAGACATCTTGCCCAACCTCTGATTAAGTACAACATTGGAGATGGACGAGTAGCAAATTTTTGGTATGACAAATGGCACCCAATTGGGCCATTATATATGCATTTTAGTGAAAATCTCCTCACATGTTTTGGCATTTCAAAAAAGGATTCAGTTTCCTCATGTGTGCAAGGTGGAAATTGGAGATGGCCAATAGGAAGGAAATTGACAAGGGAAGTTAAAAGATTACAGCAAAGCACTCCTCACCATTTCATACCAGAAAGTGGTGTGGGCGATTCAATTATATGGCTAGGGAGTAGAACTGGATGTTTCACAGTCAAATCAGCCATGGAAAAACTCAGAACAGAGGATCGCAAGGTAGACTGGTACACTTTGGTCTGGGGAAAAGGCAATGTACCCAGATTTTCTTTCATTCTTTGGCTGGCCTGCAAGCAAAGATTGACCACAAAGGCTAGAATGGCATCTTGGGGGATCAATCTAGAAGACAAAAACTGTGAGTTTTGTAAGCAATTGGAGGAGACCACACAACATCTGTTTTTCTAGTGTCCTTATGCAGCATCAGTGTGGAGAAAGATACAATCATTCTGCTTTCTTTTTAGGGGACAACTTACGTGGTCTGAGGAGATAAGATGGACGAGTAGCAACTGCAAAACTAACTCTTTCTCCGACAAGCTCAAAAGATTAATGTTCTCAGCTAGTGTATACTACATATGGAGAGCTCGTAATCAGTGTTTGCACAAAAAGAAGATGCTAACTCCCAACAATGTTGTTCAATAGATACGAACTTCAGTTAGTGAAGCAGTGATTTCTTGGAGAAAAGTTCCACTCAACTACCAAAACTGGAAGTTGGTAATGGAGTGGGGATTTTCTCACAAGATTTTTGATGACTAGCCTTATTTTGTAAATTATCTTTTGTTCTCATAGAAATGTGTAGTTGATAGGAGTAGAATAGTAACAAAGTTGTTACAGTGTATGACTCCTACTCTTTGTACAAGCTCCTTGCAATTTCATCAATATACATAATATAAATTTTGCCCAAAAAAAAAAAACATTAGAGCTAAGCCCAATAAAGGTGAAACATCTGGCAGAACTCAGCCTAAACAAAATGGTAGAGTAACAAATTCTATTAGGGCCTAGATGGCTTCTGCTCTAAATAAACCCTTGTAAACAAAAGCTATTATGAACTTATGTTGCCAGAGTTAGGCTGTCATGATTCAGTAAAATTTAACAAACTATAAGTGTCTTTTCCTTTGCTTTGAAATTAGAGCAAGTTTGTAACTTTAAAATCGATGTATTAATTCTTCTTTTTTTTATTATTAAGAATAATTGATGCAACATGCTAACGTTGTCTATTGCTAGACATGGGATTCACAAAGGCCTTTGTCATGAAACAAGCTGATTTTAGTTGAGGGAACTGTAGGGGTGGGGTGATAGGAACCAAAAGAAAATAATATAGTAAATGAGACTGTGGGAAATAGGAAAGGAAAATATTTTTTGGTACAGTCTATCCCTTTGAAAAAAGAAACAAAGGAAAAACCATATTTTTTTTATAACCAATTTAATTCCTAAGTGGCTGGACCATCAAAATATCAAATGTTCTCTACCGCTGACTAAGGGTACATTTGAACTGCATATTTGGGAAGGTGTTATATTGCATCTGCTAAAATGGGATGATTTTTTCCATGCCTCAGTTACAACAGCCCACCATCTCAGAGGGAGCCCTAATGGCTTAGGGTATGAGTATGGGCCAACCCTTGAACAAATGTACCTGAGAATGGTTGGGTCCAACTAGTTGATATTACTACTGTTAGTAGTTTGCCATTTGTTTTATGTTTTTAATAAATTATATATTATTATAGATTTTATTTAACTAAATTAGTTATCCGGAATCTATAAGTTACTCAATCATATTGTCCTTTCATAAAGAGAGATTTATCGATTTTGTAATTCTTTATAAAGAGATGTATCTTTTATATATGACTTTTAATAAAGGACACTTCTCTTTCTCTTTGTCTCTAGACAAGAGTTTATAAATTCTCTAAACCCTCCAGAATACATAATTTATATCCTATCTTTTCACATATTTGTCTGCAAAATTTTAAAGGCTTTGTTGGATCTTAAGGATATTAAATACCATTAGGAAAGTGAAAACATGCCTCAAAGCTATTATGATATGTTGTTTATTTTATTTTTTGTCCTAACAATCTAAAGGTATTTAATATGACCAACGCGACGAATCGTAATGTAATGGTTCAAATTCAAGATCAAGAGCTATCAAATTAGACAGATTTGATGGAACTAACTACACAATGAGCAGACAAGATGGTGTTCCCTTTAACTACTCTAAACGGCATCTATGTATTGAAACCTGCACTAAATCCTAAAGGTAATAACTCTCAAGAAGTCAAGGCAAAAATTGGTAGTGAATAAAGGGAAATGAGGAGCTGATAAATTGAAGAATCAAGAATGTATTCTTAATTCACTTACCAATTGGCTATATGATCTTTGCATAGATTTAAAGACTCTATAAGAAATTTGAGCTATTTTAGAAGCGAAGTATAAACATGCAAAGAAAGTATGGACAAATTCCTAGTACTACATTCTTGAAATTTAAAATTTCTTATAATTTGCCAATTATGGATCAAGTACACGAATTGGAAGTTTTGGTATCTCAATGAGTGAGTTACAAATTATTGTTCCTCGTTCTTTACAAGTGGGAGTAATTTTCTCTAAGTTGCCTCCTTCTTGGCATGACTATAGAAAGAAAATTGCCGTATTTTACGTGGAGTTATATTATTCAACAGTTTACTACACATATGCAAATTGAGGTAATCGATTGTGCAAGAGAGCCAATGACTTTGAAGGCCAAGAATTTGAACTCTAGTTTCAAAAATAATTTACACTTAGTGAATAACAAGGCATTTGGTCATGAGAAAAAGACTCATGATACTTTGGATGTCCATAACAATGGAAAGAATTAAAAAAGCAACAAGAAAAATAGAATGTGCTTTCACTGTAGAACAAAGGGGTCATCATATTAAAGAGTGCATTTAAAAAAATGTTGCAAAAGGGCAATTTTGGTGTTAAAAATTAAAACAAGACTAATATGATTGAGAATGCTGTAAAAGAACTTGTTACTATGGTGACTGAGAAGAAAATTGATGTAGTCAAGGAATTAAATATGGCTACTTCAACAAAATTTGATGGATGGCAGCTTGATTTAGGCTCAACCATACTTGTATGTTACAATAAGGCACTTTTTAAATCTTATGAAGATTTGAAAGAATTTTAAGTTTTGCTTCTGGGAAATCATAATGCGACCAAAGTTGTGGGAAAAGTACCAGTGAAACTAAAATTCACATATGGATTCTCAATGTATCCCGTGTTCTTGATCTCAAATGAAATCTTATGTCTACTAATCTATCGTATAAGGAGGATTTCAACCTAGAGTCTGATAAAATATTAATAACTAAGGATGATGTATTTGATGGCAAGGGGCACACTTATATGATGGCATGTACAAATTAAGTACAATGAAATAAATAATACTTTTGCTTATGGTGTTGAGTGTTCCTCTTCTTTGTGGCATGATAGATTGGAACATCTAATAAATTTTTGTTCAATAATATACATGTCTAAACATAGTTATGTTTCTATTTACAAAAATTCAAGATAGATCTGAAGTTTGTGTTGCATAAAAATGATTAAACTATTTTATCAAGTTGAATGAAACATTGAACTATTAGATTTATTATTTTTAAAATTTGTGAATTTAGTGGTATCATCTTATTAGAGTTGGTAAAAGGTACTTTATCACTTTTATAGACGATCATGTTACATCTATTATATTTAGTGAGAACAATAGATGAAGTTTTTGATAATTTTAAGGATACAAAACTGTTGTAAAAAATAAAAATGGTTCTCCAATATGATGATGAGGTGAATATTTTCTAGAATGTTTCTCTTTTTGTTGTGAAAGGAATAGAATAATTCATCAACTAAAAATGCTTTACATACCTCAACGAAATGGTTTAGCTGTGAAAAAAATTAGAATCTTCATTGACATGGTGCATTTTATGCTTTTGAAATTGTCATTAACATTGGGGTAAAAGCTTTATACACTGCTTGTCACATTCAAACTAGAGTTGTACTGAGAAAATTTAGGATTTTACCTTTTATATTAAGGAATAATAGCAGACAACCAAATCTGAATTAGTTGGAAGTGTGGAAGTATATTGCTTTTTACAAAGTTCCTCATTCTTAAAAAAATAAATTACTGCCCAGAGGAATTAAAAGTGTTTGTTGAGCATGCTCAAAATTGAAAAGCATACAGATTGCTAGACCTAGAGTCTAACATTATTGTGAAATATATACATGTTAAATTTTTTTGATGATAAATACATATTTGATTCTATGATTGATGATCAACAGAAAGCAAACTAAAAAATTAGAATCTCCCATGGTTTTTGTTAATGGTGAGAAAAGAAAAAATTTGAACAATTCATATTAGCGTAGGACAAGTTAGACGTGAAAAGAAAAATCGGTCTAGATTTTGTTTCGATTAAGTCTATTGTCTTCCCCGTGGAAAGTGATGGAACCAAAGTGTGAATAAAATACAATTGTTGCTGAATATAGAATAAGACCTAAAAGCATTTGGTGAAGCCATGAATTTAGAGATGCAGCTTACTAAATGATGCTATAAATAATGACATATATTACATAATGTTAAACAATACTTGCATCTTTGTAGATTTAACTCCTGGCTCAAAGCCAATCCTACATAGATGGGTATTTAGAAAGAAATTTAAATAATAATTCTATTCAAACATTCAAAGCAATATTGGTCGCAAAGAATTTACTCTAGAAAAAAAAAGGTATTGGTTATTTTATTACATATGCTCATATAGCATGAATAACTTCTATTCAAGTGTTATTTGTTTTAGCTTCAATATATAAATTGCATGTACACCGAATAGATGTTGAAACTACCTTTTTAAACAATCACTTGAAAGGTGAAGTGTACTTGGAACAATTTAACGTTTTTTACTCCTTGAAAATGAACATAAAGTTTGTAATTTGGTACTACATGGTACAAAGCAAAATCCTAAGTAATGGCATAAGAAATTTGAAATTGAAATTCTGCCTAATGATTCGAACATAATCATGCTGATAGATGCATGTATTCAAACTTTACAAAAGGAATATTGATCAATTCTGTGTCTCTACGTTGATGATTTGCTAATATTTGTCTCTAAATATAGTGGAATCTAGTTTATATACTTAAGATGAAAGATCTCAATGAAGTAGAACTATTTTGGGAATAAAAGTTGCAAAATATAAAAGGGGCCATGCCTTGAGTCAATTCTACTACATAGACAAATTACTTAATAAGTACTATCATCTTAATATTAAGAATGC
This sequence comes from Mitragyna speciosa, assembly GCA_024721245.1. Lineage (NCBI taxonomy): Eukaryota > Viridiplantae > Streptophyta > Magnoliopsida > Gentianales > Rubiaceae > Mitragyna > Mitragyna speciosa. The sequence continues at coordinate 11,614,586 of CM045564.1, forward strand.
TAGTACTCCATATATTCCTAATATAAAGTTGAGTGAAAATTGTGATAAAACTGCTCCTTCATTAGATAATGCTAACGCTAGAAGAAGTATTATGTATATCATGCATTGTCCTAGATGTTGGCATAGCATTTTATGTGTCCATATTATCAAGATACATTAGTAAACGAATTAATAATTGTGGGAAGGCAACTATTAGAATACTTAGATATCTTAAAAATCGTTTTTTTTTTCTTTATTATCCATGTGTACTTGAAGGCAACGTTGGTGCAAGTTGGACAACTAATGTCGGTGATAATAAATCCAAATTAGGTTCAATTTTTACTCTCGGACGGGATGCCATTAGTTGGCCTTTTAAGAAGCAAAGTCGCATTATACATTCAACTATGATATATGAATTTGTAGCTTTAGCTATAACTAGTGATACTATCGTTCGACTACATTACAAATTCTTAGACAAATATACCTATTGTTCCAATAGTATAGCTCAATGAGTATTGAATATCATTTCCATGAGGACTATGAATACTAATAATTGTTCTCCTTATTATCTAGTCTGACTAGTGAGTGAGAAATTAAATGAATATTAACTAATTAAACTAGCTAATGAATCTAAATCACAAACAAAGACAATTAACACCAAAAAACAACAATGATCGAGATCCAGAGAGATATGTACATATATAGATACACACATACCTACATGTTTGTGTGCGTGCGCATACGAACACACACATAGAAACATATCTATATAGACATGTGTAGATATGTGTGCATGTGTGTGTGTGTGTATGTATGTATGTATGTATGTATGCGTGTATGTGTATGTATATGTATATCTACATATATACACACACACACACATATATATGATATGTATATGTATATGTGTACATATATATGTGTGTTCATATATGTGTGTGTGTGTGTGGGATGTGTACATATATGCATATATGTAAACATACATAGGTACACACATTGGGGGAGATTAAAGACCTCATGGTCTCAAATTATCTAGTTTTGATGATTAAAAAAAAATGATGAAGCATTCTATTAGTTTACTTGAATGAAAAAAAGTTGGGATAAAATATATTAAAAGATGGAATCAACTGTAAAGAAGAAGACGGGTGCAGTTTACCATGTAGATACGTGACATAGGCACACGAACGTCTGTGGTAAACTACTAGCTGTTTTAAGGGTTCATTGGCTATTCATAAGTTGGTCAGAATACTTGCGGATGCAATTCAGATGAGGATGTAGACTCATAACATAAACTACCAGCTGTTTTAGGCTAATTTAGTACGTTAAATGGCGGAAATGACGATTGGATAGAAAGGTTGCGGATGAGGGTGCGTACGCAGATGCGAACGTTTGGATCACTCATGCGAATATCCACATCATGGAATTTACTGTCTAATGGCCTGTTGCTACAGAATTATCCATTTGACCATTGGAGGCTATTTCCTGCACTTTTCTTACTACTAAGAATACCAATATGTATAGAATTGATAGGGAATCTTTGCCTACTTAATTTACAAGTATTTTAAGAGTGATTTTGAGTAAAATAACTCTTGTATGAATCTGCATTTGTAGTTCTAGGTGAGGTAGTGAGTTGGAATTGAGAGTGCCTTTCGAAGTGTGGTAGGAAGCTTTCAAGCGTAGCAAATTGTGAGGGTCGAGAGAGGCTATAAAACTCTTTGACTGGTCTTGGTAGAACTTAGGGTGAACAAAGTGGAGAGTTTGTCTCAATTAGAGCTAGGATGAGAAAGCAAAGGGTGATCCCTCCTTTTGTACATGTTAGTAAGTTTCACCAATTTGAGAAGAAGCATTTAGTAGATTGAATTCCAAGTGTAATACTTGGGAGTGGATGTAGACACCGAGTTTGGTGTAAGGACTGAATAAGCCCTTAGTAAAGAAGCTACTTACTAGTTCTTCATTCGTAGGTACTCCCTCACTCCACCTTTTCATGAGCCTCTTCAAACCGGGCTTATTGCTGTTGATTTGATGATTTTCCTATAAATTAGTTGTGAACTTTTTCCTATCTCTTTACATTATTGTTTATTTAAAATTGCATTATTTTGATATTTATCTTATTTTTATATTGCAATTTTTATTGGGTGAATTTGACACATTGCAATTAGATTTTTAGACAATCTAATTCACCCCACGTTAGGTTGCTTTTGGGTTCTATAAACAATTGGTATCAAAGCCTAGGAATCCATTTTGATAACTTAATTAGCTTAGAGTAGATCATGGCAACTAATAATGATTTATTTCTAGAAGGGCAATTCATCACTGGACCTCCCATGTTTATTAGTGTTACTTATGACAGTTGGAGGGAAAGAATGGAGATATTTCTACAATCTATAGATATAGAATTGTGGTACATTGTAATTAAAGGACCTTATCAAGCCACAATTTTTGAAGAGAAAATTGGCAAGGATAGGCCAAAAACAAGAAGTGTGCTAAGTCATTTGGATAGAACCAACATTAACTTGAATGTTAAGGCTATGAATGTGTTGTACAATGCCTTAGATGCAAATGAGTCGATTAGAATAAAAGGTTGTAAATCGTCCAAGGAGATATGTGACAAGTTGATGGAGATCTATATAGGAAATGATGATATCAAAGAACAAAAGAAAGGTTTGACTTGCCACCAAATATGAATCATTTAGAATGCAACCTAATGAAAATATTGACAAGATGTATTGCAAGTTCAATGGTATTATTAACGATTTACAAGCTCTTGGCAAGGAATATTCTCTTGGTGAAAAAAATAGAAAAATTTTGAATGCCTTACCTAAAGAATGGGAATCAAAGGTTACCACTATAGAGGATTCTAAAGATTTAAATTCTATACTTACTCATTCTCTTATAAGTTCATTTACTTCTTGTGAATTGAAGTTTAGACAAAATTCAAGATGATGCAGAAGCAAGAATCACAAGAAGCATTGCACTCAAGGCCTCCCAAAAAGAAGAAGATTTCTTTCACTTGATAAAGATGATGAAATAGATGAGGGCGATCTAATTCTCATCACTAGGGGCATAAATAAATACTTCATCAATAAAATAAATGATATAAAAATGGTGCAAGCATACAGGGAATGGCTAAGAAATGCATTGAATGTAGCTAACCAGAGCACTGCATGAATGGGTGGCCAACAAAGGAAAAGAAGAAAGCTAGAAGAAGTGCAAAAACATTTAACAACCTCAAAATTTTGTTGGATGATTGCTACTCTATTGGAGAAATTGAAGAAGAAAATAAGACATCCCATATGGCCTTTATGGTCATTAGAGATGAAGAGATATCCTCTAATCACTATATAATGATGATTCATAAGCTTTTGTTTCAAAACTGCATGATAATTTAAAAATGTCTTCTGCTAGAAACAAAGATCTGAAAATCAAAATTAATGCTTCATTAAAAGAAAATCCCGAAGTCTTCCAAAAGAACAAAGGTTTGAAAAAAAAGGTGATGATTTGAAAAATAAAGTTGTTTTGAATGAGGATTTGAGAAAAAAGATGAATGAGAAATCCAAATTTTATGTAAATTTCAAAGAAGAACAAAATTTGTTGAGGAAGAGGATTGATAATCTTACAAATGTTCTTAAAAAAGAAAAACAAAAGATTTTTGAAAAGAAAAAGGTTAAACAAGTTTTTAGTTTCAAAAGATATACTATTTCTAAAAAGGATGGCATGCATTTTGTTAAGTCAAATTCTTTCGAAAATCCAAATGTTGGTAGCATGAGTTTGACTTGATGAACTTTCAATCTTCCATCTTGTACACTTGCTTAGAAGGTATTGAAAATGAGCACCTTTGATATATGCATGTATTTAGGAGGAATTATTCTTTGTAATTTTATACTCATTTTCGTCATTGGTTTATCATCATAAAAAATGAAGAGATTAAAGACCTTATGGTCTCAAATCATGTAAGTTTGATGATTAAAAAAATAATGAAGTACTCTAATAGTTTACTTGAGTGAAAAAATGTTAGGATAAAATGTACTAAAAGATGGAATTAACTGTAACGAAGAAGATGGGTGCGGACTACTATGCGGACACATGATAGAGGGATGTGGATGTCCAGTAATAAACTACCAATAGTTTTAAAGTGTTCATTGACTATTCATAAGTTGGTTAGAATGCATATGGATGCAATCCGAATGAGGATGCAGGCGCATAACATAAACTACCTAGTTGTTTTAGGCTAATTTAGTGGGTTAAATGGCAGAAATGACAATTGGACAGAAACTTTGCAGATGAGGGTGTGCACACGGATGTGAATGTTTGGATCACTCATGTAGTATGTTTATAGTTCTAGGCGAGATAGTCGGTTGAGATTGAGAGTGCTTTTCTAAGTGCTAGTAGGAAGCTTTCAAGTGTAGCAAAGTGTTTTGAGGTTGAGAAAGGTTGTAAAACTCTTTGGCTTGTTTCAATAGAGCTTAGAGCTAGGAAGAGAGACCGAAAGGTGATCCCTCCTTTTGTATATATTGGTAAACTTTACCAATTTGAGATGAAGAATTTAGTAGATTAAATTTCAAGTAAGAATACTCAGAGTGGATGTAGATGCTGAATTTGGTATCGAACCATTATAAATTGGTTGTGTTCTTTTTCCCTATCTCCTTACTTTATTATTTGTTTAAATTGCATTATTGTGATATTTATCTTATTTTTACATTGCAGTTTTTATTGGGTGAATTTGACACATTGCACTTAGATATTTAGACAACCTAATTCACCCCTCTTAGGTTGCTTTTGGGCCCTACAAACACAATCCCTCCAATCCAGTGTTTGGTTGGTATTGGATTTGATGGGATTTATTAGAAAATGTCTCATCGTGTGTTTGGTTGGAGATTGGATTATTATTTTATTGGCTAAAATGCCATATATTTGTATAATTATTTTTTTTGGCAATCCAACATATATTCAAATAATATTATAAGAATTATAATATGGTAAAATATAAACATAGAAATCAGAGTTAATAATTCAACAAATAATGCTCAAATGGTATTATTGAATCATAATATCAATAAAACAAACATAATAATTGAATATATTACTACAACAGACTAAGAATAAAAAATAGATTTTTAAATAAAAAATTGGGAGCTTTAAGATCCCAATAATCAAAAGAAGCCCAACAATTATGAGCAACAAAATCAATTAAATATTATTCAAAACAATACATAATGATTAAGATTAAATGATATGCATATTAAGATCCACAATTATCCAAAAATACCTATATGTCATGGCATGAAGTTAATTATTAACATATAGATACTTGAAATACTTCAAAAAATAAAGATTTATACTATTATATGAGGAAATAAAATGATGATGAATTCAAAATGGAATTGAAAACTAAATAAACAAAAAAACCAACAAAAGAAAATCATTGGAAAAATTAAATAATAATGTGAACAAAATTAAAAACATGATTCAATTTACAAAACAATTGTTGAACAAAAAATATGACATTGTACCTTTCGTAGAGGAGAGTCATAGAGAGAATTTTAAGAAGACGACAGATTAATCTTGGTTATTATAAGATAGCCCTACAATTAAATTAGTCTAAATCATTGTTATTCTACATATACCTTCATTCCAAGATAACTAATACCAATCCCCTATTATTTTATACCTTATTTATAGGATTAAATTAGTTAAGTGGGATAAGTAATAATGTGTAAAAAAAACAACCAAACATAGGATGACATGGGATTAGTTATCAATCCCATGTCATCCCATAAACCAAATGTACTGTAAGGGTGGTTGTTATGTTATAAAGCCACTATTTAATCTCATGTCATCTCATAAACCAAACGTACAGTAAGGGCGGTAATTATGTGATAAAAGCCACTTCTCCAATCCTATTACTTCATGGTGAGTAATGGTGCATTACATAGAATGACCTCCTACCACATCTAACACATCCATTATTATCTTCTTACAATATTATTCATATCCTTTAAAACATAGATATGATAACCACCCACTTCATGGACTTCTAGCGGTAGTTGTCACACCAAGGGTTTCTTTTGATAAAACATAGCAATAGAGTGATCTGTTGTTATGTTTGGTGGTGTACCAAAAGTCAGTTAAATCTAAATGCTTTGTCGTTCTGCAATTCAAGAAAAGTGAGTAGCTGTGTATTTATACTCGAACTTTTATTTGATGTTATGTTATATTTATACACGGTTCAAAAATATAAATTATATCTACTCATAAAAACAATTTAACTAGTAGGTTCCTGCTCAAAAGTACATTTGAAAGTAAGCTTATCAAATTCAAATTTTGTAGAAGATTTTCAAAAGAAAAATGGTGATATTTCAGGTGGTAAGGCTCAACTGCGAGCTCAACCACGAGTGGAACACTGCGGATGAAGCCGCGGCTCGCCTGTCCATGGCACGGTTAACACCGTGACCACCAACAGAAGGTCTTGGCCTTCTAGGTGATTTAGCCGTAGGTAGGTTCACCAGCGACTCGTGCCGCAGTTCATTGTTTCAAAATAGCCACGGCTCGTGTCAGAATTTGAATTTCTAAACGTTTTTCTTGAAGAATCACTTCCTTTTGAAGAGTTATGTCTTCCACGTTGAATCTAACTGACATCCAATGGATTATAGTTAGTTTTAATCCTTTAAAGTGACAAGAGAAGTTTATATAAAAATGTTTTGATGATTGACTTGCTGCAGAAATTCATTCATTAACTAATAGCAATACAAAATCACTCAAACACTCTCTAAGCTTGTATTCCTGATTCTAAGAAATACAAGGACACTTTATTTCATCCTAAAGGGCATTTGTCTTAATAGAGGACAAATTTTGTCTAAAGGAGAGTGTAGTCTTACACAACTTGAAGTTAAACTCTTACTTTATTTGTTCTATCATTAGTTAGTAAGATTCTTTGCAACATTCTTTAGGCAAAAATTTCCCTATTGACCAGTGCAATCACCTTCATGGCTGGAAACACTTAAAGAGTTGGCTTCAAACATCGTCAAACTTGAAAGGTTTGATGGAGGGAACTTCATCCAATGGCAAAAGAGAGTCCATTTCCTTTTGACTACACTTCATTTGCAGAAATAGAACGTATATTAAATCACTTCACATAACATAGTATGTATATGGATGAGACTATAGTTGTTAGTTCTATTATAGACAAACTTCCTCCTTCATGGAAAGAGTTCAAGAGAACTCTTAAACATACTAAAGAAGATATCACTTTTGATAATCTTGCCAAACATCTTCATGTGGAAGAAGAGTTTTGTATGCAAGAAGATGTCAAGGATAATGTATCCAAGACTACATAAGAGAATCAAAATTCTACTACCAAAGTGCATACCATTGAAGAAGGGAACTCCAACAAGTCGACAAAGAAGAAATTTGGACAAGCAAAGAATCAACAAAAGTTCAAAATAGAAGAAGAAGAAAGGAAAGTGCTTTTTCTGCAACAAAGAAGGACATTACAAGTTTGAGTGCCAATTTTTGAAAGCCAAACTTGAGAAGCAAGGTTCATCAAATGAACCAATTAAAAATTTAGTTGCTATGATCTCCAAAATCAATATAATGGAGGATGAACCGGGTTGGTGGATTGATTCCGGTGCTACAAGACACATTTGCAAGAGTAAAGACTTGTTCAAGACCCTCAAATCAGTGGAAGATGGGTCTTTTGTGTACATGGGAAATTCAATTACTGCTCCAATAGAAGGAGTAGGTGAAGTTGAATTATCCTTCACTTCTGAGAAAAATTTAACTCTTACAAATGTGTTGTTTATTCCAGAAGTTAGGAAAAACTTAGTATCTGCTCGATTGTTAAACAAGTTTGGTTTTAAGCTTGTTATGGAAGCAGACAAACTTGTGTTATCTAAGGGAGGAACGTTTGTAGGAAATGGATACTTTTGTAATGTAATGTTCAAGTTAAACCTTGATATCAATAATGTTAATGCTTCTAGTTATATTGTTGAGTTACCTTTTCTTTGGCATCATAGATTAGGAACATGTAAATTTCAAATGACTTTATGAAATGTCTAAATTGAATTTATTGCTATACTTTGATAAAACTGAGGAAAAGTGTTCTACTTGTATGCTAACAAAAATAACTAGAAAATCCTTTCCTAATATTCTAAGGACTACTATCATACTAGAACTCATTCATAGTGATGTATGTGATCTACATAGTACTCCTACTATAGGAGGAAAGAAGTACTTTGTGACATTTATGGATGATAACTCTAGGTTTTGCTATACATATTTATTACACTCAAAGGATGAAGCCTTAGAGAAATTCAAAACTTATAAGATAGAGGTAGAATTACATTGTCAAGCTTTAGTTAAGT